>JBBDGP010000760.1:1257500-1715000 GCA_037952835.1 Lithobates septentrionalis | reverse complement strand
AGTAAAGACCTTGCTGTGGACTAATAGTTGGACAAATTTCGGAAGGGAACTAAGTTTCAAAAGCTGTTATATGGACTGAGACTGATACATTAACCCTCCCTAATTTCTTGAACAGTTACCCCTGTAACACTAGCACTCTCTTTACATACTAACATAGTTACATAGTAGGCGAGGTTGAAAAAAGACACAAGTCCATCAAGTTCAACCTATGTGTGGGATTATATGTCAGTATTACATTGTATATCCCTGTATGTTGTGGTCATTCAGGTGCTTATCTAATAATTTTTTGAATTTATCGATGCTCCCCACTGAAACCACCGCCTGTGGAAGAGAATTCCACATCCTTACTGCTCTTACAGTAAAGAACCCTCTACGCAGTTTAAGGTTAAACCTCTTTTCTTCTAATTTTAGTGAATGGTCACGTGTCTTGTTAAACTCCCTTACGCAGAAAAGTTTTATCCCTATTGTGGGGTCACCAGTACGGTATTTGTATATTGAAATCATATCCCCTCTCAAGCGTCCCTTCTCCAGAGAGAATAAGTTCAGTGCTCGCAACCTTTCCTCATAACTAAGATCTTCCAGACCCTTTATTAGCTTTGTTGCCCTTCTCTGAACTCTCTCCAGTTCCAGCACATCCTTGCTGAGGACTGATGCCCAGAACTGGACGGCATACCCCATGTGCGGCCGGACCAGAGTCTTGAAGAGTGTGAGAATTATCTTTAAAAGAGAAATATATATATATTTTTATCATACTTACCTAGGTGGATCCAGCATCAGTCTGCCGGCTCTAAGACTGAGATCAAACACCTCCGATCGCTCGGTTCTCAGTTTTCCGTGAGCAGAGAGCTGGTGGCTGTCAGTCACTGGCTCTCTGCTTTGCCCCCCCCCCCCCCCCGCAAACACTGGAGCGCAGGGCTGTGGTCAGGGGCCGGAGCGGCCGGCTCAGGCTCTCAGCAGCTCGCTGAGAAGCTGAGCTGGGTGTCAGTCCAGGTATGTGGGCAGATCCCGAACATATGGTCACAATCTTTCCCGAGCGTAGACCGGATCTGTGACATTGAAGCCCGCTGTCTGCTGAAAATGGTTCACAGGAGTGCAGAACAAACTACACTCCTGTGATCCACAGCCAAACAAGCTTTGGCTGTACTTCTCCTTTAATACTGACCGTCCATGACACTAACCCTCTCGATAACCCTAACATTAACCCTCACTGTAACCCCCTAGGCCTTGTTCACATGGGGCATATTAATGCATACCCCGTGTGAGGGCTGTGTTTAGCTGCATGGAGATGCACAAGTGTTCTGTACATACCTGTGTAGGCAGTCCCGTTGATGTCTATTGGGACACAGCAGCTGCATGGACATAAACGCTGCTCTAAATTTGAGATCCATGTGGGTGTGGGCACACAGCCCCGATTGCAGACAGTATGAGTTTGGAGACATGCACCCAAAACCACATGGATTTTAAATTAAGAGCAAATTGCTGTGTCCGTACAGCTTTTTTCCAATAGACCTTACATGACCCAAATGTGGCATGTAAGGGGGCAAGGAGTACTTAAAGCGGAAGTTCCACTTTTGGGTCGAACTCCGCTTTAATTGGGTCAGGGTTCACTAGAATTAAGGGCTGGGTGACTCATCCTGGCAGCTCTCTGGTGCCTCTCCCTTGTGTCTGGAGGGTTGGAGAACCTTCTAGAACTAGAGGGCAGAGGTTAGGAGGAGCTGCCATGAATATATATGGGGCCTCAGCCAATCCCTAGAAGTGGGCTGGCAGGGGGCAGAGACAACCCCATAAATAGACATGGGCCATTCCAGCGGGGAAGTCAGATGGAAGATGTGGATAGAGTGCTGAAGAAAGGGTGTCGTCGGTGGCCCTTGAGGGAACCCCCTGCCAGGGAGGGGGTAATACCTTGGGCTGGAGGCTCAGCATAGCTGGCCTAGAAGGATTCCACCACTGGAGGCAGTTGGAGGAGAACCTTCAGGTGAGGCAGCGGGACAGACAATGAGTAGAGATCAGCACTGAGCTGGGACAACACAAGGGGAGAGACTGTCAGCTGTAACAATACTCTCTGAATACAGCGGTGGGCTTAGTCTTTATCCTTGCCCTGGGGAATCTCCATGGAAGTGTGCCAGTCGGGCAGGACTGAGGCAGAGAGTCAGTCGGGAGGACTGGGAGGAAGATTAGCCTGGAGTGGCTGGTGGCAGCCAGCTGGGATAGCAATCTCTGAAGGCAAGGAGAGCTGGGATCAGTGGCCACAAGGGAAGCAGAAGGAGGAATGTCATGCTGTTTGCTCACTACACTACTTTGTCAGGGGGCTGAGAGTTCCTGCCTGTAATGGGCCTTTGCGGAGCTAACACAAAACAGTTAGTTTCCTCAAGAGTGAGAAGCAGCTGCTTTGCTGAGAAAACCAAGTTTGCGCATGAGGAAGGAAAGGAATTTTTAAGTTGGGCATCCCAAATTTTTTCAAGTTGGGCATCCCATAATTCCCTACCCCATCCAAGTTATCAACCGCTAATGAAACATCAAAAACAAGCCAAGGACTGATTTCCGCATGGAAGTGCATGAATGAAATGCTGTGTGACTGGCTGTGCAGCGGTGGGGACCCGGGACACTAGCGACTCCTAGGTGGTGGTACATTCACATCTGCTCGAATGCATTCAAAAAAATTCCACTTCCCCCTTCAAAAATAAGACTCCACCAGATTTTTAATCGATTCCCTTTCTTCTATCCTAATTCTGACCCCCCCCCCCCCCCCACCACCACCACCACCACCACCAACAGTATACCTTTAATTCTCCATTGCTGCAGCTCCACTTCTAAGTCTTCTTGTGACATTGCAGAGAACAAAGTTAAACTTTTCAGGGAGTGCCAAAGAAGACGAGAGATTGTGACTCTTTAGCAGCCGCCTCTTGCTTTGTTACATTTTGCACATTGTATTCCTAATTGTTCCTAACGCTGTTTGGATGGAGTGTGATTGATTTTATTGCAGTCAATTGCGATACTTTTTCCGGAGCTATTTTGGCTTTCACCTCCTCTGCGGCCTAGGAAGCGACCTGACAAGAAAGTCTGCAGAATAACAAGCTCATTTCTGAAACCCCCGATCGTTTTCCTATTTCATATCAAGAGCAAATAAGGTGGCTGGAGGATTTTCAAGATTGAATTTTCTGGATTAGCCCACTTAAAAAGTACAAACTTTTATATTAAACAATACTTCCGGAGAATTATGGCAAGGAATGCAGAGGTGGCAGCTATTAACTACTTGCTTACCGGGCACTTTCACCCCCTTCTTGCCCAGGCCAATTTTCAGCTTTCAGTGCTGTCGCTCTTTGAATGACAATTGCGCGGTCATACAACACTGTACCCATATGATATTTTTATCATTCTTTTGAGACAGATAGAGCTTTCTTTTGGTGGTATTTAATCACCAATGAGTTTTTTTTATTGTTTGCTAAATAAACGAAAATGTTGGACATTTTTGAAAAAAACTAAAACTTTTTTTTAGTTTCGGTTTTAAAATTTAGCAAATAAGTAATTTTTCTCCTTCACTGATGGGCACTGATGAGGCTGCACTGATGGGCACTGATGAGGTCATACTGATGGGCACTGATGAGACTGCACTGATGGGCACTGATGAGACTGCTCTGATGGGCACTGATGAGGTTGCGCTGATGGGCACTGATGAGACTGCTCTGATGGGCACTGATGAGGTTGCGCTGATGGGCACTGATGAGACTGCTCTGATGGGCACTAATGAGACTGCTCTGATGGGCACTGATGAGGCTGCACTGATGGGCACTGATGAGGTCATACTGATGGGCACTGATGAGGCTGCACTGATGGGCACTGATGAGGTCATACTGATGGGCACTGATGAGACTGCACTGATGGGCACTGATGAGACTGCTCTGATGGGCACTGATGAGACTGCTCTGATGGGCACTGATGAGACTGCTCTGATGGGCACTGATGATGTTGCGCTGATGGGCACTGATGAGACTGCTCTGATGGGCACTGATGAGACTGCTCTGATGGGCACTGATGAGGAGGCACTGATGGGCACTGATGAGGCTGCACTGATGGGCACTGATGAGACTGCTCTGATGGGCACTGATGAGACTGCTCTGATGGGCACTGATGAGACTGCACTGATGGGCACTGATGAGACTGCTCTGATGGGCACTGATGAGACTGCACTGATGGGCACTGATGAGACTGCTCTGATGGGCACTGATGAGACTGCTCTGATGGGCACTGATGAGGAGGCACTGATGGGCACTGATCGGGAGGAACTGATGAGGCTGCACTGATATACAGTACATATAGGTGGCACTAATATTTCTCTAAACAGGTGATAGGAGGAATATCCTGATAGATACGGCACCTCATCCCTTGAAGAGTATTCAATTAGGAGCAAAGGAAATGGGATTATTGCGGTGCCACAAACAAATTAGAACCAAATTGTTTAAAAATTATATTTTTATTAATATCAAAAGTTAAAAGTATATATAATTCCTACATATACATTGTACAAAAAAGGAATCAAAACAAGAAAAAACATAATACAGTTTCAGAGTAATGACCGTCACCACTGATGTTTGAAAGGTGATCACTGGTCCATTCATCCCAACTAGTTTCGCCAATTCATTGGCTTCATCAGGGGAATATACAAAATAAAGCAAATGGTAAAAACACTGTAAATAAAAAGAGTGTGTTATATAATTGAATCCACATAGTATAGTAAAATAGAAATGAGCAATCATGTCACAGAGTGGTCAAAAGCTTTGTCCCGCCCGTATCCCCAGCCCCCCGGCCCCCATATCTAGGACATACCACGCAGGAATCCCAGGATGCTAGGATGGCACCACCAAGCCACTGAGAACAATAGTCGCACTCAACCCTGTATTTGGCTACAGGGGACTCAAAAGGCGCCTAAAAAATGATGAAAAGATTTTGGCACAAAAATATTCAAATATTCATTCATTAAAAGAGGGGGGATGGAGCCTCAATTACATACCCTAATTGTGTAGAGGAAAAACACCCAAAGGTGCCCAAGATGAATCACAGCACAATACTTGGATGTAGAAATCACAGAATATGTATATAGCCAAGGAGAACTAAAAAATAAATTAATAAATTGATGGTATTGGTGGGATAGTCATGGTATTAATAGGCTAAGCAAATTGGTAGCAAATGCTATCTACACCGCATCACTGGTGAATATTACCATGTGATGTGGCTGACAGGGTAGTGTAGGCCGTTGGCTTCGGCTACTGCGCATGCGTCCCGTCCGCCCTTTGTCCGCTCCCGATTGGCTGATCAAGTCATGCTGACCGGGTGGGGGACTTATAAGGCTGCCACATCTTTGCATTTTTCATTCACTTGTTGTGGGATAAGTGCGGTGACCAGGCGAGATTTGTTAAAGGTAAAAGCCTTGTTCTTTTTTTCATCTTATGCGGCAGCCTTTGTTCCCTCTATTGCTGTTTAACCTTGTAACGCCAGGAAGTCTCCATGCTGACATTATACTTACTCACAATGGATTCCTATACAGATTATCAAGCTCACTGGTGTTATTCGAAGGATACCTAGGGGAGGTTCCTGTGCTCAGCCCTTATAACGGCGGAATCTCATGCTTAGCGTGCACCTTTGCCTTTATTGATATGCGCACTTTTGGTAAGCATCTATAGCTAATTAACTATTTGATTAGCTTTTTAATTTAATTTCTATTCTTATTACGAGCATTTGCTACCAATTTGCTTAGCCTATTAATACCATGACTATCCCACCAATACCATCAATTTATTAATGTATTTTTTAGTTCTCCTTGGCTATATACATATTCTGTGATTTCTACATCCAAGTATTGTGCTGTGATTCATCTTGGGCACCTTTGGGTGTTTTTCCTCTACACAATTAGGGTATGTAATTGAGGCTCCGTCCACCCTCTTTTAATTAATGAATATTTGAATATTTATATGCCAAAATCTTTTCATCATTTTTTAGGCGCCTTTTGAGTCCCCTGTAGCCAAATACAGGGTTGAGTGCGACTATTGTTCTCAGTGGCTTGGTGGTGCCTTCCTAGCATCCTGGGATTCCCGCATGGTATGTCCTAGATATGGGGGCCGGGGGGCTGGGGATACGGGCGGGGCAAAGCTTTTGACCACTCTGTGACATGATTGCTCATTTCTATTTTACTATACTATGTGGATTCAATTATATAACACACTCTTTTTCTTTACAGTGTTTTTACCATTTGCGTTATTTTGTATATTCCCCTGATGAAGCCAATGTATTGGCGAAACTAGTTGGGATGAATTGACCAGCGATCACCTTTCAACATCAGTGGTGACGGTCATTACTCTGAAACTGTATTATGTTTTTTCTTGTTTTGATTCCTTTTTTGTACAATGTATATGTATAAATTATATATACTTTTTAGCTTTTGATATTAATAAAAATATAATTTTTAAACAATTTGGTTCTAATTTGTTTGTGGCATCGCAATAATCCCATTTCCTTTGCTCCTAATTGAAGTAATATTTCTCGTTCACTGATGTGCACTAATGAGGCTGCACTGATGGGCACTGAGGAGGCTTCACTAATGGGCACTGAGGAGGCTGCACTGATGGGCACTGATGAGGCTGCACTGATGGGCACTGATGAGACTGCACTGATGGGCACTGATGAGGAGGCACTGATGAGGCTGCAATGATGGGCACTGATGAGACTGCACTGATGGGCACTGATGAGGAGGCACTGATGAGGCTGCAATGATGGGCACTGATGAGGCTGCAATGATGGGCACTGATGAGGAGGCACTGATGGGCACTGATCGGGAGACACTGATGAGGCTGCACTGATATGCAATACTTATAGGTGGCACTAATGAGGAGGCACTGATGTGCAATGATATGCAGCACTGATTGGCACTGATGGGGCTGCACTGATAATCAGTGCCCTGATTATCTGTGTACATGTCCCCTGTCAGGATTGCGGGTTACCGGCTCTCCTCACGCTGTGACAGCTTGTGAGGAAAGGAGAGCCAATAACCGGCAACTCTGTTTACACTGTGATCAGCTGTGATTGGACACAGCTGAGCACATGGTAAGCGGCCGTCGCGATTGGCCCTTTACCACAATCTGTGATCGGCTGTGTCCTAAGGGGCGCACGAGGGGAGTGGTTCCGGGAGGACGTCCATGGACACCCTCCCAGAACAACAGGCAGGCTGTAGCCGTCTTTCGGCTATAGCGTGGTAAGGAAGTGGTTACAGAAGAATTCCGGGTATGGATATTTCTATATAGTTACAGCTTGGACCAGTGTAACGGTGTACATACCACACCTGTGGGATCCCTCTAGAAGGGGTAAATCGTTGTAGTGAGCACTGCTACTACACCGCTACTACAGTAATCTCCACTAGCTTCCAGGTCCCGCTGCCCTTCTGTGTTGTGAATGTCGCCAGCTGTGTGTTCCGCCCCACCTCCCCGCCACTGTGCTGCTCTGCCAGTTATAAGAGGAGCAGGCTGTGTGCTCCGGATGCTTGTTCTCTTCTCTTACTTCTCCCTCCCACCACTGGAAACTACGACATGCTGAGGGGAGCACTGAGCTGTGTGTGCAACAGCCGGCTTTCATCCTTCACTCCCCTGCTGCAATGATGGCACGGCTTTGTGTGTGATCCCCCCTCCCTCCTGGCAAGCAGTGGTAGAGAGCCAATCAGAGCACCGGAGAGGCTGTGACGTGACGCCGAGGATCATGGGAAATTAAGCCTTAAAGTGGTGCTGTACAATACAAGGGAGTGGCTGCAGAACTACAATACCCAGAATTGCTTGCTACGCAGAGGAGGGGAACAGAGAACTTTTCCTGTGCACCAAGAGTGGTGAGCTGAAATATTTTGTGCTTATTTCAACACTGACACAGTTCCTGCAATAGAAGCTGCTCCTTACTTTGTAGCTCATCAGCCATGCATTGCACACTCTTAAAGGGACAGCTTTATGTGCACCACCTCACAGAAGGGCCCCAATGTCAGCCAGTGTAAAATTTCAAACTAGGCACCAGGTATCACTAGAGAGTGCTCTTCAAGACACTAGCTTTGGTTATTATTACAGAGCTACTGTGAGTCTTTTTTCACAGCTGTTATATGCCTCACTGTCTATGCGGTTCCTTATTAATGCCGTGGAATCCATGTTAGTTTGGTTTAGCGTTAAGGTAGTTTAAGCTAATTACCAGGCTAATATTCAAACTAGCAAATATTAAAAATGAAAGCCGCGCTAAATTGTCCAAAACTGATGAATGCAAAGTCCTTGAGGAGTACACATGAATAGAATGAATCTGTGTATTGATGGTGAAATAAAGATCCCTCTAATGGTAGACACCACAGTGATTCACGTCACAAAAAGTGCACCGCCACCTTAAGAAAAACTTGATTACCAGAGGGCAAGCAAACCAGGCATGTGGCTATACCCCAGCCAAGGCCTTGTAAGCTTGGGCGGATACTTGAAGATGAACCTGATCGCTGGAAGGATCGCTGCAGCAGGACTTTATACACCTTACAGCCAAATGTGATGTCTGATCTAGGCCTGGTTAACACAGAGCCCAGAAAGAAAAGTTCACCATAGTGTAAATCTGTCTTTGCTTTTATTTGTATAAAAAGTATTGCACTTACATCAAATAGATAAAAACTTGCATGGATTATAAGAGCCGGCTGGCTAGCATCAGATCACCCGTCCTCCTCGATACAAAACAGCATGGTGACGTCAACACGTCCCTCCTCCGGGCGCGTTTCGTCATAAAGTGACGTCATACTGGGGGACGGGCAGCGTGTTGACTCACCACCTTATATTACACAACCACACCTCGTTCTGAGTCCCGGGTGGTTGGCCACAAAACCACCATTTTATGTATGGGCATCCTTCATCTAAGCGGGAACACACCAAAACAGACGTTATATTAGGTTAAATTGGCAGAGATTAGTCACTAATAGAGACTCAGCTCAGATTATTAAGTCAAAACACTCCAAAGCAACCAGAAGGACTAAAATAGTCCCTTAATATCCTATAAGGAACCTATGTCTCACATATTACTCATTAACCAACCATAAAACCATTAGCTAATACTCACATTCCACTCTTATGTATTGATTTCAGAGAATGTTTAAAGGTTACCCGATAGTAAACAACCTCCCAAGGGATGAAAAAACCTTACCCATGTAGCGCCCCTAGTGGGCAGGGATTAAATTAAAAAAAATATTAAATAAATTCCTAAACCTATGTATGCGGTACCACGAATGGCACCTAGTGGGCAACTAAATAAGCGCACCACACCAAAGATCACATATTGATTATTTATGTGAATGGTCAGGGAAAAAAAACAACAAATTCATCTCCAAACATCCCTACTGGGCAATATTCAGTACCAATAGACAAAAATTTTATAAAAATAAGTTGATAGATAAAGGTCATAATATCACAAGTACAAAAATTAAAAATGATCATTTAATTAAAAATAAGTTTTAATAACGGCCTACACACGGAACTCAGACGAAGTACGCACATAAATGAATCCTATGAGTTATCAATAAAGGCATTCACATCAACATCTACGCTAAACCCATATGGAACATAGGTCTTGAGCCTATGGATCCGGGACATTTCTAATTCAGATATTTCCGTTACCAATGAACTCCCCCTCCAGTGGGGATTATATATGTCAATCCCCCCAAAAATTGTCTTGGAGGGGTCTTTTTTGTGCACAAGCAAATAGTGCTTGGACACCAAATGATTCCTGAACCCAGTTTTTATATTTGTAATGTGCTCATTGAGGCGAACCTGTAAGGGGCGTTTAGCATTCTGCTAATCTCTGCCAATTTAACCTAATATAACGTCTGTTTTGGTGTGTTCCCGCTTAGATGAGGGATGCCCATACACAAAATGGTGTTTTTGCAGCCAATCACCCAGGACTCAGAATGAGGCGTGGTTGTGTAATGTAAGGTGTGTGAGTCAACACGCTGCCTGTTCCCCAGGACGACGTCACTTTATGATGAAACGCGCTGGGAGGAGGGACGTGTTGACATCACCGCGGTGTTTTGTATACCGGAGGACGGGTGATCTGATGCTAGCCGGCCGGCTCTTATAATCCATGCAGGTTTTTATCTATTTGATGTAAGTGCAATACTTTTTATACTAAAAAAAGCAAAGACAGATTTTCTTTCTGGGCTCTGTGTTGACCGGGATGAGATCAGACGCCACGTTTGGCTGTAAGGTGTATGAAGTCCTCCTGCAGCGATCCATCCCGCGATCAGGCTCATCTTTAAGCATCCGCTCAAGCTTGCAAGGCCTTGGCTGGGCTATAGCCACAGTCTGGTTTGCTTGCCCTCTGGTAAGCAAATTTTTCTTAAGGTGGCAGTGCACTTTTTTGTGACGTGAATCACTGTGGTGTCTACCGTTAGAGGGATTTTTATTTTACCATCAATACACAGATTCATGCTATTGAAGCTTACTCCTCAAGGACTTTGCATTCATCAGTTTTGGACAATTTAGCGTGGCTCTCATTTTTAATATTTGCTTGTTTGTGTTGTGTATCCTACACCGAGCTGCAGCTCTCATGCTTTTGGGGTTTACATTAGCGCGGTATTAATGCAATTTAATATTCAAACTAGCTAGCTTAACTTATACTGATCTTTGCCCATTTATTGCTTTGTGCTTTTGTGTTACCTTGCCTTGCTTTAATACACTTATATTATTTTCCACCAAGTAGCTTGTGGCCTATATTCTGTGTACTTTAAGGCCTGGGTGTTTTCAACTGGTGGGGTTTTTTGGAAAGGATCGAGGACTTCATGCGGGATAGCTGTGCTTTCCCCTAGACTTCTATGAGGTCCTGCGTTTTTGGTGCGGTTTCAGGAAGCCTACTGCATCTTTGGTGTGCTTTCTGAAACAGCACCAAAACCGCAGGACATCATAGAAGTCTATAGGTTTCTGAACGTGGGTTAGCGGTGCTTTCCCCAAACAGCATTGGGACAGTGTGAAGCCGCCCTTATAGGGTGGCAGCATGCAAATGGTGGCAGCCTCCAACTTACAACCAGGTGTGTCAGAGGCAATGATGGCCGGTGGAAATTTTTTTTGGGAGGGGGCGGCAGACAGTACTCCCCCCCGTAGGTCGGTCGGCACTTACCCCATCACCAGCGGCTTCCCCTGCTCGGCGGCAGCTTCCCTTGCTTCTCCCCCCTGCGGCCTCTCGCCCCCCCCCCCCCCGGGTCATCACGGCGGTAGCGGCTTCTGTTTCCTCCCTCCTCCTCGCCATGCTTGGCGCTCGCAGTTCACCCAGGTGTGTTAGAAAAGCAAATGAACATTCGCTTTCCTAACACCGAACCGCCTCTCCGCCAATCAGGTGCTCGGGCGGGTGACCCGTCACCCAATTGGCTGAAACCACAGGCGCTGTGATTGGACGCCTATCAAGCGTCCAATCATAGGAGAAGACAGGAGGAGAGGATGGGAGAAGTGGACATCGAGGACATGGAAAAGCATTGAGGACACCGCTCGCCGCCATCACTCGCTGCCCCACGGAGACAGGGTAAGTGCCGGGCAGACGGTGAGCAGGTGGACTGGGGGGGGCACAATGGCTGCGTTCGATGGGCACAGTGGGAGCATTTGATAGCACAGTGGCAGGGTTTGATGGGTACAGTGGCTGTGTTTGATGGGCACAGTGGGAGCATTTGATGGCACAGTGGCTGCGTTTGATGGGTACAGTGGCAGGGTTTGATTGGCACAGTGGCTGCATTTGATGGCACAGTGGCTGCATTTGATGGCACAGTGGCTGCATTTGATGGCACAGTGGCTGCATTTGAGGGCACAGTGGCTGCATTTGATGGCACAGTGGCTGCGTTTGATGACACAGTCGCTGCATTTGATCACACAGTGGCTGCATTTGATGGTATAGTGGCTGCATTTGAGGGCACAGTGGCTGCATTTGAGGGCACAGTGGCTGCGTTTGATAACACAGTGGCTGCGTTTGATGACACAGTGGCTGCATTTGAGGGCACAGTGGCTGCATTTGATGGTACAGTGGCTGCGTTTGATAACACAGTGGCTGCGTTTGATGACACAGTGGCTGCATTTGATGGGCACAGTGGCTGCATTTGATGGCACAGTGGCTGCATTTGATGGTACAGTGGCTGCATTTGATGACACAGTGGCTGCGTTTGATGACACAGAGGCTGCGTTTGATGGGCACAGTGGCTGCGTTTGATGGTACAGTGGCTGCATTTGATGGCACAGTGGCTGCGTTTGATGACACAGTGGCTGCGTTTGATGACACAGTGGCTGCATTTGAGGACACAGTGGCTGCATTTGATGACACAGTGGCTGCGTTTGATGACACAGTGGCTGCATTTGATGGGCACAGTGGCTGCGTTTGATGGCACAGTTGCTGCATTTGATAGGCACAGTGGCTGCATTTGATGGGCACTGTGGATGCATTTGATGGGCACAGTGGCTGCATTTGATGGCACAGTGACTGCATTTGATCACACAGTGCCTGCATTTGATGGCACAGTGGCTGCATTTGATGGTACAGTGGCTGCATTTGATGGCACAGTGGCTGCATTTGATGGGCACAGTGGCTGCATTTGATGGCACAGTGGCTGCATTTGATGGCACAGTGGCTGCATTTGATGGCACAGTGGCTGCATTTGATGGTACAGTGGCTGCATTTGAGGGCACAGTGGCTGCATTTGATGACACAGTGGCTGCATTTGATCACACAGTGGCTGCATTTGATGGTACAGTGGCTGCATTTGAGGGAACAGTGGCTGCATTTGAGGGCACAGTGGCTGCGTTTGATGACACAGTGGCTGCGTTTGATGACACAGTGGCTGAATTTGATGGGCACAGTGGCTGCATTTGATGGCACAGTGGCTGCATTTGATGGTACAGTGGCTGCATTTGATGACACAGTGGCTGCGTTTGATGGGCACAGTGGCTGCGTTTGATGGCACAGTTGCTGCATTTGATAGGCACAGTGGCTGCATTTGATGGGCACCGTGGATGCATTTGATGGGCACAGTGGCTGCATTTGATCACACAGTGGCTGCATTTGATGGTACAGTTGCTGCATTTGATGGCACAGTGGCTGCATTTGATGGGCACAGTGGCTGCATTAGATGGCACAGTGGCTGCATTTGATGGCACAGTGGCTGCATTTGATGGCACAGTGGCTGCATTTGATGGTACAGTGGCTGCATTTGAGGGCACAGTGGCTGCATTTGATGGCACAGTGGCTGCATTTGATGACACAGTGGCTGCATTTGATCACACAGTGGCTGCATTTGATGGTACAGTGGCTGCATTTGAGGGAACAGTGGCTGCATTTGAGGGCACAGTGGCTGCGTTTGATGGCACAGTGGCTGCATTTGATGGGCACAGTGGCTGCATTTGATGGCACAGTGGCTGCATTTGATGGTACAGTGGCTGCATTTGATGACACAGTGACTGCGTTTGATGACACAGTGGCTGCATTTGATGACACAGTGGCTGCGTTTGATGGTACAGTGGCTGCATTTGATGGGCACAGTGGCTGCATTTGATGGTACAGTGGCTGCGTTTGATGACACAGTGGCTGCATTTGATGGGCACAGTGGCTGCATTTGATGGCACAGTGGCTGCATTTGATGGGCACAGTGGCTGCATTTGATGGCACAGTGGCTGCATTTGATGGCACAGTGGCTGCATTTGATGACACAGTGGCTGCGTTTGATGGTACAGTGGCTGCATTTGATGGGCACAGTGGCTGCATTTGATGGGCACAGTGGCTGCGTTTGATGGCACAGTGGCGGCAATTGATGGGCACAGTGGCTGCATTTGATGGTACAGTGGCTGCATTTGATGATACAGTGGCTGCATTTGATGACACAGTGGCTGCATTTGATGGGCACAGTGGCAGCGTTTGATGTCACAGTGGCAGCGTTTGATGTCACAGTGGCAGCGTTTGATGGCACAGTGGTGGCAATTGATGGGCACAGTGGCTGCATTTGATGGGCACAGTGGCTGCAATTGATGGGCACAGTGGCTGCATTTGATGGGCACAGTGGCTGCATTTGATGGCACAGTGGCTGCATTTGATGGCACAGTGGCTGCATTTGATGACACAGTGGCTGCGTTTGATGGTACAGTGGCTGCATTTGATGGGCACAGTGGCTGCATTTGATGGTACAGTGGCTGCGTTTGATGACACAGTGGCTGCATTTGATGGGCACAGTGGCTGCGTTTGATGGCACAGTGGCGGCAATTGATGGGCACAGTGGCTGCATTTGATGGTACAGTGGCTGCATTTGATGATACAGTGGCTGCGTTTGATGACACAGTGGCTGCATTTGATGGGCACAGTGGCAGCGTTTGATGTCACAGTGGCAGCGTTTGATGTCACAGTGGCAGCGTTTGATGGCACAGTGGTGGCAATTGATGGGCACAGTGGCTGCGTTTGATGGGCACAGTGGCAGCAATTGATGGGCACAGTGGCTGTGTTTATTGGCACAGTGAGGCTGCAATTGATGGGGTTTTTTTCCAGAATTTTTCCGTTTGTTTGCGCCCCCCCCCCCCCGCCCCCCCTCCAAAAAAAATGTTGAGCAGCAGCCACCACTGAAAATCATATAACCCCAAAAGATAGATCCTATGTTTATTGGTCATTGATCCCACCCAGGAAAGATATACAATATATTTGCATAGAGAAAAGTCATGGGAAAGACATAAAAGAATCCAACCCCTTTAAGTGGGCTCTTCAGGTCAGTCCGATCAATATATCTGCATAATACATACTGTAATTGTAATTGTATAGATTGCAGCATTCTGCTACACAGCAAAATCTTCCTGCCTTTACTTTATGGCCAGCTGTTCATTCCTTGACAAAAAAAATGGCCGTGTGTGTTGGAGACGAGGGTTTTGGATAAAGTAAAGAAGCCTTTGTTGGGTTTTTATTTTTGTCAGTGACCCTATTGGGGAAATACTCCTCACTTCCTGTCCCTGTGACCCCTATGCAAGAAATGGGGGGTGGGAGGAAATTGCAGTAACACGCAAATCAGAGACAAGGATCCATCTCTTCCCCTAGTAAAAGCACCTCCCACAGAAAAACAGGATAGGAACACAGTTAACCCTTTGATCGCCCCTGCTGTTAATCCCAACCAGTACAGTGACAGTGCATATTTTTTAGCACTGATCACTGTATAAGTGTCACTGGTTCTCGTAAAGTGTGAAAAGGTCAGTGTCCGAATGTCCGCCGCAATATTGCCGTTATGAGTCGCTGATTACCACCATTACTAAAAATAAATAAATCTATCCCATAGTTTTAGACGCTATAACTGTTGCACAAACCAATCAATATACGCTTATTGGGATTTTTTTTTCTACCAGAAATATGTAGGAGAATACAAATTGGCCTAAATTGATGAAAAAATTGATTTTTAAATGTTTTTATTGGATATGTTTTATAGCAGAAAGTAAAAAAATATGGCTGTCGGTCTTTTTTTTGTTTATAGCGCAAAGGTGATTAAATACCACCAGAAGAAAGTTCTATTTGTAGAGAAAAATGGCATAAATTGTGTTTGGGTAAAGCATCGCACAACCGCACAATTGTCAGTTAAGGTAACGCAGAGCTGTATCACAAAAAAAGGCCTGGTCAGGAAGGGGGGGGGGGGGTAAATCTTCCAGGGGGCGTGGTTAAAGGTGAAATCATTTTTATAGATTTGAGTTGCTCCTAGCTGGCCCCGCCCTCACCTCCCTCAGGTGTGTTAAGAGATAGCAGGAAAAGCATTAAAAGTAGTGAGCAACCCTGCGAGCCACTTACGGATGAATGCCTACAAAATGGTGAGTAATTAGTCTTAAGTGGAGACCAGCTGCAAACACTCAGTCACGTTTCATAATCGTGCAAAGTGATAAAACTAAAGCAATGTGTCTGCGCTAGAAAAAAATCACATCAATCAAAAGTGCAGCAATAATAAACATAAGCAACAAAGTGTTTAACAAATAATACACTTGAGTGAAATTACCCCTAAGT
Organism: Lithobates septentrionalis; assembly: GCA_037952835.1. Taxonomy (NCBI): domain Eukaryota; kingdom Metazoa; phylum Chordata; class Amphibia; order Anura; family Ranidae; genus Lithobates; species Lithobates septentrionalis. The sequence continues at coordinate 1,698,974 of JBBDGP010000760.1, read as the reverse complement.
ACTAGAGTATAAAGTGCACAGTGCTATATAAAACACACAATGTAAGTATTAGAGTATAAAGTGCACAGTGCTATATAAAACACACAATGTGAGTGATCAATCAAAAAACATATCACATAAATAATAAATCAAATGAAATGTAAAGGGATATAACTCCTGGTGAATGAAGTCCAAAACAGTATATATCCAAAAATATAAGAGTGCCCAGAAGAAACATAGTCCGAAGATTTAGTGAAATTCACATATCCTTCCTTCCAAAAGTGTATCACCCATAAACATGCTGTAGTGTCTTCCAGCCACCCCCACAGGTGTATATGCTCACCTTCCTGTGTGTGACACAGCGATTAAACTATGTCAAACAAAGCCTTGGAGCCACTCCTGTGCTCATTTGGAACCAGCTGTGCAGACCTCCAATAAAATAGTTCTCTCCCCTTGCTGGGGTACTCACATACTATGGGTGCGTGAGTGCACCATCCTTAACAAACAAAGAACGGTCAATCTCTCGGTGTGGCGTGCGATGCGGTGTGTGTATCGAAACTCTCCTTCTCCCTCTCTGCTGACAGCTCCGTCCAGGCCCCTCCCCTACGCGTGTTCGGCACCGGGACCACGTGCCTTCATAGTATGTGAGTACCCCAGCAAGGGGAGAGAACTATTTTATTAAAATCCTTTTATTACACCTTGCAATATTGCGCTATGGAGTTTTTTTCTTTTGCATATATTATCTTCGTTTGAGAGCATTGGAGGTCTGCACAGCTGGTTCCAAATGAGCACAGGAGTGGCTCCAAGGCTTTGTTTGACATAGTTTAATCGCTGTGTCACACACAGGAAGGTGAGCATATACACCTGTGGGGGTGGCTGGAAGACACTACAGCATGTTTCTTGGTGATACACTTTTGGAAGGAAGGATATGTGAATTTCACTAAATCTTCGGACTATGTTTCTTCTGGGCACTCTTATATTTTTGGATATATACTGTTTTGGACTTTATTTCATTCACCAGGAGTTATATCCCTTTACATTTCATTTGATTTATTATTTATGTGATATGTTTTTTGATTGATCACTCACATTGTGTGTTTTATATAGCACTGTGCACTTTATACTCTAATACTTACATTGTGTGTTTTATATAGCACTGTGCACTTTATACTCTAGTACTTAGGGGTAATTTCACTCAAGTGTATTATTTGTTAAACACCTATGTTGCTTATGTTTATTATTGCTGCACTTTTGATTGATGTGATTTTTTTCTAGCGCAGACACATTGCTTTAGTTTTATCACTTTGCAGGAAAAGCATTAGTTGGCCCCGCCCTCACCTCCCTCAGGTGTGTGAAGAAATAGCTGGAGAGGCATTAGCTGGCCCCGCCCTCACCTCCCTCAGGTGTGTGAAGAGATAGCAGGAAAATCATTAGCTGGCCCCGCCCTCACCTCCCTCAGGTGCATGAAGAGATAGCAGGAAAATCATTAGTTGGCCCCGCCCTCACCTCCCTCAGGTGCATGAAGAGATAGCAGGAAAATCATTCACACCTCAGGTGTGTCCAGCCAGGGATGAAGAGGAGCAGAACCAGAACTGAGCCTGGGAGGTAATTATATAAAATGGAGGGAAGGGGAAGCAGATGCCTATAGCAACCAATGTCATTATACTCCCCATTCAGTGGGTGCTTGTCAGTAGGGATGAGCTTCGTGTTCGAGTCGAACCCATGTTCGACTCGAACATCGGCTGTTCGGTCGTTCGCCGAATTGCGAACGATATGGGCCGTTCGCGCCAAATTCGTGTGGCGCGTCACGGCCCATAATTCACTGCGGCATCGCAGTGCATTGCTGGCTGATGATTGGCCAAGCATGCACTATGACCCGCATGCTTGGCCAATCACAGCGCCGTCAGTAGAGAGAGCTGTAATTGGCCAAAGCCAGGGTGGCTTTGGCCAATTATGGCTCAGGGGATTTAGTACACACCCCACACTATATAAGGCCGCCTGCACGGCGGCCCTGTGTAGTGTGTGTTCCGGTGTGCTGAGAGATAGAGAGAGAGAGAGACAGTGTCATTTGATTTGAGTTAGATAGATTAGGCAGAACAGTCAGTCAGTTAGCTGCACTTACAGTGTATTGTGTATATATATGCATCCCAGGTGTTGCATATATATATATATACACTGTATTCAGTTTAGCTAGATCCGTTCCTGTTATCTTCTATCTAGACTATTTACATTTAGTGCAGTGTGTCCTGCTCACAGTGTTCAGCTAGATCCGTTCCTGCTATTTACATTCAGTGCAGTGCGTCCTGCTCACAGTGTTCAGCTAGATCCGTTCCTGGTATTTACATTTAGTGCAGTGCGTCCTGCTCACAGTGTTCAGCTAGATCCGTTCCTGCTATTTACATTCAGTGCAGTGCGTCCTGCTCACAGTGTTCAGCTAGATCCGTTCCTGCTATTTACATTCAGTGCAGTGCGTCCTGCTCACAGTGTTCAGCTAGATCCGTTCCTGGTATTTACATTTAGTGCAGTGCGTCCTGCTCACAGTGTTCAGCTACATCCGTTCCTGCTATTTACATTCAGTGCAGTGCGTCCTGCTCACAGTGTTCAGCTAGATCCGTTCCTGCTATATACATTTAGTGCAGTACGTCCTGCTCACAGTGTTCAGCTAGATCCGTTCCTGCTATTTACATTCAGTGCAGTGCGTCCTGCTCACAGTGTTCAGCTAGATCCGTTCCTGCTATTTACATTCAGTGCAGTGCGTCCTGCTCACAGTGTTCAGCTAGATCCGTTCCTGCTATTTACATTCAGTGCAGTGCGTCCTGCTCACAGTGTTCAGCTAGATCCGTTCCTGGTATTTACATTTAGTGCAGTGCGTCCTGCTCACAGTGTTCAGCTACATCCGTTCCTGCTATTTACATTCAGTGCAGTGCGTCCTGCTCACAGTGTTCAGCTAGATCCGTTCCTGCTATTTACATTCAGTGCAGTGTGTCCTGCTCACAGTGTTCAGCTAGATCCGTTCCTGCTATTTACATTCAGTGCAGTGCGTCCTGCTCACAGTGTTCAGCTAGATCCGTTCCTGGTATTTACATTTAGTGCAGTGCGTCCTGCTCACAGTGTTCAGCTAGATCCGTTCCTGCTATTTACATTCAGTGCAGTGCGTCCTGCTCACAGTGTTCAGCTAGATCCGTTCCTGCTATATACATTTAGTGCAGTACGTCCTGCTCACAGTGTTCAGCTAGATCCGTTCCTGTTATCTTCCTACTGACAGGCAGGCTTGTCTGGTTACAGTATATAAAGCTACCTGAAGAAAATTACAGGTGTTCTTTTTGATCCTATTAGTACCACGGTCAGGCAGCTAGACTATTTACATTTAGTACAGTGTGTCCTGCTCACAGTGTTCAGCTAGATCCGTTCCTGTTATCTTCCTACTGACAGGCAGGCTTGTCTGGTTACAGTATATAAAGCTACCTTAAGAAAATTACAGGTGTTCTTTTTGATCCTATTAGTACCACGGTCAGGCAGCTAGACTATTTACATTTAGTACAGTGCGTCCTGCTCACAGTGTTCAGCTAGATCCGTTCCTGTTATCTTCCTACTGACAGGCAGGCTTGTCTGGTTACAGTATATAAAGCTACCTGAAGAAAATTACAGGTGTTCTTTTTGATCCTATTAGTACCACGGTCAGGCAGCTAGACTATTTACATTTAGTACAGTGTGTCCTGCTCACAGTGTTCAGCTAGATCCGTTCCTGTTATCTTCCTACTGACAGGCAGGCTTGTCTGGTTACAGTATATAAAGCTACCTGAAGAAAATTACAGGTGTTCTATCCCAGCTTAGTGCAGCTACAGGCCATTAGTATGTCTGGAAGGCCAAGAAGGAGAGGCAGACAGTCACAAGCCAATAAGAGAGGGCAAGCAGGCTCTGTGTCTAGTGCTGGTCGTGGAGACGGTGCATCCTCATCAGCATGTGGCCATGGGACACGCTTGGCCTTTTTTTCGGCAGCTGGCCGTGTTGAGCCGCAACATGCGGAAGACTTGGTCGAGTGGATGACCAAGCCGTCCTCATCCTCCTCATCCTCTCTCACCCATGCCCAGGGTGCTTTGTCTGGCAAAGCAGCGGCCTCTTCCCTCAGCTCAATGTCATCAGTGACTCCTTCCCTAGCTCCACCATGTCCTCATGAGGATTCCCTCGAACTGTTTGACCACAGTGTTGGGTACATGCTCCAGGAGGATGCCCAGCGTTTGGAAGGCTCTGATGATGATACTGAGCTCAATGAAGGCAGTAACATGAGCACGGACAGAGGGGGTGCCCAAGAAGGACAGCAATCTGGCAGTCATGCTCCCCCTGCTGCAGCATACTGCCAGGTTTGCTCCAGTGATGAGGAGGGAGGGGATGATGAGGTCACTGACTCAACATGGGTGCCTGATAGGAGAGAGGAGGAGGAGGAGGAGGAGGAGGCGGCACATCACCAACGAGGCAGGATGCCTTCCAGGGGCCAGCCTAAGGGCAGCACATTGACTGCATCACACCCCAAAGCTCCACATGTGCAGGGCGCTGCAGTCTCTGCGCGTTATTCAAAAAGTTCTTTGGTGTGGGCCTTTTTTGAGACGAGTGCATCAGATCGCACCGCTGCTATTTGCAACATATGTCTCAAGCGTATCTCGCGTGGCCAAAACATCTCCCGCTTGGGTACCACATGCTTGACCAGACATATGTTGACCTGCCATGCAGTTCGTTGGCAAGCGTATCTGAAAGACCCACACCAAAGAACAAAGACGATCTCTCCTTGCTCCTCATCAGCTGAGATTTCCAACCCCACTAGACCTTCAGTCCTCTCTGAGACCTGCAGTGAGAGGAATGAAGGTGTAGAATTAGGTGTGTCACAGCCAAGTACTTGTGGGCAATCTGCTTTTGGTACACCGACGTCAGATTGTACCAGGCAAATTTCCCTGCCCCAGCTGCTGCACCGCCGAAAGAAGTTTGCTCCCAGCCATCCACATGCCCAGCGGTTGAATGCTAGCTTGGCAAAATTGCTAGCACTTCAACTGCTGCCTTTTCAGTTGGTAGACTCTGCCCCCTTCCGTGAGTTTGTGGAATGTGCGGTTCCTCAGTGGCAGGTACCCAAACGCCACTTTTTCTCACGGAAGGCGATTCCGGCTCTCTACCGGCATGTGGAAGGCAATGTCCATGCCTCGCTGGACAGGGCGGTCAGCGGTAAGGTGCATATTACCGCTGACTCATGGTCCAGCAGGCATGGACAGGGACGTTACTTAAGTTTCACGGCGCATTGGGTGACTCTGCTGGCAGCTGGGAAGGATGCAGGACAAGGTGCAGTAGTGTTGGAGGTTGTTCCGCCACCACGCCTCCAAAATGCTGATTGTGACACACCTCTCTCCTCCACCCCCTCCTCTTCTTCTTCCTCCATGGCCTCTTCCTCGGAACCAGCGGTGCTCCGTAGGCGTTCAAGGGGCTACGCAAGTACGCAGGCCAAAAGATGCCATGCGGTGCTTGAGCTGGTGTGCTTGGGGGACAGGAGCCACACTGGGGCAGAGGTTCTGTCAGCTCTGCAGGGGCAGGTTCAGAGGTGGTTGACGCCACGCCAACTTAAGGCAGGAATGGTGGTTTGCGACAATGGCACCAACCTCCTCTCTGCCCTCCGACAGGGACAACTGACCCATGTGCCCTGTTTGGCTCACGTCCTTAACTTGGTGGTGCAGCGGTTCTTGGGCAGGTACCCGGGCTTACAGGATGTCCTGAGGCAGGCCAGGAAAGTCTCTGTGCATTTCCGCCGGTCATATAATGCCAGTGCTCGGCTGACGGACCTCCAAAAGGAGTTTAACCTGCCCAAGAACCGCCTAATCTGTGACATGCCCACCAGGTGGAACTCGACGTTGGCCATGCTGCAGCGGCTGCACACGCAGCAGAGGGCCATCAATGAGTACCTGTGCGACTATGGCACCAGGACAGGGTCAGGGGACCTTGGTTTTTTTTCCCCACGCCAGTGGGCCATGATCAGGGATGCATGCACTGTCCTGTCACCATTCGAGGAGGCCACGAGGATGGTGAGCACTGACAGTGCATGTATCAGTGACACTGTCCCCCTTGTCCACCTGTTGGAGCACACGCTGCGTGGAATAATGGACAGGGCACTTGAGGCAGAACAGAGGCAGGAAGAGGAGGACTTCCTTAGCTCTCAAGGCCCCCTTTATCCAGACAGTGTTCCTGCGTGCCCGCCGATCACACAGGAAGAGGACGAGGAGGAGGAGGAGGAGGAGGAGGAAGATTGTGTCAGTATGGAGGTGGAGCCTGGCACTCAGCATCAGCAGTCTTTAAGGGATCAGTCCCAAGGAACACATGGACTTGTACGTGGCTGGGAGGAGGTGGCTGCGGACGTTGTTGTCCTTAGTGACCCAGAGGACTCCGGACCGAATGCCTCAGCAAACCTACGCTGCATGGCCTCCCTGATCCTGCAAAGCCTGCGTAAGGATCCTCGTATTCGTGGTATCAAGGAGAAGGACCAATACTGGCTGGCAACCCTCCTTGATCCACGTTACAAGGGTAAGGTTGCGGACCTTATCTTGCCATCGCAGAGGGAGCAGAGGATGAAACATCTTCGGGAGGCCTTGCAGAAAGGTCTGTGCAACGCGTTCCCAGAGGCTGGGAGGTTACAAACTCCTGTTTCTGGACAACGTGTTGCTGAGGCTTCGGTCAGTCAAAGAAGGAGCGGTGGAGAAGGTTGCCGTCTGACCGATGCGTTCAGACAATTTTTTGGTCCGCAGCCCCAAGGTATGATCGGTTCCAGCAACCATCGCCAGCGTCTGTTTTACATGGTGCAGGAATACCTAGGGGCAAGATCAGACTTGGACACCTTTCCCACCGAAAATCCTCTGGGTTACTGGGTCTTGAGGATGGATCACTGGCCAGAGCTTGCACAGTATGCAATTGAGCTACTGGCCTGTCCTGCATCCAGCGTTCTTTCGGAACGCACATTCAGTGCTGCTGGAGGCGTGGTAACCGATCACAGGGTGCGTCTGTCCACCGACTCGGTCGATCGGCTGACCTTCATAAAAATGAATCAGTCTTGGATCACCACCAGCTACCAAGCACCTGATGCAGATGTAACCGAATAATTTTTTTTGAAATCTCAGATCCCTTCAAAGACTGCCTATGCTGATGCTGAGTGACTATCCCTGAGTAATTATCCTCTTCCTCCTCAATCATCACGCTGATAGCTTGTAAGAACATTTTTGGTTCTGGGCGCCACCACCAGTGCCTAAGGCACAATTTTTCAGCCCCTGTTTAACAGGGGCGTGTAATTACAATTTTTGATGCAATACTTTGCAGCAGGGCTTGTTCCTGCGTTTCAACTAGAGTGTCTGTGAGGGGTTGCAGTGTTGTGGCACCAGCACCAGCGCCTAAGACCCAATTTTTCTGCCCCTGTCTAACAGGGGCGTGTAATTACAATTTTTGATGCAATACTTTGCAGCAGGGCTCGTTCCTGCGTTCCAACTAGAGTGTCTGTGAGGGGTTGCAGTGTTGTGGCACCAGCACCAGTGCCTAAGGCCTAATTTTTCAGCTCCTGTTCAACAGGGGCATGTAATTACAATTCTTGATCTAATATTTCACAGCAGGGCCCTGTGAGGGCTTACAGTGTTTTGGCCACAGCAACACCTAAGGCCCAAATTTCTGCTGAGTATATAGGGCAGGACCCTACCTTCAAACATCTAACTTACAAACGACTCCTACTTGCAAACGGTAGGAGACAACAGGAAGTGAGATGAAATCTACCCCTAAGGAAGGGAAATTCTCTCCTGTAAGAGTTAATATGGGAAAACAATTTCTCCTTTCCACTGATGCTTTCCAATCCTTGTTCCACAAAAAAACCCAAATTTTCAAAAAACATTTTTCATTGGGACAAAAAAGTGAGGTGAAATCTTCTGAAGAGGAGGAAAGACGCAAAACAAATGTCACAGGGGTGATAACCCTTCCCTATGTTTTCCAAAAAGCTTAGAAAAGATTTTTTGGCTGGAGCTAAACACATTAAAAATGTTCAAAATTACAAACAGATTCTACTTAACAACAAACCTACAGTCCCTGTCTTGTTTGCACCGCCTGTATACTGCTGTTCAGAGTATATAGGGCCTGGTGGCCCCACACCTTTCCTTATTTTAATTTGGGTGTGGGGTTCCCCTTAATATCCATACAAGACCCAAAGGGCCTGGTAATGGACTGGGGGGTACCCATGCCGTTTGTCTCACTGATTTTCATCCATATTGCCATGACCCGACATGACATTGAACCCGCAAGCAGTTTTAAATGAGATTTTTTCCTTTTAAAAATGACATTTGGTGCAGGGACTGTTCTAAACATGGGAAACACGCGTCACTTTACAGGCATACTATAGACACCCCCCAGGTACGATATTTAAAGGAATATTTCACTTTTTTTTTTTTACTTTAAGCATCATTAAAATCACTGCTCCCGAAAAAACGTCCGTTTTTAAAAGTTTTTTTTGCATTGATACATGTCCCCTGGGGTAGGACCCGGGTCCCCAAACCCTTTTTAGGACAATACCATGCAAATTAGCCTTTAAAATGAGCACTTTTGATTTCGAACGTTCGAGTCCCATAGACGTCAATGGGGTTCTAACGTTCGTGCGAACTTTCGGTCCGTTCGCGGGTTCTGGTGCGAACCGAACCGGGGGGTGTTCGGCTCATCCCTACTTGTCAGACATACAAATATACACAAATTCTCTCAGCATGCAAAATGGCCGCTCTTCTTCCAAGGTTACATGACAGAGGACCCTTAGAACACTGAGTTCCCCTCAGACACTCAAAATTCATCATTATTTACCTCATGGAATAGCAAACATGACAAATCTCCCCTCATGAGGTACCGGGGACCCACCACTCGTCACACATTACAGGGACAAATCTCCCCTCATATGAGGTACCAGGGACCCCACACAGGTCACACATTACAGGGACAAATCTCCCCTCATGAGGTACCGGGGACGGGGGACCCCATACAGGACATGCAAAATGGCCACCCTTCTCCCAATGTTGTATGACAGAGGACCCCTAGAACACTGACTTCTCCTCAGACTCCCAAAATTCATCATTATTTACCTCATGGAATAGCAAACATGACAAATCTCCCCTCATATGAGGTACCAGGAACCCCACACAGGACACATTACAGGGACAAATCTCCCCTCAAATGAGGTACTGGGGACCCCACACTGGTCACACATTACAGGACAAATCTCCCCTCATGAGGTAACGGGGACCCCACATAGAACACACATTACAGGGACAATTCTCCCCTCATGAGGTACCGGGGACCCCCACACAGGACACACATTACAGGACAAATCTCCCCTCCTGAGGTAACGGGGACCCCACATAGAACACACATTACAGGGACAAATCTCCCCTCATATGAGGTACCGGGGACCCCACACAGGACACCCATTACAGGGACAATTCTTCCCTCATGAGGTACCGGGGACCTTACACAGGACATGCAAAATGGCACCCTTCTCCCAATGTTGTATAACAGAGGACCCCTAGAACACTGACTTCTCCTCAGACTCCCAAAATTCATCATTATTTACCTCATGGAATAGCAAACATGACAAATTTCCCCTCATATGAGGTACCGGGGACCCCACACAGGACACATTACAGGGACAATTCTCCCCTCATATGAGGTACCGGGGACCCCACACAGGACACATTACAAGGACAAATCTCCCCTCATATGAGGTACTGGGGACCCCACACAGGACAAATTAAAGGGACAAATCTCCCCTCATATGAGGTACGGGGGACCCCACACAGGACACATTACAGGGACAATTCTCCCCTCATATGAGGTACCGGGGACCCCACACAGGACACACATTACAAGGACAAATCTCCCCTCATATGAGGTACTGTGGACCCCACACAGGACACATTACAGGGACAAATCTCCCCTCATATGAGGTACCGGGGACCCCAGACAGGACACACATTACAAGGATAAATCTCCCCTCATGAGGTACCAGGGACCCCACAGAGGACACATTACAGGGACAATTCTCCCCTCATATGAGGTACTAGGGACCCCACATAGGACACACATTACAGGGACAATTCTCCCCTCATGAGGTACCGGGGACCCCACACAGGACACACATTACAGGGACAATTCTCCCCTCATGAGGTACCGGGGACGGGGGACCCCATAGAGGACATGCAAAATGGCCACCCTTCTCCCAATGTTGTATGACAGAGGACCCCTAGAACACTGACTTCTCCTCAGACCCCCAAAATTCATAATTATTTACCTCATGGAATAGCAAACATGACAAATTTCCCCTCATATGAGGTACCGGCGACCCCACACAGGACACATTACAGGAACAAATCTCCCTTTATATGAGGTACCGGGGACCCCACACAGGACACACATTACAAGGACAAATCTCCCCTCATATGAGGTGCCGGGGACCCCACACAGGACACACATTACAAGGACAAATCTCCCCTCATGAGGTACTGGGGACCCCATACAGGACACATTACAGGGATAAATCTCCCCTCATATGAGGTACTGGGGACCCCACATAGAACACACATTACAGGGACAATTCTCCCCTCATGAGGTACCGGGGACCCCACACAGGACACACATTACAGGGACAATTCTTCCCTCATGAGGTACCGGGGACGGGGGACCCCATAGAGGACATGCAAAATGGCCACCCTTCTCCCAATGTTGTATAACAGAGGACCCCTAGAACACTGACTTCTCCTCAGACTCCCAAAATTCATCATTATTTACCTCATGGAATAGCAAACATGACAAATTTCCCCTCATATGAGGTACCAGGAACCCCACACAGGACACATTACAGGGACAAATCTCCCCTCAAATGAGGCACTGGGGACCCCACACTGGTCACACATTACAGGACAAATCTCCCCTCATGAGGTAACGGGGACCCCACATAGAACACACATTACAGGGACAATTCTCCCCTCATGAGGTACCGGGGACCCCCACACTAGGGTGACCACATTTCCAAACTGCCATTCAGGGACACCCCCCCCCCCCCCTGCACCCGCACCCCCCAAAAAAAATCAACGGGGCAGCGCTGCTATACCGCCGGCAATATGCCCCTGCGGCGGCATTTTGTGGGCGGATTTAACCCCATTTTCGGCCGCTAGCGGGGGTTAAAACCACGCCGCTAGCAACCGAATAGCGCCGCTAAAACTACGGTAAAGCGGCGCTATGCTTTACCGCTGACGCGGCACAGTGTGAAAGGGGTCTAATACCAAGGTGGTCACCCTATTTGGAATAGATAGCCAGACTTTCCGCCACACAGAAATACATATGTGAAAAAAAAAAAAAAGGAAATTTTATTGTTACGAACATACAGTATCAGATTCTAGAAGGAACATTGTTAAAAGCAATACATGATTCATTGCAAGCATGCATGTTCTCATAGAATAGTATTAGTGAGTGAGTAGTGTACAAACCTGGAAGTTTGGCTGGCGGCTCGGGTCGCGGCCCTTGTGGGCGGGAGGAGGCTCAGGAGGTTAAAAGTTAGGCTGCTGGCCTGGCAATGAGCTGCAGGCAGCGGGAGTAGTCGGCCCCGGGACTGGCACTGGGCACAGGCTGCCGTGGTGGATCCTGGCTTACCAGCAGTGCCAGTGGGATGGACAGGGGGGCAGTGGGATGGACAGGGGGACAGGGAGAAAGTAATGGACTGTACATGCCTCTCTCCTGCTGTCCCGTTCTGTGAGCTGTGGGTTGCACTTGCTCCCTGTACACAGGCTGCTTCTTCTGCTGGGCTCCTGCAAGAGCGCTGCATTGACAGGGGCGAGAGGGTCAGGGCGGCCGCTGCTTTGCTCTGCATGCAGGGAGAGGGACTGAGGGAGCCGGAATTAGGGGGCGGAGCTGAGGTGGCCCGAGAATCGGCAAAAGCGTGGTGGACTCAGAGGCGTGCTGCTCAGCGCAGGGCAGCACTGGGTAAGCCTCGCTCAGTCAACGTCACTGGTTGCTACACGCAAGGCGGGGCGGCCCTAGCAACCAGTTAGTTCGGCTGAGAGAGGCAATGTTCATCAGGGTGGCGGACTGGCGATATGTTTTTTTTTTCATTCCGGGACACTGTATTGTCCCGGAATGAAGGTACCCGGGACCCGGGACACAAATATGTATTAAGGGACAATCCCAGGCAATCCGGGACACGTGGGCACCATACCCCACACAGGACACACATTACAGGACAAATCTCCCCTCCTGAGGTAACGGGGACCCCACATAGAACACACATTACAGGGACAAATCTCCCCTCATATGAGGTACCGGGGACCCCAGACAGGACACACATTACAAGGATAAATCTCCCCTCATGAGGTACCAGGGACCCCACAGAGGACACATTACAGGGACAAGTCTCCCCTCATATGAGGTACTAGGGACCCCACACAGGACACACATTACAGGGACAATTCTCCCCTCATGAGGTACCAGGGACCCCACACAGGACACACATTATAGGGACAATTCTCCCCTCATGAGGTACCGGGGACAGGGGACCCCATAGAGGACCCCATAGAGGACATGCAAAATGGCCACCCTTCTCCCAATGTTGTATGACAGAGGACCCCTAGAACACTGACTTCTCCTCAGACCCCCAAAATTCATAATTATTTACCTCATGGAATAGCAAACATGACAAATTTCCCCTCATATGAGGTACCGGCGACCCCACACAGGACACATTACAGGAACAAATCTCCCTTTATATGAGGTACCGGGGACCCCACACAGGACACACATTACAAGGACAAATCTCCCCTCATATGAGGTGCCGGGGACCCCACACAGGACACACATTACAAGGACAAATCTCCCCTCATGAGGTACTGGGGACCCCATACAGGACACATTACAGGGATAAATCTCCCCTCATATGAGGTACTGGGGACCCCACATAGAACACACATTACAGGGACAATTCTCCCCTCATGAGGTACCGGGGACCCCACACAGGACACACATTACAGGGACAATTCTTCCCTCATGAGGTACCGGGGACGGGGGACCCCATAGAGGACATGCAAAATGGCCACCCTTCTCCCAATGTTGTATAACAGAGGACCCCTAGAACACTGACTTCTCCTCAGACTCCCAAAATTCATCATTATTTACCTCATGGAATAGCAAACATGACAAATTTCCCCTCATATGAGGTACCAGGAACCCCACACAGGACACATTACAGGGACAAATCTCCCCTCAAATGAGGCACTGGGGACCCCACACTGGTCACACATTACAGGACAAATCTCCCCTCATGAGGTAACGGGGACCCCACATAGAACACACATTACAGGGACAATTCTCCCCTCATGAGGTACCGGGGACCCCCACACTAGGGTGACCACATTTCCAAACTGCCATTCAGGGACACCCCCCCCCCCCCTGCACCCGCACCCCCCAAAAAAAATCAACGGGGCAGCGCTGCTATACCGCCGGCAATATGCCCCTGCGGCGGCATTTTGTGGGCGGATTTAACCCCATTTTCGGCCGCTAGCGGGGGTTAAAACCACGCCGCTAGCAACCGAATAGCGCCGCTAAAACTACGGTAAAGCGGCGCTATGCTTTACCGCTGACGCGGCACAGTGTGAAAGGGGTCTAATACCAAGGTGGTCACCCTATTTGGAATAGATAGCCAGACTTTCCGCCACACAGAAATACATATGTGAAAAAAAAAAAAAAGGAAATTTTATTGTTACGAACATACAGTATCAGATTCTAGAAGGAACATTGTTAAAAGCAATACATGATTCATTGCAAGCATGCATGTTCTCATAGAATAGTATTAGTGAGTGAGTAGTGTACAAACCTGGAAGTTTGGCTGGCGGCTCGGGTCGCGGCCCTTGTGGGCGGGAGGAGGCTCAGGAGGTTAAAAGTTGGGCTGCTGGCCTGGCAATGAGCTGCAGGCAGCGGGAGTAGTCGGCCCCGGGACTGGCACTGGGCACAGGCTGCCGTGGTGGATCCTGGCTTACCAGCAGTGCCAGTGGGATGGACAGGGGGGCAGTGGGATGGACAGGGGGACAGGGAGAAAGTAATGGACTGTACATGCCTCTCTCCTGCTGTCCCGTTCTGTGAGCTGTGGGTTGCACTTGCTCCCTGTACACAGGCTGCTTCTTCTGCTGGGCTCCTGCAAGAGCGCTGCATTGACAGGGGCGAGAGGGTCAGGGCGGCCGCTGCTTTGCTCTGCATGCAGGGAGAGGGACTGAGGGAGCCGGAATTAGGGGGCGGAGCTGAGGTGGACCTGAGAATCGGCAAAAGCGTGGTGGACTCAGAGGCGTGCTGCTCAGTGCAGGCAGCACTGGGTAAGCCTCGCTCAGTCAACGTCACTGGTTGCTACACGCAAGGCGGGGCGGCCCTAGCAACCAGTTAGTTCGGCTGAGAGAGGCAATGTTCATCAGGGTGGCGGACTGGCGATATGTTTTTTTTTTCATTCCGGGACACTGTATTGTCCCGGAATGAAGGGACCCGGGACACAAATATGTATTAAGGGACAATCCCAGGCAATCCGGGACACGTGGGCACCATACCCCACACAGGACACACATTACAGGACAAATCTCCCCTCCTGAGGTAACGGGGACCCCACATAGAACACACATTACAGGGACAAATCTCCCCTCATATGAGGTATCAGGGACCCCACACAGGACACACATTACAGGACAAATCTCCCCTCCTGAGGTAACGGGGACCCCACATAGAACACACATTACAGGGACAAATCTCCCCTCATATGAGGTATCAGGGACCCCACACAGGACACACATTACAGGGACAATTCTTCCCTCATGAGGTACCGGGGACCTTACACAGGACATGCAAAATGGCCACCCTTCTCCCAATGTTGTATAACAGAGGACCCCTAGAACACTGACTTCTCCTCAGACTCCCAAAATTCATCATTATTTACCTCATGGAATAGCAAACATGCCAAATTTCCCCTCATATGAGGTACCGGGGACCCCACACAGGACACATTACAGGGACAATTCTCCCCTCATATGAGGTACCGGGGACCCCACACAGGACACATTATAGGGACAAATCTCCCCTTATATGAGGTTCCGGGGGCCCCACACAGGACACACATTACAAGGACAAATCTCCCCTCATATGAGGTACTGGGGACCCCACACAGGACAAATTAAAGGGACAAATCTCCCCTCATATGAGGTACGGGGGACCCTACACAGGACACATTACAGGGACAATTCTCCCCTCATATGAGGTACTGGGGACCCCACACAGGACACACATTACAAGGACAAATCTCCCCTCATATGAGGTACTGGGGACCCCACACAGGACACATTACAGGGACAAATCTCCCCTCATATGAGGTACCGGGGACCCCAGACAGGACACACATTACAAGGATAAATCTCCCCTCATGAGGTACCGGGGACCCCACAGAGGACACATTACAGGGACACTTCTCCCCTCATATGAGGTACTAGGGACCCCACACAGGACACACATTACAGGGACAATTCTCCCCTCATGAGGGACGGGGGACCCCATAGAGGACATGCAAAATGGCCACCCTTCTCCCACTGTTGTATGACAGAGGACCCCTAGAACACTGACTTCTCCTCAGACTCCCAAAATTCATCGTTATTTACCTCATGGAATAGCAAACATGACAAATTTCACCTCATATGAGGTACCGGGGACCCCACACAGGACACATTACAGGGACAATTCTCCCCTCATATGAGGTACCGGGGACCCCACACAGGACACATTATAGGGACAAATCTCCCCTCATATGAGGTACTGGGGACCCCACACAGGACACATTACAGGGACAAATCTCCCCTCATATGAGGTACCGGGGACCCCACACAGGACACATGACAGGGACAAATCTCCCCTTATATGAGGTACCGGGGACCCCACACAGGACACACATTACAAGGACAAATCTCCCCTCATATGAGGTACTGGGGACCCCAACACAGGACATATTACAGGGACAAATCTCCCCTCATATGAGGTACGGTGGACCCCACACAGGACACATTACAGGGACAATTCTCCCCTCATATGAGGTACCGGGGACCCCACACAGGACACACATTACAAGGACAAATCTCCCCTCATATGAGGTACTGGGGACCCCACACAGGACACATTACAGGGACAAATCTCCCCTCATATGAGGTACCGGGGACCCCAGACAGGACACACATTACAAGGATAAATCTCCCCTCATGAGGTACCAGGGACCCCACAGAGGACACATTACAGGGACAATTCTCCCCTCATATGAGTTACTAGGGACCCCACACAGGACACACATTACAGGGACAAATCTCCCCTCATAAGGTACCGGGGACCCCACACAGGACACACATTACAGGGACAATTCTCCCCTCATGAGGTAAGGGGGACAGGGGACCCCATAGAGGACATGCAAAATGGCCACCCTTCTCCCAATGTTGTATGACAGAGGACTCCTAGAACACTGACTTCTCCTCAGACCCCCAAAATTCATCATTATTTACCTCATGGAATACCAAACATGACAAATTTCCCCTTATATGAGGTACCGGGGACCCCACACAGGACACATTACAGGGACAAATCTCCCTTCATATGAGGTACTGGGGACCCCACACAGGACACACATTACAGGGACAAATCTCCTCTCATGAGGTTCCAGGACCCCACAGAGGACACATTACAGGGACAAATCTCCCCTCATGAGGTACCGGGGACCCCACACAGGACACACATTACAGGGACAAATCTCCCGTCATGAGGTACTGGGGACCCCACACAGGACACACATTACAGGGACAATTCTCCCCTCATGAGGTAAGGGGGACAGGGGACCCCATAGAGGACATGCAAAATGGCCACCCTTCTCCCAATGTTGTATGACAGAGGACTCCTAGAACACTGACTTCTCCTCAGACCCCCAAAATTCATCATTATTTACCTCATGGAATACCAAACATGACAAATTTCCCCTTATATGAGGTACCGGGGACCCCACACAGGACACATTACAGGGACAAATCTCCCTTCATATGAGGTACTGGGGACCCCACACAGGACACACATTACAGGGACAAATCTCCTCTCATGAGGTTCCAGGACCCCACAGAGGACACATTACAGGGACAAATCTCCCCTCATGAGGTACCGGGGACCCCACACAGGACACACATTACAGGGACAAATCTCCCGTCATGAGGTACCAGGGACCCCACACAGGACACACATTACAGGGACAAATCTCCTCTCATGAGGTACCGGGGACCCCACACAGGACACACATTACAGGGGCAAATAACCCCTCACATGAGTTTTTGTGCCCGGAGTTCTGCTTTTTTCTTCCCAGAGGAGAGGAAGATGCTATAGCCACATATGAAGGTGGCACGGGAGGCGGCGGGGGGAGGCGGTGGGGGGGGGGGGGTGTTTATTCCATATTGATGCCCATGGTGTAGGAATGGAAGGTCCGGAAAGCTCATACAGGCTTAATGGTCAGCGGTCCACAAACCATAGAATATACACTACAGGAAAAGGGGTCCTGGGCTCATATATCCTGCAATATAACTGTAATAAATATTTAAATGAATTCTAAGCAAGGAGAAGATTTGTAGAAGCATAAATTTTGTAGTCGGTCCCCGGTCTGAAGTTAAAAGATGCATATTTTTTCTCTCTCTCTTTCAGCCGCGTAGCAGACCTCAGTGTTTAAATATGAATTCTGCGTCCCAGAGGCATGGCGGTTTGTAACATTAATGCTTTCTGTTTAACATATCATCAGTGTTCAGCCTGCATTGTGCGGGGAAACAAGGTGTAGAGAACGGCCGTACACGCTGGAACAAGGAGCGTTCATTGGGGGGGCTGTTGGGGGGGTTTAGGAATAAATAGTGAAGAGGGATTGCACAACTCATTCTGTTCCTATTTTCTTTATACATCTTCTAGATGCTGCAGGTTGTCAGTTGACAGAACAGCAGTCTGTTTTTAAAGTAGGTATAAACCCAACTGAATGTCAATTAGTTTGCTAAATGACTGTTTATGATAAATAATTGCTCTATACTGCATGTAGCGCCACCCCCGTAGGAACCGCTGGATTTTGCTGGTCCTATCCAAAACAGTGCAGAGGTTACCATTCACACAGACAACAATCCATTGCCTCTGGCTCCAGCCTGTGTCAAACACAAAGCCTGCAAGCCGAATCCGGCCCACCAGGTTATTTTATGTGGCCCTCACACCCAGGGGGAGGGGTGGAAGGGGGGTTTGGACAGCTTGTGAAAGAGAGCTGAACCCTGCACGCTGTGCATAGCACACCCCCAAACCCTGCACTCTGTATGTAGCACTCTCCTCAAACTTCACTCTGTACACAGTGCACTCCTGAACTCTGCACTCTGTACACAGCGCACCCCTGATCTCTACACTCCGTACACAGCGCACCCCTGAACTCTGCACTCTGTATGTAGTACACTCCTCAACACTGCACTCTGTAAACAGCGCACCCCTGAACTCTGCACTCTGTACACAGCGCACCCCTGAACTATGCACTCTGTACACAGCGCATCCCTGAACTCTACACTCTGTACACAGCGCATCCCTGAACTCTACACTCTGTACACAGCGCACCCCTGAACTATGCACTCTGTACACAGCGCACCCCTGAACTATGCACTCTGTACACAGGGCACCCCGGAACTCTACACTCTGTACACAGCGCACCCTTGAACTCTGCACTCTGTATGTAGTACACTCCTCAACGCTGCACTCTGTACACAGCACACCCCTGAACTCTGCACTCTGTACACATCGCACCCAGAACTCTGCACTCTGTACACAGCGCACACAGAACTCTGCACTCTCTACACAGTGCACCCCTGGGCTCTGCACTTTGTATGTAGCACACTCCCCAACACTGCACTCTGTACACAGCACACCCCTGAACTCTGCACTCTGTACACAGTGCACCCCTGAACTCTGCACTCTGTACACAGTGCACCCCTGAAATCTGCACTCTGTACACAGTGCACTCCTGAACTCTGCACTCTGTATATAGCACACTCCTCAACACTGCACTCTGTACACAGCACACCCCTGAACTCTGCACTCTGTACAGAGCGCACCCCTGAACTCTGCACTCTGTACACAGCGGCTTCACCCTGCGTCTCCGGCTTCATGGTGACTTCCTCCTCAGAGGCTTCCCTCCTCCTTCCCTCGGCGGCCGATACGATCGCTTCTCCTCTCGGCCAATTGGGTCTTAAGACCCACTTTCTGATTGGCCAGGAGGAGCATCAGGAAGACAATAGCGAATATTAATCAGCTATTGTCACACAACTGGGTGGGCTCAGGCCGCAGCGCTCTGTGCCCCAAGCTCACCCTTTTTTGATGCCAATTAGAGCCTCAGGCTCTAATCATGTGCTTAAAAATTATTTTTTTTTAAATACCCCCATTGAAATCCATGAGTCTGGCGCCCTGCATGTAGATTAGGGGCCGGGTGCATATATTAAGGGGGCAGCGCCCTTGCGCCTCTAATGGATGGGCTGCCACTGCTATATGTAGCACACTCCTCAACACTGCACTCTGTACACAGTGCACTCTTGAACTCTAGGATCCTCCCACTGTGCAATTTGGCTGCACCCACTGTTCAATGCGGTTTGGCGGGGGGGGGGGGGGGCTGGTTGAATTCCTGTACCTATTAATTAAATAAAAAAGATTGTGTACATTTATCTAGTCTTACAGATACATCCAACCCTTTGAGGACAATCATAATGGTTATGAGGCCCCCGATGAAATTAGAGTTTGACACCCCTGGTCTAGATAGAATAAAATATTTACAGAAATGTGAGGGGTGTACTCACTTCTGGGATATACTGTATATAAATTGTACTGTAAATAGCAAGTTTTTTTTTTATTTTTTATTCCTTGTTATATATCCGTGTTTCTAATCTGCAACCACTTCCTGCTTACAAGCTTTTCAGAAATGGCTGCATGGCAGTTTTTTGGGCAGGTTTTCTGATGGTTTCAAGGGTAGACCATGTCTGTGTAATGTATGTTGACATACGGTAGCCATTTGTAGTTTCCAGGGCTTTTTTTCTCAGAGAATAGGTGCAGGAACTCCGCTTGGTTCCGCCCCTACCCACCGCCGAGCACCGTTATTTGGTTCCACCCCCTTACCCACCTCCCGGTCCCACCCCTTTTAGAGAATACAGAACCAAGTATCATTTTGACAGTAGTTAGATGATCCAACTACTGTAAAGTATTCTGTATGAAATTTGTTAATGATAACAAGAAAGGCAGTAAAATAGATCTAGCAACAATGGACACCCCAGCGACAATAGATCCACCCCAGCAAATATGGACTCCCAACAGCCAGCATCAACAGACCCCCCAGCAGCCAGCAACATTAGACCCCTCCCTCAACAGTACATCCATCTCAGCAATGACTGACCCCCTGCAACATAAGACCCACCCCAGCTACATTACATCCCCCACCAGCAACAATAGACCTCCCCAGCAACAATAGACTCCCCTGAAAAAATAGATCCCCTCCAGCAACAATAGATTCCCCAGTAGCATGCATCAATAGACCCTCCAGCAGCCAGCAACATTAGACCCCTCCCTCAACAGTTGATCCCTCTCAGCAATGATTTACCCTCTGAAACATAAGACGCCTAGCAACAATAGATCCTCCACCAGCAACAAAAGACCTCCCCGGCAGCGATAGACCCCCTGCAAAAATAGATCACTTCCCGCAACCATATATATTGCCCAGTAGCAAGCATCAATAGGCCCTTCGGCAGCCAGCAACATTAGACCCCTCCCTCAACAGTAGATCCCTCAAAGCAACTATTGACCACCTGCAACATAAGACCTACCCCAGCAACAATAAATCCCCCATGAGCAACAGAAGACTTCCCCAGCAACAATAGACCCCCTTTATCCATAAAAATAGATCCCCTACAGCAACAATAGATTCCTCAGTAGCCAACATCAATTGACCCTCCAGCACACCCCAGCACCTCTTGCCATTATATATATATATATATATATATATATTCAGTTATGGAGGTGCCGGAACTGCGTTCCCCCACGTTCCTGCTGAAAAAAAGCCCTGGTAGTTTCCATCTGAAGCCTTGACCAGTGTAGCCCAGATGTCCCCAACCTTCTTTATACTGCCCAACCACTCATACTCCACCATCCCCCTTACCGTTATCTAAATTAACGAGACCACACCTGGAATTTGAGTATAAATGGCCATAGCAGCCTTTTTATTAACAAAATAATGCAAAACTTTTAACATGTAAACATCTGTAAACGGCAACTATCAGTCACTCAGTCTGTTGGTCTTTGACGGCACCCCGAACTTAACACATGTTCCACCTCTACACCGCGGGACCTTTCTCCATGATAGGCCTCCAGCCGTACCACACCAGCTCGGAGACAACCCCCTTCCCGCAGTGCAACCATTACCGTATTCCAGCTAACCGTTCTAACTGGAATACACCAGAGGGGCACATACTACCGATGAGTCCCCCAACACTTCCATTTCGTATGTTTTCTGACACCATCAAAGACCAAAACACCGCCACCGCTCAGCTGCTATCACGAAACCTGCTCCCACTGCACCTGAAAAGAAAGAAAACAAACAAAAAACAAAAACACAGGGAAGGCGGGAAACTGCTTCCTCCTTTCTGCCCCAGCCTCTGCTGCCCGGAAGTACCGCCTCCCCCTTAAATAAACAACGCCCCTCCCACTCTGCTCATTTACCAATCCGTTCTACCCCCTTACTTGCAAACTTCCTTGCTTTAACCCATTGTTGTCTCCCCTCTACACACTGTCATGCCCGGCCCTGCACTGCTTTCTCTTTTTTCCTTTGGCTCCGGGCCTCACTGTGTGCTAGGGTGACCATGCAGAAGCACCGTTTGGAAACAGGGACAGATTGTCACCCTTTCAACATGAAGTGCCTGAACATGGACCTTCATGGCAGGATCACCAGAGATTACTTTAAGTTGTCACTAGACTCTGGTTTAAAAAAAAAAAAAGTATGTTCTATTGTTCTTAGCCTCCTCCAGTACGTTTTGTTCTCCAGAATGCAATTAGGCTTCAGAAGCAGTTTGATTGCAGCAGATCTCAACAGAAATCAGTAGAAAATTACACTACATGGCCAAAAGTTTGAGGACACCTGACCATTATAACTATATGAGGTTGGTGTATGTCCTATTCCAAAACTACATTCACATGGATTTGGACACCTGTGAAGCTATAGTATAACCCCCTTCACTTCCCCGGGAAGCTTTCCACAAGAGTTTGGAGTGTGTCTATGGGAATTCAGCCAAAAAGAGCATTTGTGAGGTCAGCTGATGATGTTGGGTGAGAAGACCCAACTCACAGTTCCAATCAGTGGCGGTTGGTGCTCTATTTTTGGGGTGGGGGAGTGCGGCAAACAAACTACTCGACTCCCCCCCGGTCAGTCAGGTCAGTCCGTCTGTCAAACCCCCCCCTCGCCCCGTTCGGTCGGCCGGTCGGCAAACCCCGCACTTACACCATTTAGTTCACGGGCCTGCATCTCCTCCGTGTCTCCTCCCCGGTGTCTTCTACTTTCAGAAACCATGAAATCAGACCGAGACAGAAGTACCGTTAAATCACACCCTTGCTCCATTTTGGGGGTGGGGGGGGGGGGCGGCAAACAAACTACTCGACTCTCCCCCAGTCAGTCAAGTCAGTCCATCTGTCAAACCCCCCCCCCCCCGCCCCGTTTGGTTGGTCAAACGGCAAACCCCGCACTTACACCATTTAGGTCACGGGCCTGCGTCTCCTCCGTGTCTCCTACTTGGCATCCCCTCCCTGGTGTCTCCTACTTTCAGAATCCATGAAATCGGACAGAGACAGAAGTACAGTTAAATCACACTTGTTTAATAATAAAAAAAAATAGAACAAACGTAGACAAAAGATAGCCAGAGTTTAGGAACCGGAGTGGATAGTCAGACAAGCCAAATGTCAGGAAGCTGGAGATGAGCGTAGTAAAACAGCAAGCAGGATCTGGAGCCAGAAGGGATGTCAGCCAAGCAAGTCTTTTAACAGGAGCGCAGGAGATATTCTCTGTGATGTTGACCAAGGCGAAGGCAGAGATCATCTGGGCTGGACGGCTTAAGTAGGCAGGACTGACGAGCAGGATATCATCAACAGGTGAGTCACTGTGGAGAGATAGGAGCTGGCAATTAGCCGACAGCTGAGTGACCAGCTCAGAGAAGGAAGGGCTGAGCCCAGCCCTGACACCTACTCTGCGTCTCCTCCTCTGTGGCTTCCCCTGCATCTCCTCCTCGGCAGCCAATACGATCGCTTCTCCACTTGGCCAATCAGGATCTCAGGACCCACTTTCTAATTGGCCGGGAGGAGAATCAGGAAGACAATAGCGAATATCAATTCGCTATTGTCACACACCCTTTTTTAAAAAGAAATTAGAGCCTCAACCGAATGAAATCTATGCATCCGGCGGCCTGCATGTAGATTAGGGGCCGGCACATGGATGAGGGGTGGGGGTGCCCATGCGCCCCATATGGACGGGCCGCCACTGTTTCCAATTCATTCCTGATAGATATTCAGTAGGGTTGAGGTCTGTGTTCTGTGCAAGCAACTCAGCTTCCTCCACACCAAACTGGCCAAAGTTTGTCATTATGGAGCTGGGTTTGTACACAGGAGCAGTCATACTGGAACAGAAAATGTCCGTCCTTAACCACCCCCCACCTGGTCTATTATAAAAATGCGGCTGGGCGAGAGCACCATTATCCCAGGTAGATGTTATATGATGTCCTCCTAGTTGCACGACTTGTGCGCTCCCTAGGGGCCATTGGCCACACAGCAGCGCAATCTGTGACCACAGAACACAGATCGGTGTACCGGGCTGGCCTTGGTACCATTTGATCACTGTGACCAATCACAGGGATCACATGTCAGTTGTACACAATGGCTTCCATTCATAGCCATTCATTTTGTACTATTGTGATCTCTGTGATTGGTCACAGTGATCACATGGTAGAGGGCCAAACACAGAGGACATGTGCCATGTGATAGTTGTGGCCAATCACAGCTATCACAATAGTACACAATGGCACATGAGTGGATGCTATCCACAAAGTAAAAAATGTTTGCTCATACAGCGATCATCACTGTAATAAGCAATCATAGTGTAAAAAGTGTAATCATAGTGTAGAAAAAAATACTGATCACCTTACCAGAGTACAGTGTCACTATAGTGACACCGTACTGCTGTGGTGACAGTATGTGAAAAAAATTGTAAAAAAAAAAAAAAGAACAAGAATTGTAAAAAAAATTGAAAAAAAAAATTAAATTTGAAAGGGATAAGGACAAAATAATAAAAAATTTGAAAGGGATAATGACAAAAAATAAAAAAATAAAAAATTTGAAAGGGATAACAAAAAAAAATTAATAAATAAAAAATTTGAAAGGGATAACGACAAAAAAAAAATAAAAAAAATTGAAAGGGATAAAGACAAAAAAAAAAAATTTGAAAGGGATAACGACAAAAAAAAAAAAAAAAAATTGAAAGGGATAAAGACAAAAAAAAATAATAAAAAGTTGAAAGGGATAACGACAAAAAAAAAAAAAAAAAAAAAATTTGAAAGGGATAAAGACAAAAAAAAAATAATAAAAAGTTGAAAGGGATAACGACAAAAAAAAATTAAAAATTTGAAAGGGATAATGACAAAAAATAAATATTGCTGCCTGTTTTCACCTTTCATATCACTGATCAATCAGCAGACTTCCCTTCTCTTTTATCCTTTTTTATAGAGTTATTTCAGGTTTTCTGCATTGCGGGACACTTAATATTAAAAAGTTACTTATCCTCCCTTTTAATATCCGCACTCTGGAAATCACAGCTTGAGACCAAGAAGGGGTCATTTTCCCCCCGCTCTCCCCCCCCGGGAGGAACGCTACACATCGGCATAGTTTTCAATCGGCTTCAGCTAATGTTAGCAGCTAATTCTTTAAACACATCCGTGAGGAACCTAAGCCCGCAACTTTCAAAAAATCCCCCCCGGATTAGGCCGGATCGTGCTTGGTTTTGTAATTCGGCTGCAGCAAATTCCTACAGTGGTGGTGGAGGAGGAGGAGGGGGGGGGGGGAAATACTCCGTCAGCTGCAATCCATCTCCAGAAAAGTATAAAATGCTCGCCAGCAAAGGGGTGGTAAATTTAGGCGGCTCTATTTAATAATCTCCATATTTCACTCAGTCGAGAGCAAGTTGAGCTGTCGAATGTAAGAAACGTCAAGTCATTTAAAGCGGAATAAACATTGATGAATGGGCCGGCGGCTCCCGTTGGAATAGGAGAGGTGGGCCCATTAATGCGTTGGAGGTTTGCTGTCCGTCTTAGCCACAGTAAAGAGACGTTGTCCATTAATTTTTCTATTGCCGGCCCTGGCTCCCTATTGGGAAACCTATCTTAATGTTTGATTGGATTACGGAAATTGAAACTGTAAGCTTTGATGAGGATTACATGTATTCTGTAGATGTTTTCTGTACAGGTTTTCCTAGGAGATGGTATTCAGTGTTCCGGGGGGGTCAACCTTTACTGGGAAAATGAATAGGAGGTGCTGGAACCCTGAAGATTCATTCTATGTTTACTTTGTAATATTCTCATCATCCAGTATTATGGTATTACTATATACACTATATTGCCAAAAGTATTGGGACGCCTGCCTTTACACACACATGAACTTTAATGGCATCCCAGTCTTAGTCTGTAGAGTTCAATATTGAGTTGGCCCACCCTTTGCGGCTATAACAGTTTCAACTCTTCTGGGAAGGCCGTCCACAAGGTTTAGGAGTGTGTCTATGGGAATGTTTGACCATTCTTCCAGAAGAGCACTGGTGAGGTCAGGCATTGATGTTGGACGCGAAGGCCTGGCTCACAGTCTCCTCTCTAATTCATCCCAAAGGTGTTCTATGGGGTTGAGGTCAGGGCTCTGTGCAAGCCAGTCAAGTTCCTTCGCCTCAAACTCGCTCATTCATGACTTTATGGACCTTGCTTTGTGCACTGGTGCGCAGTCATGTTTGAACAGGAAGGGGCCACCCCCAAACTGTTCCCACAAAGTTGGGAGCATGAAATTGTAAAAAATGTCTTGGTATGCTGACGCCTTAAGAGTTCCCTTCACTGGAACTAAGGGGCCAAGCCCAACCCCTGAAAATCAACCCCACACCATAATCCCCCCTCCACCAAATGACTTGGACCAGTGCACAAAGCAAGGTCCATAAAGACATGGAGTCCTGACCTCAACCTGATAGAACACTTTTGGGATCAATTAGAGTGGAGACTGCGAGTCAGGCCTTCTCGTCCCACATCAGTGCCTGACCTCACAAATGCGGGTCTTCTGGAAGAATGGTCAAACATTCCCATAGACACACTCCTAAACCTTGTGGACGGCCTTCCCAGAAGAGTTGAAGCTGTTATAGCTGCATAGGACGGGCCAACTCAATATTGAACCCTACGGACTAAGACTGGGATGCCATTACAGTTCATGTGTGTGTAAAGGCAGGCGTCCCAATACTTTTGGCAATATAGTGTATATAGTAATACCATAATACTGGATGATGAGAATATTACAAAGTAAACATAGAATGAATCTTCAGGGTTCCAGCACCTCCTATTCATTTTCCCAGTTAAGGTTGACCCCCCCCCCCCAATACTTTTGGTAATATAGTGTATGTGTGTATATATGTGTATATATATATATGTGTATGTGTGTATATGTATATATACATACATATACATATATATATATATATATACATACATACATGCAGCAGACAGGAGAAGTATCCATTAAACATAATAAAAGGATTAAGGCAGGCAACAGACAGGAGAAGAATTCATTAAATATAGCACAGATCAGGGCAGGCAACAGAGGTATTTGTTATGCCGTGTACACACGGGCGGACTTTTCGGCATCAAAGGTCCGACGGTCTTTCCGACGGACTTTCGACGGACTTTTGATGGCCTTCCCACGGACTTTCTGAATGAACGGACTTGCCTACACACGATCACACCAAAGTCCGACGGATTCGTACGTGATGACGTACAACCGCACTAAAACAAGAAAGTTCATAGCCAGTAGCCAATAGCTGCCCTAGCGTCGGTTTTCATCGGTCGGACTAGCATACAGACGAGCGGATTTTTCGACCGGACTCGAGTCCATCGGAAAGATTTGAAACGTGCTCCAAATCTAAAGCCCGTCTGATTTTCGACCGAAAAAGTCTGCTGAAGGTCCGATGAAGCCCACACACGGTCGGATTGTCTGACGGATTCGTCCCGTCGGACCAGTCCAGACGAAAAGTCCGCCCGTGTGTACACGGCATAAAACGTTGGAAAGATCAATAACCAAAATAAACAAGCAAAGGTACGGGTGTTCTTGATCAGGTGGAAAACCTCATCACAAGCACTGAGGCACAGGCTCATGATGTTTAAATAAGGCACCTTCTGCTACAGGGACCAATTCAGGATCTCGAAAGGCGTGGGTCCAGCAAAACATGGAAAGTACAAGGCAGAAGCAAGCAATTCGCAGTGCAGGGCTGGAAGGTTCTGTACCATTGGATGACAACCGGGATGTTAGCCAAGAGGAGGAGAGAGCGCTGGAACCCGAACAATGGGGACCACCAATGGACAGGTAAGTATGGAGGTGTCCTGACACTCTGCTTTTATCTTCAAAGCTGAACAGAAAAGAAAAATGCTCCCTGGCACTGCAGGGGTTAAATGCTTGTTTAGGTCCAGGGGGCCACAAAAAGCAGTGTTACTCTTCCACTCTAGCAGGTTCTCTCTAGTCTATAAGACTGTTCACCGCCGTCTCTTCTCCCTAATGTGCCAGCGGTCACAGGTCCTCAGATGTTATGAGGTCCAATGCAGAACTTCATAGCCATGCACTGGAGGTGAGGAAACCCATGGATCATTCCACCTTCGAAGCATAGAGGAGTAGAGAAGAGCACCATAAGGGGGCGTGGCCATCACCCGGTGACCACGCCTCCTAAAACGGCACAGTCCCAGCATGCCCCGGGACAGTGACCTCATAAGGGGGCGGGGTCACTGCCTATATAAGTCCATTGTGGAGCGTTCAGAGACTATTGCAGCTGGAGAGAGCGTCATGTCAACATCTCTGGAAGAAAAGAAGAAGGCAGAAGTCTGGACCACCGCTAGCAATTGAGCTGCAGAAGATAGCGGAGGAGCCGGGCAGAAGATCAGGACACCGAGAGGAGACGCCGGAGAGACCACCGAAGTCTGAAGAGGACCCCCGAAGTCGGAAGAAGACCCCGGAGCTGCCTAATAAATTACTTTAAAAACCTGTGTACTGTGTTTTTATTGACACTTTTTTGCCTAGGTGGATGGGTAGGGGTACCATGTACCCCATACTCATTCACATAGGGTGGGGGGCTGGGATCTGGGGGCCCCCTTATTAAAGGGGGCTCCCGGATTCCGATAAGCCCCCCGCCCGCAGACCCCGACAACCAACGGCCAGGGTTGTCGGGAAGAGGCCCTTGTCCTCATCAACATGGGGACAAGGTGCTTTGGGGTGGGGGGGCCCGCAGGGCGCCCCCCATGCCCCAAAGCACCCACCCCTCCATGTTGAGGGCATGGGGCCTGGTACGGTCCAGGAGGGGGGGGCGCTCGCTCATCCCCACCCCCATTCCTGACCGGCCGGACTGCGTGCTCGGATAAGGGTCTGGTATGGATTTTGGGGGGGACCCCATCAGCGTGGGGCCTGGTATGCCCCTGGGGGGGGGGGAATCCACATTGGTTTTTTCATTCTAAACTTGGCGCGGCGTTCCCCCTCAGGATTCATACCAGACAGCTGTCAGCACTGCCTGTCGCTCATCGCGAAAGGAAAAAAAAGTTTTCCTTTCCCGATCAGCGAGCCAGGCTTGTGCTTACAAAGTCGTACTGAAATCGTGTCTATATTATTCAGGCACGATTTGCATGCTACTTCAGGGTTTAACATTGAGGTCTATGGAGTACAACTCGCATAGAAGTTGGACCAAAGTAGTGCAGGGACTACTTTCAAGTCGGCATGACTTAAAGTCGTGCCAATATGAATGGTAGTCATTGCAAATCATGGAGAATGACTTGTCATACGATTTTGCAGTACAAAATCGTGGGACAAGTCGTATAAGTGTGAAAGGGGCCTAACTTGTAAACACCAAATTTCAAAAATAGGCTTAGTTATGAAAGGGTTTTTAATACTTAAGTTATTATTAGTTAAGTTATTTCAGATTTTCGAATTTTTGGGTTTTCGGGTGTCCAATAGCTATAATTTAATAGTTAGTTATTATCAGTTAGTTTGTTATTCTTTCGAATTTACAGATTTTCTTTCTTATTTAAAGGTTTTCGAATTCTCAGATTTTCGAATTTGCGAATTGCGATCATAACGAATGACCCAAAAAAAAACGAAAAAAAAAAAACGAATGAAACGAAAACAAACACATTTCTCAGCAGTGCACATGTCTAACAATCTCTTTCTTTTTACTGCAAAGCAGGGAAAAGAAACAGATTGATCTGTAGTGAAAAGTAACGCATACTACGCACATTAACATTTGTTAACCCCTTGATTGCCCCTGATGTTAACCCCTTCCCTGCCAGTGTCATTAGTACAGTGACAGTGCATATTATTAGCATTGATCACTGTCTTATGCCCCGTACACACGGTCGGACATTGATCAGACATTCCGACAACAAAATCCATGGGATTTTTTCCGACGGATGTTGGCTCAAACTTGTCTTGCGTACACGCGGTCACACAAAGTTGTCGGAAAATCCGATCGCTCTGAACGCGGTGACGTAAAACACGTACGTCGGGACTATAAACGGGGCAGTGGCCAATAGGCTTTCGTCTCTTAATTTATTCTGAGCATGCGTGGCACTTTGCACGTCGGATTTGTGTACACACGTTTGGAATTTCCGACAACGGATTTTGTTGTTGGAAAATTTTACCGCCGGCTCTCAAACTTTGTGTGTCGAAAATTCCGGCGGAAAATGTGTGATGGAGCCTATACACGGTCGGAATTTCCGACAACAAGGTCCTATCACACATTTTCCATAGGAAAATCCGACCGTGCGTACGGGGCATTAGTGTCACTGGAGATGTCATTGGCAGTTAGTCAGTTCCCACCAAGTGTCAGTTAGTGTCAGATTCTCCACTGCACTATCGCAGTCCCGCTATAAGTCGCTGATCACTGCACTGACTAGTTTAAAAAAAAAATAGATAAAAATTCTAGTACTGTATAAATCCCATAGTTTGTAGACCTTTTATGCAAACCAATCAATATACGCTTATTGTGATTTTTTTTTTTTTTTTTTTTTTTTACCAAAAATATGTAATACATATTGGCCTAAATTGATGAAGAATTCGATTTTTAAAAAAAAAAAATTTCGGTCTTTTTTTATTTTTTCTAGCGCAAAAAAAAAACCGCAGAGGTGATCAAATACCACCAAAAGAAAGCTCTATTTGTAGGGAAAAAAAAGGACGTCAATTTTATTTGGGCACAGTGTCACCGCGCAATTGTCAGTTAAAATAACGCAGTGCCGTATCGCAAAAAATGGCCTGGTCAGGAGGGGGGGGAGGGGGTAAAACCTTCCAGGGCTGAAGTGGTTAAACAATTGTTAATGACCGGTAGGATTCTGGAATTTTCTCAATCTTAATTTTATTAGAAAATTATTATAAAAATAGACAAATATGCATACATTAATGGCATGATCATACCATCAGCCATTTTATAAATACATTATACAAGCTTACATAACAAAAACAACCAAAAACAAAAACAAAAAAAAAAAGGGGGGGGGGGAGAAACAACTACAAAAAAAAAAAAAGACGGGGAAAAAAGGATTCTGGAATGTTGTAAATCTCAAAGGAACACCCAAATATTGGCACACAGTTTTTTTTTTTCTTTTCTCATGTGTGGACTTTCTTTATAATCTGTTCCTTTATTATTATCTATACGTCCTTCAAAAAAGTCTTCTTACTCTTTTCTCTTTTATCCTCTTAATGTTCTGTTTGTCCGCCGTTGTGAAGCTACACGACTTATTCCTTTTTAATACCCTCTTTCAATTGCAGCTGAATAAGATCTCTCTCTTTTGTGTTTGACCCGCCATGTTGGCTGCATTGTGTTCTATTGAGGTTTCCATCGCGGCGTGTACCATCTGTGACGTTGGCGTCTATTCTGTGCGGAGAATGTGATTTTTAACATAGTTTTGTCGCATATTTTCCATGTGAAAAAAAAAATAACTTTGCACTGACCTTTTGTTTCCCTGATCGTTGCCATGTACACTAAAGTATTGGGACGCCTGCCTTTCACACACGCATGAACTTTAATGACATCCCAGTCTTAGTCCGTAGGGTTCAATATTGAGTTGGCCCACCCTTTGCAGCTATAACAACTTCAACTCTTCTGGGAAGGCCGTCCACAAGGTTTTAGGAGTGTGTCTATGGGAACGTTTGACCATTCTTCAAGAAGAGCGTTGGTGAGGTCAGGCACTGATGTTGGATGAGAAGGCCTGGCTCGCAGTCTCCGCTCTAATTCATCCCAAATTTGTTCTATCGGGTTCAGGTCAGGACTCTGTGCAGGCCAGTCAAGTTCCTCCACCCCAAACTCGCTCATCCATGTCTTTATAGACCTTGTTTTGTGCACGGGTCCAAATCGTTTGGTGGAGGGGGGATTATGGTGGTAGCTGTATTAGGGTCTACATGTTTTGCGGGCCCAATGATACCAATGATGGGGCACAGTTCCTCCAAATGACACCAACAATGGAGTCCAATGATACCAACACTGGGGCATAATTCCTCCCAATGACACCAACAAGGGATTTCAATGATACCAACAATGGGGCATAATTCCTCCAAATGACACCAACAATGGAGTCCAATGATACCAACACTGGGGCATAATTCCTCCCAATGACACCAACAATGGAGTCCAATGATACCAACGATGGGGCATAATTCCCCCCAATGACACCAACAATGGATTCCAATGATACCAACACTGGGGCATAATTCCTCCCAATAAAACCAACAATGGAGTCCAATGATACCAACACTGGGGCATAATTCCTCCCAATAAAACCAACAATGGAGTCCAATGATACCAACACTGGGGCATAATTCCTCCCAATAAAACCAACAATGGAGTCCAATGATACCAACGATGGGGCATAATTCCCCCCAATGACACCAACAATGGATTCCAATGATACCAACACTGGGGCATAATTTCTCCCAATGACACCAACAATGGATTCCAATGATACCAACACTGGGGCATAATTCCTCCCAATGACACCAACAATGGAGTCCAATGATACCAACGATGGGGCATAATTCCTCCCAATAAAACCAACAATGGAGTCCAATGATACCAACACTGGGGCATAATTCCTCCAAATGACACCGACAATGGGGCATAATTCCTCCCAATGACACCAACAATGGAGTTCAATGATACCAACGATGGGGCATAATTCCTCCCAATGACACCAACAATGGATTCCAATGATACCAACACTGGGGCATAATTCCTCCCAATGACACCAACAATGGAGTCCATTGATACCAACGATAGGGCATAATTCCTCCCAATGACACCAATAATGGAATCCAATGATACCAATGATACTGGGGCATAATTCCTCCCAATGACACCAACAATGGGGCATAATTCCTCCCAATGACACCAACAATGGGGCATAATTCCTCCCAATGACACCAACAATGGGGCATAATTCCTCCCAATGACACCAACAATGGGGCATAATTCCTCCCAATGACACCAACAATGGGGCATAATTCCTCCCAATGATACCAACGATGGGGCATAATTCCTCCAAATGACACCAATGATGTGGGATTGTTTACTCCCACTGATGCCACCCCCCCTATAAAAAAACTAAAAATAAACAATACACCAAGTAAGTATATTGACAATGTATCATATCCAATAAACATAACGTAATACATAGACAAAAAGCATCCTCTAGCCACTTACCGACCGGCTCATGTACATATACGTTGGCAGTTTGAAGAGGGATATCTCGGTAACGGCAGCAGCTGCTGCCACAACTGAGGTATCCTTCTTTAGAGCCGGCGGTTCTGGTTTACGATAATGGTGGTCTCTGCGGCAGAGTCCCTCCTGAGTCAATATTTTGTAGAACCCCCTTTCTCTGCAATTACAGCTGCAAGTCTTTTTGGGGATGTCTCTACCAGCTTTGCACATCTAGAGAGGGACATTTTTGCCCATTCTTCTTTGCAAACTATCTCAAGATTTGTCAGATTGGATGGAGAGCGTCTGTGAACAGCAATTTTCAAGTCTTGCCACAGATTCTCAATGTGATTGAGGTCTGGACTGTGACTGGGCCATTCTAACACATGAATATGCTTTGATCTAAACCATTCCATTGTAGCTCTGGCTGTATGTTTCGGGTCGTTGTCCTGCTGGAAGGTGAACCTCCGCCCCAGTCTCAAGTCTTTTGCAGACTCTAATGCCGCGTACACACGGTCGGACTTTTCACCTGCAAAAGTCCGACGGACGCCGCCGGACCAAGTCCGGCGGAAAATCCGACCGTGTGTGGTCTCCATCGGACTTCCGACGGACCGTTTCGGGCGGAAATCCGACGTACTTTAGATTTGAAGCCTGCTTCAAATCTTTACGTCGTACCTCCGCCGGACTCAGTTCCTGATGGAAAGCCCGTTCGTCTGTATGCTGGTCCGAAGGACCAGATACGACGGAGGAGCAGGTTACTGCATCTCGCGCTCGCTGCAATAGGAAAAACAAATTTTCCCATTGCGGCGAGCGCGGGGGGCATCCCAGGCCCTTAGGTCTGGTATGGAACTTTAAGGAGAACCCCCCTACGCCGAAAAACCGGCGTGGGGGTCCCCCCAAAATCCATACCAGACCCCGATCCGAGCACGCAGCCCGGCCGGTCAGGAAAGGGGGTGGGGACGAGCGAGCGCCCCCCCCCCTGAACCGTACCAGGCCGCATGCCCTCAACATGGGGGGGGGGGGTGCTTTGGGGGAGGGGGCGCCTTACGGTGCCCCCCCACCACAAAGCACCTTGTCCCCATGTTGATGAGGACAAGGGCCTCTTCCCGACAACCCTGGCCGTTGGTTGTCGGGGTCTGCGGGCGGGGGGCTTATCGGAATCCGGGAGCCCCCTATAATAAGAGGGCCCCCAGATCCCGGCCCCCCCACCCTATGTGAATGAATATGGGGTACATGGTACCCCTACCCATTCACCTAGGTAAAAAGTGTTAATAATAAAACACAACACAGGTTTTTAAAATAATTTATTAAACTGCTCCGGGGGGCTCTTCTTCCGTCTTCGGGGGTCCCTCCGCTTCATCTTCTCCCGGCGTCCGGTTGGTTCTTCTCCGCTCTCTTCACCCGGTGTTCCAGTTCTTCGGCCGGCTCCTCTGCTGTGTTCAGGTAGCTCTCTTGCCAGCAGAGGTCCGGACTTCTGAGCTGCTGGGCTTCTTGTCTTCTCTTCTCTTCTCTTCCCCCAGATGTTGACACGACGCTCTCTCCAGCTGGACTGGTCTCCGAGGGCTGCGTTGTGACTTATATAGGCGGAGACCCCGCCCCCTTTTGATGTCACAGTCCCTGGGCATGCTGGGACTGTGACGTTTTAGGGGGCATGGTCGACCACGCCCCCTAAAACGTCACAGTCCCAGCATGCCCAGGGCCTGTGACATCATATGGGGGCGGGGTCTCCGCCTATATAAGTCACAACGCAGCCCTCAGAGACCAGTCCAGCCGGAGAGAGCGTCGTGTCAACATCTGGGGGAAGAGAAGAGAAGAGAAGACAAGAAGCCCAGCAGCTCAGAAGTCCGGACCTCTGCTGGCAAGAGAGCTACCTGAACACAGCAGAGGAGCCGGCCGAAGAACTGGAACACCGGGTGAAGAGAGCGGAGAAGAACCAACCGGACGCCGGGAGAAGATGAAGCGGAGGGACCCCCGAAGACGGAAGAAGAGCCCCCCGGAGCAGTTTAATAAATTATTTTAAAAACCTGTGTTGTGTTTTATTATTAACACTTTTTACCTAGGTGAATGGGTAGGGGTACCATGTACCCCATATTCATTCACATAGGGTGGGGGGGCCGGGATCTGGGGGCCCTCTTATTATAGGGGGCTCCCGGATTCCGATAAGCCCCCCGCCCGCAGACCCCGACAACCAACGGCCAGGGTTGTCGGGAAGAGGCCCTTGTCCTCATCAACATGGGGACAAGGTGCTTTGTGGTGGGGGGGCACCGTAAGGCGCCCCCTCCCCCAAAGCACCCCCCCATGTTGAGGGCATGCGGCCTGGTACGGTTCAGGAGGGGGGGGGGCGCTCGCTCGTCCCCACCCCCTTTCCTGACCGGCCGGGCTGCGTGCTCGGATCGGGGTCTGGTATGGATTTTGGGGGGGACCCCCACGCCGGTTTTTCGGCGTAGGGGGTTCCCCTTAAAGTTCCATACCAGACCTAAGGGCCTGCGACGGGGCTCGCAAGGTTTCAATCTCGCCAAAAAAAGCGGCGAGATTGAATTCCTTTTCTAGTCCCGTCGTACCCGAGTCACGTTCAAAATGAACGGACTTGTCCGTGTGTGGGAAAGTCCGTTCATTCTGAAAGTCCGGCGGAAGTCCGTCGGGAAGACCGGATTCCGGAAAGTCCGGCCGTGTGTAGGCAAGTCCGGCCGTTCAGAAAGTCCGGCGGTAGTCTGGCGGCAAGTACGTCGGACCTAGCTTTCTAGAAAGTCCGACCGTGTGTACGCGGCATAACAGGTTTTCTTCTAAGATTGTCCTGTATTTGGCTCCATCCATCTTCCCATCAACTCTGACCAGCTTCCCTGTCCTTGCTGAAGAAAAGCATCCCCACCACATGATGCTGCCACCACCATGTTTCACGGTGGGGATGGTGTGTTCAGGGTGATGTGCAGTGTTAGTTTTCCGCCACACATAGCGTTTTGCTTTTAGGCCAAAAAGTTCAATTTTGGTCTCATCTGACCAGAGCACCTTCTTCCACATGTTTGCTGTGTCCCCCACATGGCTTCTCACAAACTACAAACAGGACTTCTTATGACTTTCTTTCACCAATGTCTTTCTTCTTGTCACTCTTCCATAAAGGGCAGATTTGTGGAGAACACGACTAATAGTTGTCCTGTGGACAGATTCTCCCACCTGAGCTGTGGATCTCTGCAGCTCCTCCAGAGTTACCATGGGCCTCTTGGCTCTTCTCTGATGAATGCTCTCCTTGCCCGGCCGGTCAGTTTAGGTGGACGGCCATGTCTTGGTAGGTTTGCAGTTGTGCCATACTCTTTCCATTTTCGGATGATGGATTGAACAGAGCTCCGTGAGATGTTCAAAGCTTGGGATATTTTCTTATAACCTAACCCTGCTTTAACCACTTAAAGCGGAGTTCCACCCAAAAATGGAACTTCCGCTTTTTATTCCCCACAAATAGAGCTTTCTTTTGGTAGTATTTGATCACCTCTGCGATTTTTATTTTTTGCGCTATAAACAAAAAAAGAGCGACAATTTTGAAAAAAAGAAGCAATTTTTTTTTACTTTTTGCTACACTAAATATCCCCCCCAAAAAATATATATACACTACCGTTCAAAAGTTTGGGGTCACCCAAACAATTTTGTGTTTTCCATGAAAAGTCGCACTTATTCACCACCATACGTTGTGAAATGAATAGAAAATAGAGTCAAGACATTGACAAGGTTAGAAATAATGATTTGTATTTGAAATAACATTGTTTTTACATCAAACTTTGCTTTCATCAAAGAATCCTCCTTTTGCAGCAATTACAGCCTTGCACACCTTTGGCATTCTAGCTGTTAATTTATTGAGGTAAGCTGGAGAAATTGCACCCCACGCTTCTAGAAGCAGCTCCCACAAGTTGGATTGGTTGGATGGGCACTTCTGGCGTACCATACGGTCAAGCTGCTCCCACAACAGCTCAATGGGGTTCAGATCTGGTGACTGTGCTGGCCACTCCATTACCGATAGAATACCAGCTGCCTGCTTCTGCTGTAAATAGTTCTTGCACAATTTGGAGGTGTGTTTAGGGTCATTGTCCTGTTGTAGGATGAAATTGGCTCCAATCAAGCGCTGTCCACTGGGTATGGCATGGCGTTGCAAAATGGAGTGATAGCCTTCCTTATTCAGAATCCCTTTTACCCTGTACAAAGCTCCCACCTTACCAGCACCAAAGCAACCCCAGACCATCACATTACCTCCACCATGCTTAACAGATGGCGTCAGGCATTCTTCCAGCATCTTTTCATTTGTTCTGCGTCTCACAAACGTTCTTCTTTGTGATTCAAACACCTCAAACTTGGATTCATCCGTCCACAACACTTTTTTCCAGTCTTCCTCTGTCCAATGTCTGTGTTCTTTTGCCCATCTTAATCTTTTTCTTTTATTGGCCAGTCTCAGATATGGCTTTTTCTTTGCCACTCTGCCCTGAAGCCCAAAATCCCGCAGCCGCCTCTTCACTGTAGATGTTGACACTGGTGTTTTGCGGGTACTATTTAATGAAGATGCCAGTTGGGGACCTGTGAGGCGTCTGTTTCTCAAACTAGAGACTCTAATGTGCTTATCTTCTTGCTTAGTTGTGCAACGCGGCCTCCCACTTCTTTTTCTACTCTGGTTAGAGCCTGTTTGTGCTGTCCTCTGAAGGGAGTAGTACACACCGTTGTAGGAAATCTTCAATTTCTTTGCAATTTCTCGCATGGAATAGCCTTCATTTCTAAGAACAAGAATAGACTGTCGAGTTTCAGATGAAAGTTCTCTTTTTCTGGCCATTTTGAGCGTTTAATTGACCCCACAAATGTGATGCTCCAGAAACTCAATCTGCTCACAGGAAGGTCAGTTTTGTAGCTTCTGGAAGGAGCTAGACTGTTTTTAGATGTGTGAACATGATTGCACAAGGGTTTGCTAATCATCAATTAGCCTTCTGAGCCAATGAGCAAACACATTGTACCATTAGAACACTGGAGTGATAGTTGCTGGAAATGGGCCTCTATACACCTATGTAGATATTGCACCAAAAACTAGACATTTGCAGTTAGAATAGTCATTTACCACATTAGCAATGTATAGAGTATATTTGTTTAAAGTTAGGACTAGTTTAAAGTTAGCTTCATTTAAAAGTACAGTGCTTTTCCTTCAAAAATAAGGACATTTCAATGTGACCCCAAACTTTTGAACGGTAGTGTATAAAAAAAATTTCTTTCTCAGTTTAAGCCGATATGTATTTTTCAACATATTTTTGGTAAAAAAAAAAAATCGCAATAAGCGTATATTGATTGGTTTGCGCAAAAGTTATACAAAATAGGGGATAGATTTACGGCATTTTTATTATTATTATTTTTCTTTTACTAGTAATATCGGCGATCCGCGATTTTTATTGTGACTGCGACATTATGGCGGACAAAATCGACAATTTTGACACATTTTTGGGACCATTGGCATTAATACAGCGATCAGTGCTATAAAATTGCATTGATTACTGTAAAAATGTCACTGGCAGGGAAGGGGTTAACCACTAGGGGGGCGATCAAGGGGTTAAGTGTGTCCTAGGGAGTGATTCTAACTGTCTGGGGGATGGGCTAGCAGTGACACGACACTGCTGAGAGGGAGAGGGAGCAGACAATCGGTGATCGGCGATCTGTGACATTATGGCGGACACATCGGACACTTTTGACACTATTTTTGGACCATTGTCATTTATACAGCGATCAGTGCTACAAAAATGCACTGATTACTGTGTAAATCACACTGGCAGGGAAGGGGTTAAACACTAGGGCGGCGATCAAAGGGGTTAAGTGTGTCCTAGGGAGTGATTCTAACTAAGGGGGGATGGGCTCACTACAACATGACAGCGATCACTGCTCCCGATGACAGAGAGCAGTAGATCCCTGTCATGTTGCTAGGCAGAACAGGGAAATGCCTTGTTTACATAGGCATTAGGCACCTCCCCGTTCTGCCGCTCCGTGACACGATCGCGGGACACCGGCGGACATCGAGTCCGCGGGACCCGCGGGCGCGGTCACGGAGTACGCAGCGGGCGTGCGCGCCCACAATGCCGCGTTTTTTTAAAGGGGACGTACTACAGGTACGCCCATTTGCGCAGCCGTGCCATTGTGCCGACGTACATTGTCGTGCGGCGGTCGGCAAGCAGTTAATGTCTTATCAAAAATGTATTACAGCTAAGTGTTACAACGTAATGATAATATACTCTGGTTTCACTTTAATTTGCCCCCCCCCCCTCGTTTTAATAAATGCAGTCATAACGTTAATATTTTTTGGAATGGATATATATAGATATAGAGATATATTTTGTATGTGCAGAATTGAGTTTTTGTATTTGCCCATGGTTTCTTCCTATATTATGACATCATTTTCCCAGATTAAATGAAAAAAAAAAAAAAAAAGATATAATCGTAATTCAAGGCTTAGCCTGAATGCTCCTACTAAAAGTAAAAAAACAGGCCTCGGCTCCTGTCGGCGTAACGGTCGCCACTAAATTTCTCCCCAAACAGAAAAGGCGTTAATGCTGAAGCATTGCAGCACCGCTCAGCCCTTGCTATTATAAAAGCATGCACAAATCTGGACGGGAAGGCCAGGCAGGCGTCCCGGAAATGTCTCTTCTCGCCTGTTTTTTTCGCAGCTCTTTCCGGCTCTAATTTGACAAATGGCTCGTTTGCAAAAAAAAAGCAATAAATCGTGTAGTCGTTTAGCCGCTCCGGCAATGTTTGCTGAAAAGGGGGGGGAGGACATGATACCTCAAAGCGGCTGGCGACGGAGGAGCCCTGACCTGACAGCCGCTTTGGCGTCTTCGAATTTCTTTTTGCGCTTTTATTTCCTCGGTCAAAGCCATCATTGATTTGTATGCGCTGGCTTTGAAAACCTTCTTCGCTGTTTTACAACAGCCTGATGGAGTGAGGTTACATTTTCCTTTTATTTTATTTTATTTTCACTCATCAATTCGATTGATTCTTCTTTACTTGCACGCGGCGTTCGTCCTAATTGCGTATCTGGTTTCGGCAGCCGAGGCAGGCTGACAAAGGCTGTGTCAGGTTCATTAGGTCTCCGTTTTAATAAATCAAGCTCGCTTTAACAATCCCCAAAGGGCTGGGATGTCCTGGGTTAACCCAGCTTTAGAAAAAAAAGACTGCTTTCATGTCGTTGGGTAAGCAAGTTGGTTTAAGTTACCTGAAAGATAATTACACTGAGGGGAGCCAACCAGGAAATGTTCTTGTAGAAGGTTCCAAGTAGGGAAATGGAATGCCATTTTCAATTTAAAGGGCAACTCTTCATCTGAAGAGTTATGCCCCGTACACACGGTCGGACTTTGTTCGGACATTCCGACAACAAAATCCATGGATTTTTTCTGACGGATGTTGGCTCAAACTTGTCTTGCATACACACGGTCACACAAAGTTGTCGGAAAATCCGATCGTTCTGAACGCGGTGACGTAAAACACGTACGTCGGGACTATAAACGGGGCAGTGGCCAATAGCTTTCATCCCTTTATTTATTCTGAGCATGCGTGGCACTTTGTCCGTCGGATTTGTGTACACACGGTCGGAATTTCCGACAACAAGGTCCTATCACACATTTTCTGTCGGAAAATCCGACCGTGTGTATGGGGCATTACAGTGAGGGGGGAAAAAAGTATTTTATCCCCTGCTGATTTTGCAGGGCTTTTTTTCAGCGGGAACGCGGGGGAACGCAGTTCCAGCACCTCCACCACTGATTGTATGTAATGGCAAGAAGTTCTGGGTTGTGCTACAGTGTCTATTGATGCTGGCTGCTGATGGATCTATTGTTGCTGGAGGGGATCTTTTTCTGCAGAAGGGTTGATTGCTGCTGGGGAGGACTATTGTTGCTGGTGGGGGATCTATTGTTGCTGGGGTGGGTCTTATGTTACTGGGGGGGGGGTCAGTTGTCGCTGGGAGGGATCTACTGAGGGAGCAGTCTATTATAGCTGAGTGGTATTTTGTTGTAGGTGGTCCATTGTTGCAGCGGGGGGGGGGGGGTCTATTGTTGCTGGTGGGTCTATTGTTGTTGGCTGTGGGGGGGTCTATTTTACTGCTTTTCTTGTTATCAATAAAAAAATTCCATACAAATTACTTAGTACCACAAATGTTACTTGGTTCTGTATTCTCTAAAAGGGGCAGTGCTGGGAGGTGGGTAGGGGGGTGGAACCAAGGACTGGTGCTCTGAGGTAGGTAGGGGCAAAGAAAATGGGTAACTCCCAAAAGGGGGAGTTCCTGCATTTATTCTCTAAGAAAAAAAGCCCTGTGATTTTGTACATGTGCCCACTGACAAAGAAATGATCAGTCTATCATTTTAATGGTGGCTTTATTTTAACAGTGAGAGACAGAACAACAACAAAAATCCAGAAAAATGCATTTCAAAAATTTTTATAAATTGATTTGCATTTTAATGAGTGAAATAAATATTTGATCCCCTATCAAACAGCAAGATTTCTGGCTCCCAGGTGTCTTCTATACAGGTACCGAGCTGAGATTAGGAGCACTCACTTAAAAAGGAGTGCTCCTAATCTCAGCTTGTTACCTGTATAAAAGACACCTGTCCACAGAAACAATCAATCAGATTCCAATCTCTCCACCATGGCCAAGACCAAAGAGCTGTCCAAGGATGTCGGGGACAAGATTGTAGACCTACACAAGGCTGGAATGGGCTACAAGACCATCGCCAAGCAGCTTGGTGAGAGGGTGACAACAGTTGGTGTGATTATTTGCAAATGGAAGAAACACAAAATAACTATCAATCTCCCTCGGTCTGGGGCTCCATG
Source organism: Lithobates septentrionalis (assembly GCA_037952835.1). Taxonomy (NCBI): domain Eukaryota; kingdom Metazoa; phylum Chordata; class Amphibia; order Anura; family Ranidae; genus Lithobates; species Lithobates septentrionalis. Next base: position 1,657,057 of record JBBDGP010000760.1, on the reverse strand, counting down.
AAAGATCTCACCTCGTGGAGATTCAATGATCATGAGAACGGTGAGGAATCGGCCCAGAACTACACGGGAGAATCTTGTCAATGATCTCAAGGCAGCTGGGACCATAGTCACCAAGAAAACAATTGGTAACGCACTACGCCGTGAAGGACTGAAATCCTGCAGCGCCCGCAAGGTCCCTCTACTCAAAAAAAAATCACATGTAGAGGTCCGTCTGAAGTCTGCTAATGAACATCTGAATGATTCAGAGGAGAACTGGATGAAAGTGTTGTAGTCAGACAAGACCAAATCGAGCTCTTTGGCATCAACTCAAGTCGCCGTGTTTGGAGGACGAGGAATGCTGCCTATGGCCCCAAGAACACCATCCCCACCGTCATACATGGAGGTGGAAACATTATGCTTTGGGGGTGTTATTCTGCTAAGGGGACAGGACAACTTCACCGCATCAAAGGGACAATGGACGGGGCCATGTACCATCAAATCTTGAGTGAGAACTCTTGGTCGTGAAATCTTGGTCATGGATGGGTATTCCAGCATGACAATGACCCAAAACACACGGCCAAGGCAACAAAGGAGTGGCTCAAGAAGAACCACATTAAGGTACTGGAGTGGCCTAGCCAGTCTCCAAACCTTAATCCCATAGAAAATATGTGGAGGGAGCTGAAGGTTCGAGTTACCAAACGTCGGCCTCAAAACCTTAATGGCTTGGAGAGGATCTGCAGAGAGGAGTGGGACAAAATCCCTCCTGAGATGTGTGCAAACCTGGTGGCCAACTACAAGAAACGTCTGACCTCTGTGATTGCCAACAAGGGTTTTGCCGCCAAGTACTAAGTCATGTTTTGCGAAGGGGTCACATACTTATTTCACTCATTACAATGCAAATCAAGTTATAACTTTTTTTGAAATGCGTTTTTCTGTAATTTTTTTGTTGTTATTCTGTCTCTCACTGTTAAAATAAACCGACCATTAAAATTATAGACTGATTATTTCTTTGTCAGTGGGCAAACGTACAAAATCAGCAGGGGGATCAAATACTTTTTTTTCCCTCATGTAAAGACAAAATTGAGATACATGGAAGGAAGAGTTTGTCTGCTGAAAGATTTGCAAAAAAAAATTCTCATACTTTTGTGCTGGGCTGCTGTTAGAAATCACGGGGGCCCCATACAGCCTACCTGACAGGCCCCCAGCCAAAAGTGACAGAGGACATAGATTTATCAGTCCCTTTCTCTACAGCCTCAGCTGCACACATGAATGGATCGGGAGAGCTCTGAGACTTCCTACTCATTCACAAACTGATGAATGGACACAGGAGTGATTGGTACCAATCACTCACTGCGTTCATTCAGGAAAGGAAGTTGGCAGTAAATGACATTCCCCTGTGTGCCAGCAGCAGCTGAGCTGTCAGCAGGAGAGGAAGGAAGCCAGCAGCACTGGGGGGGGGGGGGGGAGCACACAGGGGGGCCTGGGCAACAGATGGAAGGGGCGCGTGTGCTAGAACCAATCCCCTTGCAGTGCAGGCGGAGGGAGAAAGAGGAGGGGAAGCTGGCATTTTTGGCAGCTGCCTTTATACAGTGACGCATCCTCCACCCCATCCCCCCTTTTAGTACAAATGCATACCTCCCAACTTTTTGAGATGGGAACGAGGGACACCTATCAGCATGCAGTATGCAGGCATAGGTCACACCCCTTTTCACGCCCCCTTAAAGGAGAATTGTACAAAAAACAAGATTGGTTAAACCCACAAGTGCTTTTTTTTTTTTTTTTACCACTACTATTCCTTTATATTGGCTTTTGGAATTTACAAATGCAGCAATTTAGAAATCAGATGAAAGGTTTAGCCCTGGAAAACACTTTTTGATAGAGAAAAAGTGCATTTTATATACATCTATACAGATCAGATCAAAATGAGGGACAAATGAGGAGGAATGAGGGACAGAGGGACATTGCTCCAAATCAGGGACCGTCCCTCAAAATCAGAGACAGTTGGGAGATATGCAAATGCCCCTCAATCATCCATACTAGCACAAAACTCCCCACCCCCCCAAAAAAAAAATTCTCCTCCTAACACAAACCCCCCAAATTCCCTCATAGCACAAATCCTCTCCCATCCCCCTCCCAACACAAATCCCCCTGAATCACCACTCTTAGAAACCCCCCTCAATATTTCTCCTCCTTTTCCCCTGCTGCCCCCCAAATTCGTCCTCCCAACACAAACCCCTCCCCCTTAATCTCCTTGCGCCCCCCCCCCCACCCCCAGCTCACATGACACCACAGTGCCCAGGGCAGCCGCCCCTGCTGCCCCACCCCTTGTCCAGGCCTTTGCACAAGAGTACCAGACAGTGCTGGGACAAGGTCATCTAGAGCCCAGGGCAAACATGCCAAACTGCGCCCCCCCTTCAAGATGTATGAGCATTATATGTCAGCAAAAATCCCCCCCCCCCACAAAGACTCTGAGCATTAATCTGCATGCTTCCCCCTAAGCATAAATTCACCCTCCTCCCAGTACAAATTTGCTCCCCCTGCTGAAATCCCCCTCCCAGCACCAATCTTTGCCCCCACCTCCCAATTCCCGCCGGCTCAAATGCCCCCCCTCATAAAAAAAAATTCACCCCTCCTAGCGCACATGCTCTACCCCTAAAATTTCCCCTCCTAGCACACATCTTCTCCCCCCCCCCCACTTCAAATCCCCCCTCCCAGCGCAAAGTCTCCCCCTAATTCCCCTTCCTAGCACAAATCTTTGCCCTGCCCATCTCCCAAATGCCCCCCTCCCCCTCAAAAAAAAAAATCTAGCACAAGTACTCTTCCCTTAAAATTTCCCCTCCTAGCACACATCTTTTCCCCCACTTAAAATCCCCCCTCCCAGCACAAAGTCTCCCCTAATCCCCCATCCTAGCAGAAATCTTTTTCCTCCCATCCCCTCCTCCCAACACAAATCGTCACTCTTAGCAACCTCCCCCTCCCCCTCACCAAAATGTTCCCTCCTAGGACAATACTTACCCCCTGCCACCCCCCCAAATTCCCTCTTCCAACACAAATCCCCTCCCCACCAATCTCCTTGTGGCACCCCTCCTCACATGATACCACAGTGCCCAGGGCAACCGCCCCCCCCGTCCCCCCCTTGTCCCAGCCCTGGTACCAGAGGCCGGTGGCCGGATACAGGAGGTTTATATATGGGGGTACAGGTAAAATAACACAGCAGGGGGATTGGCTGAAGCATGGTGATTTGTTGCTTGAATGCCAAGTCAACTAATCACTTCACGATTTAAAGGCAGTGCCAATCAGAAGTGGCCTTGGCATTAATTGTGCAGATTTGTATCCTGATTACTAGAGGTGTCAGTGTTTTTTTTTCGAAAACCCGAGGAGCCATTAAAACATTACAACCAATTAGCACTTTTACTTGTGATTGCAGTTTTAAAATAAAAATAACAAAGTGTCATATGCAGGCCCGGATTGGCCATAGGGCAAACCGGGCAAATGCCCGGTGGGCCGGGGCCGCCGGGCTGCATGTTCATGCTTGCAGGGACAAGGCAGGCTGCTCTTTAAGCCCGCGCCAGTCCCCCGGCCTTTCCGCGGCCGCCCGGCTTCCAATTCAGCTCAGGCTCAGCCATCGGCAACAGGGGGATGGAAACATGAAGGGGGGAGGAGCTAGAGGAGACACCTCTCCATGGCCGCCAGTATAGTTCAGCCGTTCGAGCTGGGGGGCGTGACCACGAAGGGGAGAGGAGTCTGCTGCAGGCGGATCAAAGAGAACGAAGGTAAGTGTGGCGCCCTGTAACCTGAATAGGAGGAGCGGTGGGGGGTGGCTGCATATAGAAGAATTATTCTCTCCATCTTCCTCCCGCAGTCTCTGAATGCCTGCCTCTGCTCCTCTCCCTCTCGCAGGCTGTCAGGTACTGCGGGAGGAAGATGGAGAGAATAATTCTTCTATATGCAGCCACCCCCCACCGCTCCTCCTGTCCTGCTTATCTCTGCTGCCCCCACAGTGTTCTCTACCCCCCACAGTGCTCTCCACCTCCCCCATGCTCTCTGCTGCCCCTCTGTGCCCTCTGCTTCTCTCCATGTGCTCTCCACCTCCCACCCTGTGATATCTACCTCCCCCATGCTCTCCGCTGCCCCCTGTGCCCTCCACCTCTCCCCCAGTGCTATCCAGCCCCCGCTGTGCTCTCCACCTCCCCCCATGCTCTACGCTGCCCCCCTGTGCCCTCCGCCTCTCCCCCTGTGCTCTTCACCTCCCCCATGCTCTCCGCTGCCCCCCCTGCCCTCCACTTCTCCCCCAGTGCTATCCAGCCCCCCCCTGTGCTCTCCACCTCCCACCCTGTGATATCTACCTCCCCCATGCTCTCCGCTGCCCCCTGTGCCCTCCACCTCTCCCCCAGTGCTATCCAGCCCCGCTGTGCTCTCCACCTCCCCCCATGCTCTACGCTGCCCCCCTGTGCCCTCCGCCTCTCCCCCTGTGCTCTTCACCTCCCCCATGCTCTCCGCTGCCCCCCCTGCCCTCCACTTCTCCCCCAGTGCTATCCAGCCCCCCCCTGTGCTCTCCACCTCCCACCCTGTGATATCTACCTCCCCCATGCTCTCCGCTGCCCCCTGTGCCCTCCACTTCTCCCCCAGTGCTATCCAGCCACCCCTGTGCTCTCCACCTCCCACCCTGTGATATCTACCTCCCCCATGCTCTCCGCTGCCCCCTGTGCCCTCCACTTCTCCCCCAGTGCTATCCAGCCCCCCCTGTGCTCTCCACCTCCCCCCATGCTCTACGCTGCCCCCCTGTGCGCTCCGCCTCTCCCCCTGTGCTCTTCACCTCCCCCAATGCTCTCCTTTCCCCCCATTGCTCTCCAGCCCCCCCAGTGCTCTCCACCTCCCTTCTGTGCTCTCCACCTCCCCCCATGCTCTATGCTGCCCCCCTGTGCCCTCTGTCTCTCCCCCTGTGCTCTCCACTACCCCCCTGTGCCCTCCGTCTCTCCCCCTGTGCTCTCCACTACCCCCCTGTGCCCTCCGTCTCTCCCCCTGTGCTCTCCACTACCCCCCTGTGCCCTCCGTCTCTCCCCCTGTGCTTTCCACTGCCCCCTGTGATATCCACCTCCCCCATGCTCTCCACTGCCCCCCTGTGCCCTCCACTTCTCCCCCAGTGCTCTCCAGCCCCCCCTGTGCTCTCCACCTCCACCCAGTGCTCTCTAGTCCCCCGTGCTATCCAGCCCCCGTGCTCTCCTCCTCCCTTCTGTGCTCTTAACATCCCCCATGCCCTATGCTGCCCCCCTGTTCCCTCCGCCTCTCCCCCTGTGCTTTTCACCTCCCCCCATGCTCCACGCTGCCCCCCGTGCCCTCTGCCTCTCCCCCTGTGCTCTCCACCTCCCCCTGGGCTCTTCACCTCCCCCCAATGCCCCCAGCCCCCCCAGTGCTCTCTAGCACCCCCCCAGTGCTCTCCAGCCCCCCTGTTCTCTCCACCTCCCTCCTGTGCTCTCCACCTCCCCCATGCTCTCTGATGCCCCCCTGTGCCCTCCACTTCTCCCCCAGTGCTCTCCAGCCCACCCAGTGCCCTCTAGCTCCCCCGTGGTATCTAGCCCCCCTGTCTCTCCTCCTCCCTTCTGTGCTCTCCACATCCCCCATGCTCTATGCTGCCCTCCTGTGTCCTCCGCCTCTCCCCCTGTGCTTTTTCACCTCCTCCCATGCTCTACGCTGCCCCCCTGTGCCCTCTGTCTCTCCTCCTGTGCTCCCCACCTCCCCCATGCTCTATGCTGCCCCCCTGTGCCCTCTGCCTCTCCCCCAGTGCTCTTTAGCCCTCCCAGTGCTCTCCAGCCCCCCTGTGATCTCCACCTCCCCCATGCTCTACGCTGCCCCCCTGTGCCCTACGCCTCTCCCCCAGTGCTCTCCAGCGCCCCCATTGATCTCCGCCTACCCCCTGTGCTCTCCACCTCCTCCCATGCTCTCTGCTGCCCCCCTGTGCCCTCCGCCTCCCCCCAGTGCTCTACAGCCCCCCAGTGATCTCCACCTCCCCCCTGTGCTCTCCACCTCCCCCCTGTGCTCTCCACCCCATGCTCTCCTGCCCTCCCTGTGCTTTACGCCCCACCCTGTGTTTTTGCTTCCCCCTGTGCTCTCCAACCCCCCACCCCCTGTGCTCTCCAGCCCCCCATGCTCTCCGGCCCCCTTGTGCTCTCCTCTTCCTCCCTGTGTTCTCTGCCTCTCCCCCATGCTCTCCGCCTCCCCCCACAGTGCTCTCCAGCCCCCCTGTGGTCTCGCCCCACCCCATGTTCTCAAAGTTCTTCCCTGTGCTCTCTGCCCCACCTGCTTTCCCTGTCCCCCTCACCCCCCGCACCTTTGCCGGGTTTCCCCCTCCCCTCTCCTGGGGGATCCGTCAGGATGGAGAGTGGGGAAGGGGCCGGTTAAGATGTCATGGGCTGCTCATTCCAAAATGCCCGGGCCTATTTTTTGTCCCAGTCCGGGCCTGGTCATATGTGTTTGTAAGTAATACATTTCAAAGAAAAAAATTAAAAAATTGAGCACAAACCGTTGATTGTTCTCTATAACATGTGCTGCTGCATACAAAACCTTTAGACTGGATTGAAATAAGAATAATTTAGATGGTTTGTGTGCTGCAAGCCTAAGTGGTCGCTGAGCCCCGGGACAATAATCTGGAACTTAAAGACAAATTATCACGATGTTGGAGGCCCATTTGGGAGCGAGCATGCTCCACTCTCCTGAACTTCCACTCGTTCCATTGCTTGGCACGATTCGGCTGCCTGGAGAGGTTAAACAGAATCTCGGGTTTCTTGCTGAGCAAGCGGCAAGGAGTCATTTAATTTTTATGCTCAGGGTTTTACACAAGAGAACCCCAGCCAATTGTGAGAGGGCTGAGGACTTCAAGACTCCTGTTAACCTCTTTCTCTCTAGACTGGAGCAATTTCAAAATACGGACTGATTTTTTCTTTTTTTTAATAGAGTGGGGAAAGATCAGAACCTCTGTCAGTTTTTTTTTTTTTTTTTTTGCTGTCTATAATTCCATTGGGAAGATTCCTCCTCACTTTTTATCTTTGCAAAACCATAGCTCCCAACTGTCCCTGATTTCGAGGGACTGTCCCTGATTTCGAGGGACTGTCCCTGATTTGGAGCAATGTCCCTCTGTCCCTCTTCCCCCCTCATTTTGGTCTGATCCATATAGTTGTATACAAAACGCACTTTTTATCTTTCAAAAAGTTTTTCCCCAGTGCTAAACCTTTCATCCAATTTCTAAATTGCTGCATTTCTACATTTTATAAGCCAATATAATGGAACGGTAGTGGTAAAAAAAAAAAAAGTCCTTGTGGATTTAATTAACCTTTTTTTTTTTTGGGTTAATTCTTCTTTAAGGGGGTGTGGCAGGGGGGGCGTGTCCTATGCCTACATACGTTTGTTAGTAGGTGTCCCTCATTCCCATCTCAAAATGTTGGGTGGTATGCAAAACCAAGACAAGAAATGAGATGGTCACCAGGGCAGGATGTCACAGGGAACTATAAAAACCTCAGAGTTGCTAACCCTTTCTAGTTTTTGCTTCCATCCCTGTTCCCATTGGTGAGGTTTTCCATCGACCTCCTGTCACCGAGACGAGAAATAGGAAGTCAACTCATTTGGGTACACAGATAACAAAACAAAAACGTATATAATCTAATCCGGTGGTCTCCAAACTGTGATCGGGGGGGGGGGGGGGGGCCCTTGCTTGCTTTTATCCGGCCCTTGGGGCACTAGTTCATTCACTGACACCAACGAAGGGGTGTAGTTCATCCCAACGGCACCAATAATGGGCCCAATGGCGCCAATGATGGAGGACCATTCCTGAGAATGACACCAACTGGGGCACAGTTCCTCCCAAAGACATCAACAATGGGGCACAATTCCTCTCACTGATACAGAGGTGAGGCATTGTTTTTTAACTGATGCGGCACATTTTTCCACTCCCGTTGGCCACAGTCCAGCCCCCCTCCCCCCCTAAAGTCTGAAGGACAGCCCACCCACATGCATTTTCTGGAAACAGCTAGTGAATAAGAACCTACCCCTCTATAAAGACACATACTTCAACAGAGGATGTCCTAAAAAATACCAGAAAGTATGGTCTAAACGGTTAGCAGAGCCGTCCACAGCATAATATAAACCTCTCCAGGTGAATGGGGGGTAGTCCTTCCTGAAATACACCCCTCATCACACAAAGTCTCCCCTCTATTTAGGGGTCTGGGAAGACTGACCTTCTCTTTCAATTATATGTGTTTCGTTCCTTACCGAGATTTCTACCAGGTGTCTGGATTCATGTGGGAGCAGAAATGATAACACCTTCACTAACATTTATGACATTTGACCAAGGGTTCCGCACCTTCTCTACTCAGAGGTGACACACACTATATCAAATTGGATTTAATTCTGCCATAACCATATATGTCCCATGTGTGGGGGTGCCTTTCTATCGTCTGTCTGTTACTTGTCAATCACGTGTATATGTTTATAAAACCAATAAAAAGATTTATAAAAAAAAAACAAGTCTGAAGGACAGTAAACTGGCCCTTTGTATAGAAAGTTTGGAGACTCTCGATCTAACCTGACCCACTCTATCCTCTTCTCTGATCATTTACCATGGGATCTCTATAGAATTGCTTTTACATTTGTATAGCCAGGTGGTGAGCTACAGCAATATCTTATTCTTTCTCTAAGATACTGATATTATGCTGCACTATTCTCCTCCGGCCAGCAGGGGGAGTGCTAAAGCCAAGCAAGCCCATAGACTCCTAATCAGAACGCTGAGAATCCTGGGAGTTGCAGTTTGAGACGGCAGTTCTATAATGGGACAAATATACTTTTTACACTACATATCCCAATGGGCACTGTGCAGTAGGAAGAGTGGAGAGATGTTTTTTTTTTTAAACTGCCAGGGAAAGTTCTTCCTCTTGGCACCAAGGGAATTATGCCGCATACACACTACCGGTTTTGCCGTTGAATAAACTCCGAAGGTTTCTCCGACGGAACATCCGAACGAATTCCATTCCAGCGGTCTTGCCTACACACGGTCAACCCAAAGCCCGACCAAAGTCCGACCGTCCAGAACGCGGTGACGTACAACACTTACGACAGGACTAGAAAAAGGAAGTTCAAAAGCCAGTAGCCAATAGCTTCCGTCTCGTACTTGCTTCAGAGCATGCAGTACAGCACTGCCCACATCGCAGCACCTGCACGGCTGCCGCAGGGAGACTGGGGCATCCACTCACCCTGTGCTTCCCACCGCTGATCACCAAAGGCTTTCAGGGAGAGGTCACCGCAGCATCCCGGGGAAAGGTAAGAGGGCTATTCGCCCATTGCTGATACTGCTGGGACTGAGCCACTGAGAACAGGACACCAAGTGTACTCAATCTGTACTGCATTCATACTTCACTCTTTACTGCATCTATTCCAAACCTAGACTGCACCTATACCAACCCTATACCACATTATACTGAACCTTTACCACATCTGAATGAAATCTACTGTGCAATACAGTGGCGGCTGGTGGTTTCTTGTTTGGGGGGTGCCCCATCTAGGCGGCGGGCACATCGGGCATCGGCGGGCACATCGGGCAGCGGCGGGGATCGGGGCATCGACGGACATCAGGCTGCGGCGGGCATCGGGCAGCAGCTCATGTGTCTTCTCCTTGCTTCCGCCGTGCGTCTCCTCCCCTCCTCCTAGGCTTCAAATAGCATCACCTGTCCTTTCAGCTAATCGGGTGGGGGGTATCAGACCCATTTCCTGATTGGCCGGGAGGAGGATCAGTGTTGTAACAGCGAATTCGCTTTTGTAATACCTGGGTGGGCTCATGGCGCAATGCTCTGTGACCCGAGCCCTCCCTATTTTGAAGCCTATTAAGCCTCTGGCTCTAATGGGGTGCTTCAAAAAAAACACCCCCGCCTCTGTAATTCATGCACCTGAAAGGGGCCAGACGCATGAATAGGGGGTAGTGGCATGTTGATCATAGAGCATTAATTAGGATGTGGAAGCCGTGGAGAGAGAGGGCGGCACCCAGGCGGCCCCACTGGTTCAATATTTTAAGTTTGCCTTTATTACCTGGCTTGGTGCCTGTTTTTTTTTTTTTTTTAGGTAGGACTACTATTGGGTACTAAGTGTTACTTTCAGTGAATTCATGTGATATTGTATGTTTGCACACCCAATATGTGGTGTCAGAGGGGCTGAGATTCTTGAGAAGGTCGAAGTAAAGAACAAAGGATCCTTCTTATTCAGTGGCTCCTACGGAGGTAGCGCTACATATGTTGCACAACCTTCACCCAAGATTCACACTTTTTTTCACTTGAATACATGGATGTGTGAATCCTTAGTCTTGTTTATAAAAACTTTTATAAAATGACTCCTGTCTGCTTTCAGACACGAAAATCATTAGGCTTGTGAACACAAGCATCTGATTCAGAAGCACTACAAATGTAGAGCTTTTAGGTGTTCTTAGGGAAAAAATATATTGCTTTTAAGATGCATTTACAATGACTTTGCCATGCTTTTTACATTGAGTTTTATATAGTAATAAAAGCAATTTGAACGCATCAAAATAGGACATCATGCTACATTTAGAGAAACACAGGACACTGCAAAATTTTCAAGTGAAATAAAAATGCAGACATGGCATTTCAGATCCTTGAAAAATGCTTCATAAAAAACATTATTGGCAAAATACAAATCCCGAACACTCAAGTTGTATAGATCTGCCGAGCAAGTTTTCTCAAAGCGATCCTGTCAGGTTCTTAAATTCCTGTAGCAAAAGGAGCAGTATACTTATCTCTCCGGGGGCCTGGGTCCTGGGCCTCCTACCTTCCTTATGTTCAAGCTCTGCAGCCCCGCCAGTTTCTTCAGCACTAGACACTTCTGGGAGTGTTGGATGCCTGTGCCCCCACACCAAGCAAAGTATGTCTTGCCTACAGTCAAGCATGGTGGTGGGAGTGTCATGGTCTGGGGCTGCATGAGTGCTGCCAGCACTGGGGAGCTACAGATCATTGAGGGAACCATGAATGCCAACATGTACTGTGACATACTGAAGCAGAGCATGATCCCCTCCCTTCGAAGACTGGGCCACAGGGCAGTATTCTAACATAACGACCCCAAACACACCTCCAGAAGACCACTGCCTTGCTAAAGGAGCTGAGGGTAAAGGTGATGGACTGGCCAAGCATGTCTCCAGACCTAAACCCTATTGAGGATATGTGGGGCATCCTCAAACAGAAGGTGGAGGAGCGCAAGGCCTCTAACATCCACCAGCTCCGTGATGTCATCATGGAGTGGAAGAGGACTCCAGTGGTGACCTGTGAAGCTCTGGTAAATTCCACGCCCAAGAGGGTTAAGGCAGTGCTGGAACACACAAAATATTGGTGGCCACACAAAATATTGACACTTTGGGCCCAGTTTGGACATTTTCACTTAGGGGTGTACTGACTTTTGTTGCCAGTGGTTTAGACATTAATGGCTGTGTGTTGAGTTATTTTGAGGGGACAGCAAATTTACACTGTTATACAAGCTATACACTCACTACTTTACATTGTAGCAAAGTGTCATTTCTTCAGTGTTGTCACATGAAAAGATAGAAGAAAATATTTACAAAAATGTGGAGGGGTGTACTCACTTTTGTGAGATACTGCTTATCTATCTATCTATCTATCTATCTATCTATCTATCTATCTATCTATCTATCTATCTATCTATCTATCTATCTATCTATCTATCTATCTATCTAGATAGATAGATAGATAGATAGATAGATAAAATGACTCGTTAGACAGGTTTGCAGTGTGGCTATCACACCCCTGAAATACCTATGGCGGTTGGTTGGAAGGACTATTTTCATCCTTTTGATCCTGAGGTCCTTCTACGGCAATTTGCATTGCAATATATCCTAATCCCTGCCTACCTTTTTTTACAGGTATAGTTGATAACCCCTTCTGCTCCTTAGGAAGGATTCAGGGTTAGCACCCTTCACTTTTTCCCAGTTTAATGGTATCTTTTCGCTTCCTTGTATTTCGATTCTATACTTTGAGGGCTCTCATTGATATCTCTTTAAGAGATAGGTTTTCTATCAGGTATCATCCTTTTTTTTTATCAGGTACCACCCTTTCTCTAAAGTCAAGGGTTAGGCGTGTTCCCCTCAATCCTACAGATTTCAACCAGTTGGCATTTTCTCTGGACATACTCTGTCTGTCCAAGCTTCCTTTCCCTAAGGTCCAGGGTTAGGTAGGCTAGGCTTAAGCTTTTCCTGCAGCTGTTCCAATGGTTTTTCACAATGTCTGTCTATTTTTTTGTTGACCACATTAGTTGTTGCTCTAGTTTTCTCCTTTATAGATAGTTTGGTGATCCCCTTGTTTTTTGGTGGAAGGTTGTTTAGACCTTCACTTCCCTGACTGAGGCAATGGCTCCTTCGGGTAAACATCCCTTGTAATAGAAAAAAAGCATGACAGGACCTCTTAAATATGAGATCTGGGGTCAAAAAGACCTCAGATCTCATATTGACACTAAAATTCAATAAAAGACAATAAAAAAAAAAAAAATAAAAAAAAAATCTCCTTTAACCACTTGACGACCGCCTCACGCCGATGTACGTCGGCAAGGTGGCACGGACAGGCAAAATCACGTACATGTACGTGATTTGCCTTCCGTGGGTGGGGGGTCCGATCGGACCCCCCCCCCCCCCCGGTGCCCGAGGCGGTCGTGTTATGTTCCCCGGCGATCGGAGGTGAGGGGGAGGCCATCCGTTCGTGGCCCCCCCCTCGCGATCGCCGCCGGCCAATGGGAACATTCCTTTGCTGCTATATGCTAAACAGCAGCAAAGGAAATTATGTCATCTCTCCTCGGCTCGGTAGTTTCCGTTCCAGCGCCGAGGAGAGAAGACATCAATGTGAGTGCACAACACTACACACACACAGTAGAACATGCCAGGCACACAAAACACCCCGATCCGCCCCCCCGATCACCCCCCGATCACCCCCCCCTGTCACAAACTGACACCAAGCAGGTTTTTTTTTTTTCCTGATTACTGTATTGGTGTCAGTTTGTGACAGTTACAGTGTTAGGACAGTTACTGTTAGCCCCCTTTAGGTCTAGGGTACCCCCCTAACCCCCCCTAATAAAGTTTTAACCCCTTGATCACCCCCGTCACCAGTGTCACTAAGCGATCATTTTTCTGATCGCTGTATTAGTGTCGCTGGTGACGCTAGTTAGGGACGTAAATATTTAGGTTCGCCGTCAGCGTTTTATAGCGACAGGGACCCCCATATACTACCTAATAAATGTTTTAACCCCTTGATTGCCCCCTAGTTAACCCTTTCACCACTGATCACCGTATAAGTGTTACGGTTGACGCTTGTTAGTTCATTTATTTTTTATAGTGTCAGGGCACCCGCCGTTTATTACCGAATAAAGGTTTAGCCCCCTGATCGCCCGGCGGTGATATGCGTCGCCCCAGGCAGCATCAGATTAGCGCCAGTACCGCTAACACCCACGCACGCAGCATACGCCTCCCTTAGTGGTATAGCATCTGAACGGATCAATATCTGATCCGATCAGATCTATACTAGCGTCCCCAGCAGTTTAGGGTTCCCAAAAACGCAGTGTTAGCGGGATCAGCCCAGATACCTGCTAGCACCTGCATTTTGCCCCTCCGCCCGGCCCAGCTCAGCCCACCCAAGTGCAGTATCGATCGATCACTGTCACTTACAAAATACTAAACCCATAACTGCAGCGTTCGCAGAGTCAGGCCTGATCCCTGCGATCGCTAACAGTTTTTTTGGTAGCTTTTTATTGAACTGGCAACCAGCGGCCTAGTACACCCCGGTCGTAGTCAAACCAGCACTGCAGTAACACTTGGTGACGTGGCGAGTCCCATAAGTGCAGTTCAAGCTGGTGAGGTGGCAAGCACAAGTAGTGTCCCGCTGCCACCAAGAAGACAAACACAGGCCCGTCGTGCCCATAATGCCCTTCCTGCTGCATTCGCCAATCCTAATTGGGAACCCACCGCTTCTGCAGCGCCCGTACATCCCCCATTCACATCCCCAACCAAATGCAGTCGGCTGCATGAGAGGCATTTTCTTTATGTCCTCCCGAGTACCCCTACCCAGCGAACCCCCCCAAAATAGATGTCGTGTCTGCAGCAAGCGCGGATATAGGCGTGACACCCGCTATTATTGTCCCTCCTGTCCTGACAATCCTGGTCTTTGCATTGGTGAATGTTTTGAACGCTACCATTCACTAGTTGAGTATTAGCGTAGGATACAGCATTGCACAGACTAGGCACACTTTCACAGGGTCTCCCAAGATGCCATCGCATTTTGAGAGACCCGAACCTGGAACCGGTTACCGTTATAAAAGTTAGTTACAAAAAAAGTGTAAAAAAAAAAAATATATATAAAATAAAAAAAAATAGTTGTTGTTTTATTGTTTTCTCTCTCTCTATTCTCTCTATTGTTCTGCTCTTTTTTACTGTATTCTATTCTGCAATGTTTTATTGTTATTATGTTTTATCATGTTTGCTTTTCAGGTATGCGATTTTTTATACTTTACTGTTTACTGTGCTTTATTGTTAACCATTTTTTTGTCTTCAGGTACGCCATTCACGACTTTGAGTGGTTATACCAGAATGATGCCTGCAGGTTTAGGTATCATCTTGGTATCATTCTTTTCAGCCAGCGGTCGGCTTTCATGTAAAAGCAATCCTAGCGGCTAATTAGCCTCTAGACTGCTTTTACAAGCCGTGGGAGGGAATGCCCCCCCCCCACCGTCTTCCGTGTTTTTCTCTGGCTCTCCTGTCTCAACAGGGAACCTGAGAATGCAGCCGGTGATTCAGCCAGCTGACCATAGATCTGATCAGAGACCAGAGTGGCTCCAAACATCTCTATGGCCTAAGAAACCGGAAGCTACGAGCATTTTATGACTTAGATTTCACCGGATGTAAATAGCGCCATTGGGAAATTGGGGAAGCATTTTATCACACCGATCTTGGTGTGGTCAGATGCTTTGAGGGCAGAGGAGAGATCTAGGGTCTAATAGACCCCAATTTTTTCAAAAAAGAGTACCTGTCACTACCTATTGCTATCATAGGGGATATTTACATTCCCCGAGATAACAATAAAAATGATAAAAAAAAAAAAATGAAAGGAACAGTTTAAAAATAAGATAAAAAAGCAAAAAAATAATAAAGAAAAAAAAAAAGCACCCCTGTCGCCCCCTGCTCTCGCGCTAAGGCGAACGCAAGCGGCGGTCTGTCGTCAAACGTAAACAGCAATTGCACCATGCATGTGAGGTATCACCGCGAAGGTTAGATCGAAGGCAGTAATTTTTGCAGTAGACCTCCTTTGTAAATCTAAAGTGGTAACCTGTAAAGGCTTTTAAAGGCTTTTAAAAATGTATTTATTTTGTTGCCACTGCACGTTTGTGCGCAATTTTAAAGCATGTCATGTTTGGTATCCATGTACTCGGCCTAAGATCATCTTTTTTATTTCATCAAACATTTGGGCAATATAGTGCGTTTTAGTGCATTAAAATTTTAAAAAGTGTGTTTTTTCCCCAAAAAATGCGTTTGAAAAATCGCTGCACAAATACTGTGTGAAAAAAAAAAAAATGAAACACCCACCATTTTAATCTGTAGGGCATTTGCTTTAAAAAAATATATAATGTTTGGGGGTTCAAAGTAATTTTTTTGCAAAAAAAAAAAACTTTTTCATGTAAACAATAAGTGTCAGAAAGGGCTTTGTCTTCAAGTGGTTAGAAGAGTGGGTGATGTGTGACATAAGCTTCTAAATGTTGTGCATAAAATGCCAGGACAGTTCAAAACCCCCCCAAATGACCCCATTTTGGAAAGTAGACACCCCAAGCTATTTGCTGAGAGGCATGTCGAGTCCATGGAATATTTTATATTGCGACACAAGTTGCGGGAATGAGACAAATTTTTTTTTTTTTTTTTTTTTGCACAAAGTTGTCACTAAATGATATATTGCTCAAACATGCCATGGGGATATGTGAAATTACACCCCAAAATACATTCTGCTGCTTCTCCTGAGTACAGGGATACCACATGTGTGAGACTTTTTGGGAGCCTAGCCGCGTACGGGACCCCGAAAACCAAGCACCGCCTTCAGGCTTTCTAAGGGCGTAAATTTTTGATTTCACTCTTCACTGCCTATCACAGTTTCGGAGGCCATGGAAAGCCCAGGTGGCACAAAACCCCCCCCAAATGACCCCATTTTGGAAAGTAGACACCCAAAGCTATTTGCTGAGAGGTATAGTGAGTATTTTGCAGACCACACTTTTTGTCACAAAGTTTTGAAAATTGAAAAAAGAAAAAAAAAATGTTTTTTCTTGTCTTTCTTCATTTTCAAAAACAAATGAGAGCTGCAAAATATTTACCATGCCTCTCAGCAAATAGCTTGGGGTGTCTACTTTCCAAAATGGGGTCATTTGGGGGGGTTTTGTGCCACCTGGGCATTCCATGGCCTCCAAAACTGTGATAGGCAGTGAAGAGTGAAATCAAAAATTTTCACCCTTAGAAATCCTGAAGGCGGTGATTGGAGTTCGGGGCCCCGTACGCGGCTAGGCTCCCAAAAAGTCCCACACATGTGGTATCCCCATACTCAGGAGAAGCAGCTGAATGTATTTTGGGGTGCAATTCCACATATGCCCATGGCCTGTGTGAGCAATATATCATTTAGTGACAACTTTTTGTAAATATTTTTTTTTTTTTTGTCATTATTCAATCACTTGGGACAAAAAAATAAATATTCAATGGGTTCAACATGCCTCTCAGCAATTTCCTTGGGGCGTCTACTTTCCAAAATTGGGTGATTTGGGGGGGGTTTTGTACTGCCCTGCCATTTTAGCACCTCAAGAAATGAGTCATAAACTAAAAGCTGTGTAAATTACAGAAAATGTACCCTAGTTTGTAGACGCTATAACTTTTGCGAATACCAATAAATATACGCTTATTGACATTTTTTTTACCAAAGACATGTGGCCGAATACATTTTGGCCTAAATGTATGACTAAAATTTAGTTTATTGGATTTTTTTTATAACAAAAAGGAGAAAATATCATTTTTTTTCAAAATTTTCGGTCTTTTTCCGTTTATAGCGCAAAAAATAAAAACCGCAGAGGTGATCAAATACCATCGAAAGAAAGCTCTATTTGTGGGAAGAAAAGGACGCAAATTTCGTTTGGGTACAGCATTGCATGACCGCGCAATTAGCAGTTAAAGCGACGCAGTGCCAAATTGGAAAAAGACCTCTGGTCCTTAGGCAGCATAATGGTCCGGGGCTCAAGTGGTTAAGAGCTATGGGCGGAAGGGACGCTTGATGTTGCTTCCGCCCTCCCATGCCATGGAGCCGGGCAGGGGCCATCTTCCCCTCAGTCTGCAGCCAGGCATTTACGGGAAAGGGCACGATCGTCTCCCGGCGGCAGAGACGACCGAAGCGTGGTGAAAGGGGGGTGGGAACCTCTCCCGCCGCCAATAAAAGTGATCTTGCGGCGAATTTGCCGCAGAGACCACATTTTTAATCCTAAAGAGTAATTCACTCCATTCCCGAAAATACCGGGGTTATGGCAGCTAGCCGACGTACGGGTATGGCGATTTGCATGAAGTGGTTAAGAAAAATATTTTACGGTAAGTACAAAAATCGTATTTTTCCGACTGCACCACTGAGGATAGAAACCAAAAGGGGAGTTGGGACTTAGAGCACAGGGCCTGAACATGATGTATGAAAGAGTACATGCATAGCGACATATGATCAAAGTAATGGATATATAAATATCAATGGCAGTAAGCCCGATGCTGGTACATGCGTCCACATGGTATATGTGCATTCATCAAAAAGTATATAAACAACATCATGTAGTAAAATAGTTGTAGATAAATAGGTATCAGTCCGTATAGGGTGTAGCTGTAGTATCAAGTATAGCTCAACGCGTTTCGTGGGTTATCCCACTCGTCAGGAGCGGATGCGATAGACATACCTATGGAGTATATATAAAGATGTTGCATCACTGAGGATGGACTAAGAGGGATTCATTTACTTAAGGCAAATCAGCTGTTTACTTTGTAAGGGAAATTGCACTTTGCAAGGGATTTTTCCACAGAGCTTAGTGAATGAGGCGAAGCTCTGCTCCTATCATCCGATCACGTGCAAGCATAACAAGCATTTTTTTTTTCTTCTTATACCCCTTGTACTTGATTGGGTATTCTCTTCAATGTGAAACTTCACTACAGTCAAACTCAGGGGAAAGCTCCCTTTCAAAGTGCAACTTCCCATGCAAAGTGAACTGCTTGCTTACGTTTATTAGATCGACCCCAGAGAGAGAGAGGACTGTTACTGGAGTTACTGACTAAGTTGACATAAGGACGCATTTAGCAGTCAACATGGAAAAGACCAGCATGATGCAGATTCAGAATGATGTACTGCAGACTGGGGGTTTAAGCGTGCAACAGAGTGATCAATGTGTCAACCCAAATAAATGTATTCAATTCAAAGCAAGTCGATTCTTCTGTGTCCGTTCTATAGCTGCTCCTACCTTTCTTTTCCTCTCAGCTCTTTGGTTTGAGAAAAAGATGTGATTGATGTTTGATGTCTGCTTAGTAGTACCGCTCTCTGACATATAACTCTTAAACAAGTTTCTAGAGGTTCTCTAGTTTTTGTGTAAGGGCTCGGAAATACCAGATAGGCTATCATTCATTTTTAATTCTTTTTTTGTATTTTCTAGCGCAGGCAATGTTTTCAATATAGACCAGCCTTTGACCAGTGCTCTGCGCCCCAAGCCCACCCTTTTTTGAGGCCTATTAGAGCCTCGTGCTACCTGTATGTAGATTAGGGGCCATGGATGGGGGGGGGGGGCAGGACCCGTGTGCCCCTAATGGACAGGCCGCCACTGGTCAGAAGCATGTAACACTCCTGTTCCTTGGAAGCTGCTGGTCTCATTCCAGCATCCTGGTTTTGGCTGAGCTGCAGTCTCCCTGTCTGATTGTCCAGCTGCAGGATGATTGATGTAGATACAGCTTCTGGGTGGAGATCAAACCTATTTTAAGCCTGCCAAGCCCTTAGAGTCATGCTTGTGATAGTGTTTGCAACATGTGCTTCAAGCTCCCTGTTTGCCTGCCTTGTTCCCATGCCTTGACCTTTACCTTTGCCTGATCCCCACCCTGCCAGCTACTTTGGATTCCTTTATTATCAACCTCAGATTGGACTTTGGACTACTCTCTGAACTCAGCCTGCCTTCTGACCACGGACTTGCTCCTGACTACTCTCTGAATGTTGCCCGCCCTGAACCCGGACTGCCTTTGGACCACTCTGCCTCTCTGCCCACCACGAGTACCTGTTTACTGTGCTTAGCTCATGTCTGCCCCAGCGTGGTAGCCAGGCACTATAGCATTGTGTGTAGGACCTGAGGGCTACCAAGGAGCAAAGGGTCTGCTTGGCTTATGGGAAAGGGGGCTGCTATAGGTGAGGAACACAGAGCCAGCTAGGCATGACACAATCTCATGGAAACTTTAAAAGTGAATAAGCCTCTGAAATCTCCAAAGGGACAAGCTCCAAAGGAGTCCCCAAAACCACTGACTATTGGGGCTACATTACATTCAA
Source organism: Lithobates septentrionalis (assembly GCA_037952835.1). Taxonomy (NCBI): domain Eukaryota; kingdom Metazoa; phylum Chordata; class Amphibia; order Anura; family Ranidae; genus Lithobates; species Lithobates septentrionalis. Next base: position 1,637,465 of record JBBDGP010000760.1, on the reverse strand, counting down.
GGAGCCACTTTTTTCTAATAATTCTCACCATCTACCTGACCTCCAGAGGTGATCTATCTAGAAAGCTGCCATGACGGAGCTACAACCCACAATTTCCTTGGTCTGAAGAACTCTCAGGATCACCTGCCTAGGGACCCCTTGAATCCCACCTCTGTGGCTGCTCCCAATCCACCTGATTATCCTCTACCTAAAAGAATTCCCACATATCACAACACTACAATTAAAATTATTCTGTGGTCAATTTCTCCATAACATCAGGCAACCTCTCTGCGTAGTTTATAGTTTACCAACTTGCAGAATTAAGATGGTGCTGGTTTGTACAATCACAATCTAACCACTATCAGGGAAGCTATTTTTATAGGGCTCAATGAAAGCGTTACGACTCTGTGTTAATGGTAAAGAAAAGGGCAGGGGGCCAGGAACAGAAAATCTCTCGCTCACTGCACCCTGCCATCAGGTAAGAGGTCTCCCACAGGCATGACATGGTAGACCAATCCAACCTACTACCTCTAGAGTTTGCACTGAAAAGTGGTGTACTAGCATGTGATGCTGGGACAGTATTTTAGTCAGACACCCCATGGGTTTTGCCCAGGACCCAATCTTGACTGAAACCATAAGGCCCCATTCACACCTGAGCATTTTGTAGCTTGAAGCCTCAAGCTACAAAACGCTGGAGGGGAAAAAAATAAATTATTCTTTATGGAGATGGTTCACATCTCCACTCCAAAACGCCTGAAGCTCAAAAATGCCTGAAACTCAAACAAGTTCTGGAACTTTTTTTTTAGGCAGACTTGGGCGTTTTTCTGCTTTTTACATTGGTAACCTTTTGACCTGTACAAAATCGCGGCAAAATCGCGGTAAAATCGGCGCAACTTTCTGCCTGAAACCGCTATGCTCAGGTGTGAATGGGGCCTTAAGGAAGCCTTAGGGCTCTGGAATAAGAGGAGCCAGGCCCAACATTCACAGGTAGAGTCAAGCTTTTATTATACGTTTGGCTGCCTGTATATTTGGACCTATCGATTATATTTATATATGGTTTGAAGGTAACCTCTGTTAATAATTTTCATCATACACTGAGTTTGCATCGCTCGGGTCTTTGACAGGTTTACTTTATCTTGGCACTTTCTTGCTCTGCCTATCAAACCCCAAAAAAATCTGAGAACCAGTGTAGAGCCAGTTTCTTTGATTGTCACAGGACTAACAGTAAGGGACGCCTCAAATGAAGATCGACATTTGCTTCTTTAAAATGTGTGCAGCACCATTCTGGTACGTGAGAAGCAAATCTGTTTAAAATTCAGACACGGTTGCTGATGTTCGCGATCTTCTCCTCCAATCCATTTAAAATTGAATATCTGTCAAAAGTAGATACTTCAAAAATTAAGAGAAGGGGGAGGATGGAGCTAAAATAAAACTACACCAAGACTTTTGCTCTTAGAAGACAGTTACACTTTCCATCAGTAAAAGATGGAAGTAAGGTCACTTAGGGCAGGTTTCTTATTCTCTCGCCCTGCCTCTGCTTCTTCTCCCAGGGTTTATTTGATGTGTGCTCTCTGAAAGAACTCTTCTTATTTCCATGGGGGAAGCAAACTTCAACTTTCTCCTCTCCCTTATACCCCTCTCCTCTTCTCTTCTCTTATTTCTATTCCTTTTCCATCTTCGCTCTATTCAGCTCTCTTTTTCCCCCTCTTGTCCTATTTTGCCCTTTCCTAACTATTCCACTTTCCTTTCTTGTTCCCCTTTGTCACTAGAGATACATCTTTACCTCTATTTTACATACCGTATTTCCCCGAAAATAAGACCTACTCCGAAAATAAGACCTAGTGCTATTTTCCAGGAGGGCTGCAATATAAGCCCTACCCCAAAAATAAGCCCTAGTTCGGTGTGGCACCGCTTGGCGCTCAGCTAAACTCCTCTTCTCTCAGTGGGGAATCTCAGCCCCCCTCCCTGCATTGCTTAGAGCGGGGAAGACAGCTCCAGACGGGCCATGAAAGTGCTGAGCAGGGCTCAGCTGATCTCCTCTTCTATTGGGTGTCAGCGGGGGATCTCTGCCCCCCTCCCTCTGCACTAATCGTAGCCATGGAAGACGGCTGAGGCGGGCCATTGAAGCGGGTGTCAGCGGGGGATCTCCCTCCCCCCTCCCTCTGCAGTGCTCGGAGCGGTGGAAGACAGCTCAGGCAGGCTATGGAAGAAGGTATTTGCACTGTTGCATTGCAGAAACGAACACCTTTTGCATTATGTGATCCTGTGATAGAGGGGTTTCTGTCATTTTGCAACCACTGGGAAGATAGCACATTACACGGCAAGCCCTACCCCAAAAATAAGCCCTAGTGTGTTTTTGGCTGACAAAATGAATATAAGACCCGGGCTTTTTTTGAGGGGGAAACAGGGTAGTTACATAGTTACATAGTCAGTCAGGTTGAAAAAAGTCCATCTAGTTCAACCAAAAAAAAAAAAACCCCAGCAAAGCATGATCCAATTTGCTACAGCAAGGGAAAAAATTCCTTCCTGATCCCCCGAGAGGGAATCAGATATTCCCTGGAACTTTACCTATAAATGTCAGTACCCAGTTATATTATGTACATTTTAGAAAAGAATCCAGGCTTTTTTTAAAGCAATCTACTGAGCTGGCCAGAACCACCTCTGGAGGGAGTCTATTCCACATTTTCACAGCTCTTACTGTGAAGAAACCTTTCCATATTTGGAGATGAAATCTTTTATCCTCTAGACGTAAAGAGTGTCCCCTTGTCCTCTGTGATCACCTTAAAGTGATTGTAAAGGCTCGCTTTTTTTTTTTTTAAATAGCAAACATGTTATACTTACCTCCTCTGTGCAGTTGTTTTTGCACAGAGCAGCCCAGATCCTCCTCTTCTCGGATTCCTCTTTGCTGATCCTGGCCCCTCCTTCCTTTGAGTGCCCCTCAGCCAGCAGCTTGCTACAGGTTGTCACTCAAGCTGAGTCAGAGCTCCGTGTATCTATTCAGACACGGAGCCCCGGCCTGGCCCCGCCCCCTGATTGGCTGACTGACTTTGATTGACAGCCGTGGGAGCCAATAGTGCCGCTACTCTGTCTCGGCCAATCGGGAGGAGTGTACTGGATGGCTGAGGGGATCCTGGATATTGCTGGGAAAAGAAGGAGCTCAGGTAGGTAATTGGGGGGTGCTGGGGAAGCTGCTACACACAGAAGGTTTTTTAATCTTAATGCATAGAATGCATCAAGATAAATAACCTTCTGCCTTTACAACTCCTTTAAAGTGAATAAATCAACACCAAGTTCACTATATGGACCCCTTATGTATTTGTACATGGTGATCAGGCCCGGACTGGGACAAAAAATAGGCCGGGGCATTTTAGACTGAGCAGCCCATGACATGTTAACCGGCCCCTTGCCCACTCTCCACCCTGACGGATCCCCCGGGAGAGGGGAGAGGGAAGGGGGGTACCCGGCAGAGATGCGGGAGGGTGAGGGGGACTGGGAAAGAGCATGACGGGGGTGGAGAGCACAGGGAGGAACCTTGAGAACATGGGCTGGGGCGAGAGCACAGGGGAGAGGCAGTGAACACATGGAGGAAGAGGAGAGTACAGGGGGGCTGGAGAGCACAGAAGGTGGGGGGGTTGGAGAGCACAGCGGGAAGCAAAAACATGGGGAGGGCAGGAGAGCACAAGGAGGTTGGAGAGTACAAGGGGGAGGCAGCGAAGAGCACAGAGAGGGCAGGAGAGCACAGGGGTTGGGCAGAGAGGGGGGAAGGCAGACAACACTGGGGGAGGCGGACAACACTGGGGGGCTGGAGAGCACTGGGTGGTGAAGAGCACTGGGGGGGAGGCAGCCAACAGTGGGGGGGCTGGGGGCTGGAGAGCACTGGGGGGGGGCCTGGAGAGCACTGGGGGAGAGCAGGGGGAGGTGGAGAGCATGGGGTGGGGGATGTGGAGAGCACAGGGGGGCAGCGGAGAGCATGGGGAAAGTGGAGAGCACAGGGGGCAGTGGAGATCATGGGGGGAGGTGGAGAGCATTGGGGGGATGTGGAGAGCACAGGGGGGCAGCGGAAGGGCATGGGGGAAAGTAGAGAGCACGTGGAAGACTGAGAGCCAGGGGGAGGTGGAGAGCACAGGGGGGCAGCAGAGAGAACAGGAGGTAGCGGAGAACATGGGGGAAGGTGGAGAGCACAGGGAGGCTGAGAGCCAGGGGGAGAGGGAGAGCACAGGGGGGAGAGGGAGAGCACAGGGGGGCAGCGGAGAGCATGGGGGGAAGTTGAGAGCACAGGGGGGCAGCAGAGAGCATGGGAGGAAGTTGAGAGCACAGGGGAGCACCGGAGAGCATGGGGGGATGTGGAGAGCACAGGGGGGCACCAGAGAGCATGGGGGGATGTGGAGAGCACATGGGGCAGTGGAGAGCATGGGGGGAGGTGGAGAGCACAGGGGGGGCAGCGGAGAGCATGTTCCCATTCATCTACCTTCTCATCTACCTTCTCTTCCATTCCCTTCCCTCCACTGTTCTTTTTTTTCTCCTCTCCTCTTCCATTTGCCACTTCTTTTGCTCCCCCTACCCCCTTTTTCTCTTTTTGTTTGCTCCCTTCCTCTCTACTCCTCGGTCTTCTCTGAGCTCCTCTCCCTTTTCCTTTTATTCTCCAATCCACTTTCCCTCCTTCCACTCTCATTTTTGCATTTTCCACTCTCATTTTTTCTCCTTCTCCTTCCCATCTATACATAATCTTGTATTTGCATGCAGTATGACAGTTATCTGTAACTGCTTCACGAGAGATCATCCATACAATTGTGCCATCGAATGATCATGCATAATTGGCCGTCCCTGTCGTCTGAATTAACACCGCTTATCCTGTACACTTCAGTTATTTCACATTTTTTAGTTCAGTCACCAACTAGTACGCAGTTCTTCATCTGAGATTTGGTATTGCACAAATCTCTTGCTCTGTAAACACTTCGGCAATGTAGGAACAAGTTATGTAAATGTATAAAGATCCGCGCTTAGGACAAGTTGAGGGCTGCTGCCTATCTCAAATTAGTACCCCTAGGGGTCTAATTGCAAGGATCAGTAGATAATTAAAGAGATAAAAATGGCGCTGCCCTCTAATTTGATGAAATATTAGTCTTGGGCCTAGATATGCTGAAATATATAGGAATTTATGTCACTGACAGTGAAGTACAACATTAAAAAACACTCTATATATGTAGACAGCTTTGGGTACCATAAATAGTACTATAATGCAAGTGTAGTGCTTAAACATGTATTATAGTGCCGGAGAAATAGAAATAGTGCTGTGGAAAAGTGAAAAAAAGGAAAAAAAAAAAAAAAAAAAAAAAAAGGAAAAAAAAATTATTTTTTAAAATACACCGATTTGTGCAAAAGTATTGAGACAAAATGGCGCCTGATTCAAAAAAATTTTTTGTTTTAAAAGTAAACCAAAAACAATAAGTAAAAATTATTGTCAGTGCAATTCTAATGATACTACCGTAGATTAAAAGTAAATTGGTGACAAATCCTCAAAATTCAAAAGTATTGTGACACTTAGCGCCTGTAGTGAATACAGTGTAACAAAAATTATATTAGTTGTGTAATTGTGCTATATACTCTCCAGGTATGCCATACATACAGCAATCCCGGATTTCTCATACAAAAATATAAAATTAAGAAATCATAACTAATGATGATTAATTGCTACCAAGTAAGTAATTGCATAACTCCATGTAAACACCACGAAAAGTTTCTAAAACACTGAACTGAATGAGTCAATATATATGTATTAAGTAGTTTTTCTTGGGAATTTTATATCCGTGACTTCTGTGCTTGTGGTTCAACAGTAGTGACTTCAGGTGCTCACCCCCCAGTGCTCCCCCACTCACCAAAATGTGTCACCCCTGCAGGGGTACCGAGCGAAAGAGTGGGTGCCTTGGGGTAGTTGGTGGTATCTCCTGTTGCGTTACTGTTGTTTTATGCGATGCGGTCCTTTCCTGGTAATCCTGGTTCCTCTGTATGTTTGAGCATGACAGACTCACTTCATACCACCTAGTCAAAATGTGTCACCCCTGCAGGGGTACCGAGCGAAAGAGTGGGTGCCTTGGGGTAGTTGGTGGTATCTCCTGTTGCGTTACTGTTGTTTTATGCAATGCGGTCCTTTCCTGGTAATCCTGGTTCCTCTGTATGTTTGAGCATGACAGACTCACTTCATACCTCCTAGTCTGCTAGCCTCTCCAAGATACCGGGGCCAAAAGGAAAAAGACAAAAAGACTTCCTTCGTGAAGTATGTCAAAAATAATTTTATTGTATCAACCTTTATCCAGTCCAATAAAAGGTGATGGAAAAAATGTGACAATTCTAAGCAAAGAATAAAATCGAAACTCCTGTATGCAGGGCTCGAACGGGACACGAGTTATGGGCGTGCGTTCCAACCCTGCGTTCCAGCATCCACTTCCTGGTCTGACGTGTGAGCGTGACTCCGCCTTACGCGTTTCGTCATCGGACGTTTTCAAAAGCGGTGAACAAGTTAGCTCCAATTTAAGCCTAGTACACACGGGCCGAATGTCGGGCGACATCTGCTGGTTCAATAAAAACCATCTGACATTCGACCCGTGAGTAAGGCAGCCGGTCCGAAAGAAGCCAGCTTCTTACACAAGTGTGTAGATCAGGGTTTCTCAACCAGGGTTCCTCCAGAGGTTGCTAAGGGTTTCTTGAGCAATGAGCAATTTCTGCCGATAAGTTCCCACTGACACCATTGATCTTATTAGCCATCTGTAAGGGGGTAATTCTTCCCAATGACAAGTGTAAGGAGCACTCTTCCCACTGACCTTCACACTAATGCACCATGAGTTATTGACAGGGGTGGCCCATCCATTAGGGGGGCCCAGGCGCCGCCCCCTCTCTTCAGGCTATCCCCTTTATGCAATGGATAGATTCATGCAGCATGTCCCTGCCTGATCCTTCTGCCTATCTGCTTACCGTTTCCAACTCCAGCCTGAACTTGATTATTCTTCTGCCTGCTGCTCTGTTCCTGACGTGCCTGGTAGTTACTGACCCGGCTTGCCTGACCCTGCTCTGTGTCCAGCCTGTGGAGGCCATCGCTACTCCTGCAGCCTGCCAAGTACCTGCTGTCTGCCACCTGCCAGCCGGCTGAGTGCTTGCTGCCTGTGACCTGTGATCCGCCAAGTGCCTGCTGCCTGTCTTCCAGCCTGCTGTGCCTGCTGCCCTGCATCACTATCCAGCCTGCATCCAATTGCGCTCAGACCTCTCATCTGCAACCGCCATCACCAGAACTGCCAGGCACTCGTGCCACTCCAGGCTCTTGTGCCACCTGTTACTTTATCAGGGGTACTGAGCCGAAGGTGTAAGAGAGCGCCCTTCTCTCCACATCAGGCTCTATCACCAGGTAAGTGACACAGGGTGACAATGCAGGAACACAGTTGTGGATAAAAAAAAAGGGACAGATGGTAGTCACCCTATAACTGGAAGTGCCTGCACAAGGTCCTTCATGGTAGCATTACCAGGTTCATCTTCTGTTTGGCTGATTGAGTTTACATCTGCTATAAGTTATAATATTTTTCTCCTTCCCCAGGCAGTAGGACTTTTTTTTTCAGATGTGAGTTTTATAACATGTTGACATAGCTGACCTTTCCCAAATTTAGCGATGGTTAAGATGGGTCCAGCTTCTGGAAAACCTTTCTGCTGTTCCTGTGCTCAGGGAATTCAGCATTACGTGTGCCAGCCTTGTTAGGAAATGTATCAGGCGGTCCTCGGCGGACCACGCACAGATACATAACATATATTTTGGCACAAGCTAAAGGTTGCGTCGGTGGCACACTGCCCCGTGCTTTTAGAGAACTTTTCTGATTTCTCTGCATTTTCGATTCTGCTGATGCCTCTCTTGATTTATGTTTAATGTACGGGTGTTTCTCTGCCAACAGTGTTTCTTTTGGCAACTTAAAGGGCAACTCCAGCCTGCAGCTTTGTCTTTGTGCTTATTAGTTTCCTCCAGATTACATGACAGATTTATATAACAAATGTGACAATGGGGTGGATATACTAAAACCGGAGCACTCAGAATCTGCTGCAGCTGTGCATGGTAGCCAATCAGCTTCTAACTTCAGCTGGTTTAATTAAGCTTTGACAATAAAACCTGGAAGCTGATTGGTTTCTTTGCACAGCTGCACCAGATTTTGCACTCTCCAGTTTTAGTAAATCACCCCATGGGCGTAGCATCAGGGGTCTCAGGGGTTGCAATTGTGACCCCGCCCCTAGCTCCAGGGGGCCCACAGCTCTGTTCCCTGCTGTCGTATTACATTTGATTACCTCCACAAAATCCCAGAGCTGGAGTCCAGCTCCAATCGTCCTTGTGTCCCCCCAGTACCCCAGCCAAGTTCTATAATCCAGTAATTGGCTTCCAGCTGTTTGCCCTCTCCCCAGTCCACACCCTTCCTCTGCTCTCATTGACTGAGGACATGTCATTACTAGGATAGGGGAGAGGGGGCGAGGTCATGTCATTACTAGGATGGGGGGGAGGTGGAGAGGACATGTCATTACTAGGATAGGGGGGAGGTGGCGAGGTCATGTCATTACTAGGATGGGGGGGAGGTGGCGAGGTCATGTCATTACTAGGATGGGGGGGAGGTGGAGAGGACATGTCATTACTAGGATAGGGGGGAGGTGGCGAGGTCATGTCATTACTAGGATGGGGGGGACGTGGCGAGGTCATGTCATTACTAGGATGGGGGGGACGTGGCGAGGTCATGTCATTACTAGTAGGGGGGGAGGCGAGGTCATGCCATTAATAGGTTGGGGGGGAAGGGACAAGGTCATGTCATTACTAGGATGGGGGGGGGGGGCAAAGTCATGTCATTACTAGGATGGGGAAAGGGGGCAAGGTCATGTGATTACTAGGATGGTTTCTACAAAATATTTTGAATTATCCTCTCAATATGTACATAAATCTCTGAAATAGCTCTTTAGCCACTTGGTGCCTAATTGGAGTATCTTGGTGTGCGGTGGAAGGGGCGGGCAGTAGTGGGGGGCCCCAGGACAACTTTTGCATCGGGGCCCACAAGTTTTAAGCTACGCCTCTGAATCACTCCCACTGTTTTCTCTGTGTGCCTACTATTCTGCAATAGTATTACTGTGGAGTCATCACCACCCTACTTCCCAACGCAGACCTGAAGCTGGTATTCTCTCCGATAAGGTCAGAACCCCTGGGCCTTATAATTGTTAGGGGCCAGCAATAAGAAAAAAGCTGGGAACTTAATACTAACTTATTTTCTAAGAAGTGCAGGTATGCCCAGTGTTCCCATACACTAGTGGAAATAAATTAGAGAGAGCTGGATGCCAGCACAGGATCATGTAATAGCAGGATGTTCACTTACAAGGAATCTGGCCACCGGGTATTTGATAAAGCTCCGACTAAAGCTGGCCATATGCATGTAGATTGATCAATTCCTCCATCCTCATGGAGAAAGGAATCCCTATTCCCATCTATTGTATTCAGCAGCCACTGCTCTAGCTGCGGACAGCGCCTGCATCTGATTGGACGCAGGCACTTTTCTGCTGAAAATTTTCCAGTCAGCTCCTTTGACATGTAGTGACCACCTGACACCCCAAAGGCAGCATAGCACCTCAGATGTCAGGGGGTGGGTAAGCATTCCACCCAGAACTGAGTCCATGGCTAAAATAGGGGGACCGAGAAAGAATATTGGGCGCCAGTCACTTTTATCTTTTTGAAAGTTTTATTGCAGAACAGTTAAGGAGGTGAGGGTTAGGGGTCCAAGATACCGTAGCAGACCACTTACAGACTCTCCAAATCCAATGTCCAGCTTCATAGTGTCAGAACCGTTTACTGGACCTGGCAACACTGTAAGAACGTTCCCATAGCTCCCAACTGTCCCTAATTTCGAGGGACTGTCCCTGATTTGGAGCAATGTCCCTCTGTCCCTCATTCCTCCTCATTTGTCCTTCATTTTGGTCTAATATATATAGTTGTATAGAAAATGCACTTTTTAAATATCAAAAAGTGTTTCCCAGCGCTAAACCTTTCATCTGATTGCTGCATTTGTAAATTCCAAAAGCCAATATAAAGGAATAGTAGTGGTAAAAAAAAAGCACTTGTGGGTTTAACCAATCTTGTTTTTTTGTACAATTCTCCTTTAAGGGGGCATGGCAAGGGGTGTGTCCTATCCCTGTATACTTTTGCTGATAGGGGTCCCTCATTCCCATTTCAAAAGGTTGGGAGGTATGCGTTCCCAAATTTCAGACCAGCCCTATTCCTGGCTCTCTTCAGCAAGGGACCTCTTCTAGGTCTCCTCCTTGGCGCAGCTTCCTCCAGACCAGACAGGACAGCTGCAGGACCACTTCAGCACACGTTAGGCCAAAAACAGACTATTGGGCCTAATAGCAGGGCTCCATCCAGCAAACTATACAATCAGTCTGAGCTAACTACTGCCCAGCCAAAAACTAAATTGACATAGTAGCCCCCTGTTTAGGATAAGGGGTCTACAGCCAAAAGTCGATCGAAGGACCAACTTTTGCCAAATACAAGGGTTCCAAAAGGGCTTGCATTCAGCAGGAATCAGCCAAAGTTCTAGTCATGTATGGCCACCTTAAAAGTAATATTTTTCAGTCACTTCCTGTCTACATGCACCATGCTCCAGTGTTGGCTGGAGTTCATTGCTCTGGACCAGCTTCCTGATGGTGCGAGCAATGAACCATGCCTGCACAATGTATATTAGCAAAGTCATTTTTTAAAATTTCAACCTAGGGCATGCATGACAGGGTGACAGCGCAGGAGCACAACTGTGAAACAGTTTTCACTATATGACAGGAAGTGCCTGAACAAGGACCTTCATTGCAGGATCTTTAGATATTTACTGCAGGTTTTCAATATTCAAAATAACTTTTATATCTATATTAACACGTTAAAGTTTATATGAGTTTAGCAAGGTACTTGGCTAAGAATCAGGGACGTGCAGTCGGGGGGGGGGGGGGGGATGGGGGCAGGTGAGTCATGAACATAAAAAAAAAAAAAAGATCGAGCCTCAAGGGTCTTAGCTCAGCGACCTTGGGTATGTAGCTAGAGTCCTACCCAATCACTGTTCAAAATTTGGGGCTCCCATCATCTATGGTTCCGGAGAAACTGGGCTCCTTGCACAGCCTGTCAGAAGCTACATACAGAGCGGCCAGTTTAAATACAAGCTGACACACTCAGTTTGCAGCAGACTGAGAGGATGAGCTCACAGTGCCTCTCACTTCTTGTTAGAGCCACTGAGCTCAATGGACAGCTTGGAGTCTTGGACCAATGGTAAAGTACCATTGGCCCAAGCTGCCCAATAAAAATGCATTAAAGGGGTCATGTGTCTAAAAAAACAAATGCTCCCTTTCAGCCCAGCCCTCTCAACTAGATGGAAAAAGCATGTGTTTATGGGTATAAGATTTACCCACAATACCATGTTTTTCTCACAAAGTTAAGAGGGAGAATGAGAATCTTCTGCTGAAAAGGTACTGTTTTAATCAAGCTAAATCATATATGCTATATGTTATAACATAATCATTTATTATTTATCTATTTATTGTGAAATTACTGGTTGGAAGTTACAACTTCAAAACTTCAGTAATTTGTCCGTTAAGCCACCTGCTTGAGTACAGTTTTTGAAAATATAGTAAATTACCTTAAAAACAATATATAATAATTATTTGTATATTACTTACCCCTTGCCACCCAGGCCAATTCTGACGCTTCTCTCCTACATGTAATAATCATAATTTTTTTGCTAGAAAATTATATATATATATATATATATATATATATATATATATATATATATATATATATATATATATATATATATATATATATATATTTTAGCAGACACCCTAGGGAATAAAATGGTGGTCATTGCAACTTTTTATTTTACATGGTATTTGCACAGCAATTTTTCAAATGCGTTTTTTTTTGGAAAGACACTGTTTCATGAATTAAAAGAAATAAAAAAAAACACTAACATTAGCCTGATTTTTTTGTATTATGTGAAAGATGATGTTACACTGAGTAAATAGATACCTAACATGTCACACTTTAAAATTTGGCACACTTGTGGAATTGCGCCAAACTTCATTACCTAAAAATCTCCATAGGCGACGCTGTAAAATTTTTTACAGGATACATGTTTAGCGTTACAGATGAGGTGTAGTGCTAGAACTATTGCTCTCGCTCTAAAGATCGTGGCGTAGGTAACCTGTGTGTATCTGGCTCTGATACTAGCCAGTGCCTCACCAGCCACTGACCTCGCAGCACGTCCCTGCTAAGAATAGAGAGTGAGAGAAACACTGGCTGCAGCTGCTCTCTGTAGCTGCTGACCTGCGGTGCTAAACTGTTAACAGCTATATCAGCAAGAGAAGAGAGCTGCTGAGCAATGTGGGAACTGTAGTTCAGAGGAGAGAGACTCTATTGTAGCCAATAGCTTTTGAACTGCATTTCCCAAAGGGAGATTGCCAGGAGAAGGGGAAGGAGCTGCATTTTCCTGGGCTGTACAGGACACAGCTTTCTCTTGCCATGAGGGGGACTGGAGGGTGAACATTGCTGTCCACTGCTGCATATCAGCTGCAATATCACTAGGACTGGTGAGCTGCTGCTGTGGGGATATACTATCAGCTGCTAGAGAGACTGAGCCCTTTAGGAACTGACCATACAGCCATCTAGTAGGCTTATTGCTGCCTGCAGGCTTAACTGGGACTATTCTTTTGTGCACCAACAGTACAAATGGGCCCCAACGCTAGCCAGCTGAAGAATTAAGACTAAAGCATGTCCCCTTACAGCTGCTACACAGAAACCACTCTAGACTAGTTATTGTATTCTTGTCCACATTGCAGTTAATACTTATATGCTGATTTTGCTGATTCATGAGGTAATCTCAGATATCGTTTTCAGGGCTTTCCTGCCCTCTATTCAAAATGAACATCAAAAACTTCACACAGGTATGTCTTCCCACGCAGGGGATTCTCACCATCACTGCAAAACAACATTCAGCCTCCTGGCTCACTTGTGGCAGCTTTACTGCTCCAAATACCTCTTCCAGGTCCAGTGGTGGCTGCTCCATAAGGGGCACACGGGCGCCGCCCTCCCATCCATACTATGGATTCCAATGGCAGGGGAGTGTTTTTTTGAAGCACATGATTAGAGCCTGAGGCTCTAATAGGCTTAAAAACAGGGTGGGCTCAGGGAGCAGAGCACTGCATCCTGATCCCACCCAGTAGTAGGACACTAGCGATTGAGTATATGAATATTTGGCCAATCAGGAAGCCCCTATTGGCCAGGGAGTCTTATGAGATACAGCTTCCTAGCTGCTTCTGCCCCACATGGACTCTTTTTGTACAGCTTCCTTGCTGATTCTTTCCCACATAGACTCTCTTTGTACAGCTTCCTTGCTGCTTCTTTCCCACATAGACTCTCTTTGTACAGCTTCCTTGCTGCTTCTGTCCCACATGGACTCTCTCTCAGGCTCGGGCCTTGCTCTGTCCCAACCTGGACTCCATGGTGCACACCAGCACCTTTCACAGCTCCCATCACACACACTGACTCCCTTGGGAGAGTGGGGCTTTGAGCTCTATCCCTGGCTCTCATATGAAGCCAGCACACACCTGTGCCATTAGTGTGCTTGCTTCCTACAAAATCTGTCTTAGGCTGGGTTCACACTGGTCCGACAAACGCTCCGACATTGGGAGCTCATGTCGCATGATGTGTGAAATCCAATGTTTTCCTATGGGAGCCGTCCTAACTAGTCCGACACAAGTCGTTCCGACTTTAGAAATGTGTTACATGGTACCCCTACCTATTCACCTAGGGAAAAAGTGTCAATGAAAAAACACACTACACAGGTTTTTAAAGTAATTTATTAGACAGCTCCGGGGGTCTTCTTCCGGCTTCAGGGGTCTCTCCGGTTCTTCTTCGCGCTCTCCGGGTCTTCTGCCGGGCTCCTTCGCTATCTTCTGCTCTTTTGCTATAGCGGTGGCCCGAACTTCTGCCTTCTTGTCTTCTTCCCTCTTCTTCCGATGTTGACACAACGCTCTCTCCAGCTGGAATGCTCTCTGAGCGCTCCGCAATGGACTTATATAGGCGGTGACCCCGCCCCCTTATGAGGTCACGGTCCCGGGGCATGCTGGGACTGTGACGTTTTAGGGGCGTGGTCACCGGGTGATGTTGATGACGCCCCCTTATGACGGCACAGTCCCAGCATGTCCCGGGATAGTGACCTCATAAGGGGGCGGGGTCACCGCCTATATAAGTCCATTGCGGAGCGCTCAGAGAGCATTCCATCGGAAGAAGAGGGAAGAAGACAAGAAGGCAGAAGTCCGGGCCACCCCTAGCAAAAGAGCTGCAGAAGATAGCGGAGGAGCCGGCAGAAGTTCAGGACAATGGGAGGAGACGCTGGGAGGAGACGCCGGAGAGACCCCCGAAGTCGGAAGAAGACCCCCAAAGTCGGAAGAAGACCCCAGAGCTGCCTAATAATTTACTTTAAAAACCTGTGTACTGTGTTTTTTCATTGACACTTTTTTCCCTAGAAGAATGGGTAGGGTACGATGTACCCCATACTCATTCACAAAGGGCGGGGGGCCGGGATCTGGGGACCCCTTATTATAGGGGGCTCCCGGATTCCGATAAGCCCCCTGCCCGCAGACCCCGACAACCAACGGCCAGGGTTGTCAGGAAGGGGCCCTTGTCCTCATCAACATGGGGACAAGGTGCTTTGGGGTGGGGGGGCGCCCTGCGGGGGCACCCACCCCCCCATGTTGAGGGCATGCGGCCTGATACGGTTCAGGGGGGGCGCTCACTCGTCCCCACCCCCATTCCTGACCGGCCGGATAAGGATCTGGTATGGATTTGGGGGGGACCCCCTTAAGATCCATACCAGACCCAAGGGCCTGGAATGCCCCTGGAGGGGGAACCCAAGCCGTTTTTTTTGTTAAAATTTGGCGCGGAGTTCCACCTCAAGATTCATACTAAACACAGTGCCAGGCATTGGCGGGGATCCAAGTCGGATCCCTGTTCATTGAAAGTCAGACGCATGCCGGCTTCATGTCGCAGGGCAAAGTCGGATCCAAAGTAGGACGGCTGTCGTGTCGCACCAGTGTGAACCCGGCCTTAAACCACCATTTTACCCAATGGCACGGGGTCACCCTGCTACACCTTGTTCCGGTGCTAATTCACAGCCGAGTTAAAGGTATCTATACTTATGTTCCTATAAGTGCTTGCAGTAACTTTAATTCAACAAAGTGTGTCAGAGGGGCTGAAGTTGTTCTTGGAGTCGAGGTGCAGAACAAAGAGCCCAAATTACCAGGTGACCCTGATTGGGTTATACCTACTTTAAGGGATCAGCTAAGTTTATAGGTGAAACTTTAAAATATATTTAAATAATCCAGCCTCAGTCCTTGAACAGAACTTTCCTACAACACTTTACCAAAACAAATTTTTAAATTCAGAAAATCCAGACCATTCCGAGACAGGGAGCACAGTAAATCGCCCCGGGCGACACCTCTGATTTTTATCGCCTCCCATTAAATACAGATATATATCACTTTTTTTTAGTTAGTGGGGAATTGAGTTTGTTGCGGCGTATAACGCTGCTTGACATTAATTACCGCCAGATTATAGGTTATTTACAATGATTGCTATATAATGTCCACGGGCCTGGCCGCTTTCTAATAGAAAATATAGGAAGGTGCGACAGGCTTTGCAAGGAGACTTTAATTGAAGCAGCAAATCATACCAAGCATGCTGTGTTAGCAGAAAATTTAGTTCTTTTTAAAAGGAAGAGCGGAGATACAGAAAAGTCTGATGTATCGGTATATCTTTCTCAGACTCATGTTAACGGCAAGGAGCAAGCTAAAAAGAGACAAGAAAAGTTTTCCTTGGTAAATTGGAAATATGGGCAAAATCAAGTCAGCTAGTAGCATAAACACAGCAGTTTATTTTCTCTCCTGTCCAGCCTGTAACAGGGTTTTATTACCTGTTGATCCTGCCCTAGAGATCCATGTTTTTTTTCCACTTCCTTTTGTAGCGCTACCCCTGCAGGAGCTGCTGAAATGTGTCCAATGTTCTTTTCCCTCTGTGTAGCAGCAGCCAGGCAAACAGCAATTTTCACTTCTTTAGCTGACATAAACAGTCTCTAGGGGTTGCCTTTTTAAAGTTTATTGCAGAGTAACTTGGATAGGGTGCCAGGAGATACTCCAGAACACTACACAGGAATGTGAGGAAGCTTTTCCCTTTGTAGATACTTCTTGAAACACTCCCTTAAGCAGTAGGACATGAAGTGGACAGCACTGGGACACCATAAGCACTGTTCCAAGACAAGCAGGCCTTAAATGCGAATTTGAACCCCAAAGTCGCATGACAAGTCACACCCCACGTTTCCCAATGAGTATCGTTCATATCTGTGCGGCTTAAAGTAGCAGTGACTTTAAAGTAGTTCCTGCACTACTTTGGTCCGACTTGCATGTGGCTTGAGGGCCAAAGACTTCAATGTAAAACCCTCAAAAGTTGCATTAAAATCGCAACTGCATGATATACATGCAACTTGTGTGTGACTTTGTAAAGAATAAACAACAATCACAGTCTGCTTTTTGACCTCTGCCCCAGCACATCCATTCTGTAGAGAAGCCCCTCTCGAGCAAAATGTCCATCCATCTCTGTTTCTGGTGTCCCTTCTGCAAGAGAAATGAGTCCCAACCCTAACCCTAGCAATAACCCCAACCCCAGCCTAATCCTAGCCATAACCCCAAACCTAGCCTAACCCTAGCCATAACCCCAACCCTAGCCAAACCGTAGCCATAACCCCAACCCTAGCCATAACCCCAACCCTAGCCTAACCCTAGAAATAACTCAAACCCTAGCCTAACCCTAGCCATAACCCAAGCCCTAGCCTAACCCAAGTCATAACCCTAACTCCAGCCACAACCTTAGCCGTAGCTATAACCCCAACCCTAGCCATCACCCTAGCCATAACCCTAGCCTAATACTTGCCCTAACCCTAGCCATCACTGCGGCAGGAAAATGAATTGTGTCACACCATGTATGTTATCCTTGGTCAAAGCCAAAGTCACAATAAAGTCAAACTCATCCAAAGTCACATCAAGTCGCACTGCAAAGTATCAATTGAAATCACATGATTTTTAAGTCACACAAGTGTGAATGGAGTCTAATATTAGTGCACCAGGGGGTAACAGCAGCAACAGCCACTAGGATCCCTCTCTCAGGCCTGTACTCACAGTGTCCCTGGGGCTTGGATATCTCAGGCAGACAGTCTCTTTAGTGAAGCCTCTAGACTGGATTTTTGGTGAAACCCCTTTCTTAGCTCTCCAGGATTTTGCAGCAGGATAGGATCCCTGGCTATGCACAGCTGGAACCTTGATGTTACAGCTAGATTCTTCATCTGAACTGCCAGGAAGGGCTGGCAGACCTTCTGGCTGGGAACCTTTCCTCCTGGGCAAGAACAACCACCATCTGGGCACACCTCCCCAGGTATTGGCTGGAGCTACATAAATATTCAGGCTGCTCACTTTACTTTCCCACCCACTATATTCTGGGGGTCTCAAGAAAACAGGGGGAAGCAACCAAACTTGCAGCCTGCAGAGCCCCGAGCAGCCTAAAGCAATCACATGCTGCTCTGTTGATTACAGGAGAGCCACATAACTAAATTTGCCTAACCTTACTAGCAGCCCATCTGGAAAGGTAGAATAGAATGACAATGCTGTTAGTTTGGTAGTGCAGTGCTGTCACCCCATGGACAGGGTCGCCTTGGATGGACTTTAAAGTAAACTCTAACTGGGTGAAATTTAATTTGCAAAAGCACTGCGTGCCAAACAATTGTCCTGTTTCTTTTTTATTAAAATACTTGTTTTTGCCTTTTTTCATTATTACAGTGACCATTGTGGACACGCCCATCTGTCAGTGTGATCTGAAATTTCAACTGTTGTGCCAACTGCAAAAATGGCTCAGGTAAGTAAAACCACACTCATTGCTTTATTCCCACCTGCAGTTATATGACCCATTCTATACAAAATACTGTGCTCTCCAACCAACTCTCAACATCGTACACTTCTATTTACACTCAGCCAGGGGTTGTATTTACCGCGAGGCAAACAAAGCATTTGCCTGGGGCAGCATTTTTTGTCCAGAAGGTTGACATTTCTCTGTTCCTGATCTACTCTCTACCTTTGTGTTTACAGCCACCACTGGGATATCCCACCCTCCAACATGACCGCTCATAAGGCAGAAAATACTCTGCTCCTGGCCTTCTCTCTACCTTTCTGATTACCCCTGGGACATCAAACCTCCCCTCCATAAACTAGAAAATACTCTGCTCATGGCCTTCTCTCTACCTTTCTGATTACACTCGTCAATGGGGTATCACACCCTCCAACATGAATGTCCAAAAAGTAAAAAATACCCAGCTACTAACATTCTCCCTACATTCCTGATTACACTCGCCACCATGATATCACACCCTCCAACATGATCCTCCATAAAGTAAGAGATTCACTGCTTCCGCTCTACCTTTCTCATTTTACTCACCACCGGGATATCACAATGATTTTCCATTTGGTAGAATATGTTCTGTTCCTGACCTTCTCCCTACCTTTCTGATTATTATGAGCACAAGGATATCACATCTCCAACATGACCCTCCATAATGTAGAACTCCCCATGGGGTGGTTGAAGTGAATGACTCTGCATGAAATGCTGAATTTTTGTTGTCAGACTCTGTGAAATGCAGCGAACGTCGTGTGAAGTTTACGAAAAGGTTAACATAAACTGTTGGGATCAGAAGATTATTACTGTAAATGTTCATATGGAATTTGATGAAGGCAATGTGGAAATGGCATGGATTGATTTATTGTTATCACCGCCACTAATTGACGAGGATTTTCTCTATTTACACCTTTCAATGGCTGCAATTTCCATTAGATATGGGACTCATTTGTATGCAAATCGCTGAGTGCAATAACCGCTGAAAAGCACTCCTTAATCAATCAGTGTAAATGTCGCGCATCAAGCTGCCTTTTCAGGCCACAGTCATACACAGATAAATAAAAATATTACAAGGGCCTCAATGTGTTTGTCAGCATGTTAAAAAAAAAAAAAACCCACAGTTTTACGTTTGGCATGTTCAAGGAGGACCCGTCCTGTGGGATGCTTGCCTGTTTATGATCTGCTGTAAAAGAAGAACCCTGGTCTAAATAAAACATTAATACATGGTAGCACCACTCCCGTAGAAGCCCGTAGAATTATTTGTCCAAGTCTTAACAACCTTCTGCTCTGCAGCCAGGCACACAACAGTCTCATTCTCTCTTTTTCCAAAAAAACAGTCTAGGAGATGTTGTTTTTATTTGTGGAGAACATGGATAGGGATAAGGGTAGGAATGGAATACTCCAGAATAAGAACTATGTACAACTGAGGACTTAAAGTGGTGTTCCACCCTAAAAAAAAAAAAAATCCATGACTGTGCCTAAAAAAAAATTTAAAAAAACATTTGGAAATTTTTTATTTTTTTTTACTTACCACTAAATGCCTGTTGCTAGGTGGTCCCTCGTAGTCTGCCTCTTCCAGTGCCTGGGCTGGTGACATCACTTCCCCCTCGGCACAGGAAGGACTCGGCTCTGCTCCCTCCCTCCTTTCAATCATCTGGGACCCATTACAGGTCCCAGGTGACTGAGCGGCCAATCACGGCGCGTGGCACCGCTCGCGCACGCGCAGTGGGTGCCAGGCTGTGAAGCCACAGCCCGGCGCCCACAGTTGCAATGCCAGCGCCGCTGAACGGAGGGGGGGACGAGCGGGGCTTCGATCCCCCGCATCGCTGGACCCAGGGACAGGTAAGTGTCCAATTAAAAGTCAGCAGCTGCAGTATTTGTAGCTGCTGACTTTTATTTATTTATTTTTTTTTCATGGGCCCTCCTCTTTAATCTTCCTTTCTGCTTTAAGTAGGTGTAGAACCAGTGGAGCAAAGTCCCCTCTCTTTAGTGGACAATATCTGGACAGAGCTCTTCAGGACACCAACTGCTGTCCCCTTTAATAGACCCACAGCTGACTATCACTAGGAACCAGAAGAGTAGCTATTGCACATGTCCCTCAAGATCCAGTAATGTCTGTACTCACAAGGCCCAAGGACAGATGGATGCCTCCTTTCTTTTTTTTTTTTTTTTTTCATAATATATTTTATTTAGGAAAAAGAACAGTGTACAATCAGCAAGGACCATAAATGTACATTGAAAATCATACAACAATGTAAAAGAGCAGATGATAACAAGTTAACCATGCATAGACCAACACCAGTGGGGATAATTCCATCTCAATAGGGAGAGTGGCGTTCCTGAGAAGCTTGTCGACATGCGTAGCAAGCTAGAGAGTTTGTTATAAACCTTAATGTGGAGGCAGAAGTTTTTTAGTGGCTTGTCAGGTCCTTATATTATTTTTTTTATTTTACAGGATTTATTTAGCGCCAACAGTTTGCGCAGCGCTTTGCAACATGGGGGCAGACAGTACAGTTACAATACAAATCAATACAGGGAGGATCAGAAGGCCCTGCTCACAATCTAGAAGGGAGGGTCAAGTGAAACAAAAAGGTAATACTTGTGGGGGATGAACTGATGAGAAAATAGACATACAGTTGTTAGGTGTGGGTAGGATAGGCTTCTCTGAAGAGAAGGATTTTTAGGGATCGTCTTCTTTTTTTTTTTCTTCTTCTTCTTTAACATTCTGCTTAAAAATTTGTGAATCAGTACTGCTTGGACCTTGAAGAAGGGGACATACCCCGAAAGCTTGTCCTGAAAAATTGTATGTTAGTGCAAATAAAAAAAGTATCACGGACAGTACTCAATTTTCTCTGTCACAATTGCACTAATACGGCTACAATAAAATCAAGTAGGGATCGTCTAAAAGCTAATAGAGTAGGAGATAATCGGACAGATTGGGGTAAGGAGTTCCATAGGATTGGAGAGGCTTGGGAAAAGTCCTGGAGGCGAGCATGAGAGGAGGTGATGAGGGAGCTAGAGAGCAGGAGGTCTTGAGAAGAACAAAGAGAACAATTAGGTTGGTAATTTGAGACTAGGTCAGTGAAGTAGCTGGGGGTAGAGTTGTGCATGGCTTTGAAAGTAATGGTATGGGTGGTGCATGGTAATGGGAAGGTATGGACCGCTTATAAATGTTTACATGTCTGGTACAAGGAAAGAGTTTTTAGAGTGTTGAAGGTGTGGATGCCTCCTTTCTATCTTCCAAGCGATGCCCTCCAGTGATACCAAACAGATCCGTGGCAGACAGCTCTTCTCAGTCAACTTCTTCTAAGCACCCGGGTCTCAGATTTCCTCCCTCAAGTTGCCCACCCGAGGCCTCCACATGGTAGCCTGTGCCTGAGAGTGCTGGACTTCTTCACTCTGGGGTAAAACCCAGAGCTCACTGTTTGCACTGAATAAACACAGTCTTCCAGCATGCCATCAGAGCCTGCCTCTCTGGGATTAGCTGGGGCTGTATCAATAATATTCATGCTTCCATCTACATAGCTCCACACCTATCATACAGAAACTTCTCAAGTCTCCTGGATGCAGAGAAAGCTATGACCAGTCTGGCATCAGCTGAATACATTGAACAGACCTGACCAGTAGATTACAGCTTCACTGGATACAGTGAGCAGAATATGCTTTTCCCTACCAAATAAATGCAGCCACACCGTCTACATTATAGCAAGTAAGTTTCTATCACTTACCTAGCTAGCCTAGCACCTACCTAGGAGGGTGCTACACAGTTTCCAAAGACATAGCTGATAAGAACTCTAAACCTTACTTGTTAAGCAGAAGACAAGTCTTTAATGATGCTGTCCATAACAGCCTGAACTGGTGACATGTTGGGGCGTACCCTGGAGCACAGCTCTGGATCAAAGATGAGTATTTTTTTTTTTTAAATATTTTAATAAACTATTATTTTTTGGTGGTTGGGAGTTCCATTTTAATTCAACAACTACTGCTCTAATGTTGCAACTTAGTTTTCAGAAGCGTGGGGAGAAATTTCTTAGCTGCTTAGGTGGTGGCAGTCAATCAATGCCTCTGCATCTCATATTTCCGATTCCTTATCTGCGGGATTAGCACAAAAGTAAAGAAGAATCACTGGCCTAAATTATTTTGTGTCTGTTGTGTTTCTTTCTTTTTTGCTTTAAGCTCTGTAGGAGGATCAAATGGAATTATACATGCAATTCATTTTCAGTTTGCATGTGTTGATTTAACTGGTGGCATAAATCAATCAAATTTTTACGTCTTTTCTTTTTTAATCCAGTCATTTATCTCAGTTATATGAATATATCTTCAAATGGTGATTCTGTTAGTTTGTTTAGTGTTGCCAATCTAGCATGTTTCCAGACACTTTGAGGTGGGGACAGAGGTGATCAGGGCTTTGGTACATGGTACGTTGGCATTGGGGGTTATTTGCGAAAGGCAAATCCACTTTGCACTACAAGTGCAAACTACAAGTGCAAAGTGCATTTTAGCTTGCACATGATTGGATGATAAAATCAGCAGAGCTTCCCCTCATTTCAGATCTACCCCTCAGATTTACAGTGACTGCACTTCCAAGTGCAGTTTGCACTTGTAGTGCAAAGTGTATTTGCCTTTCGTAAATAACCCCCATTGTATTTCATTAGGTGTTTTAATTTTGAAATGGGGCACATGGAGCAGTGTTCACTTTATTGCTGCCTTGTCTGTTCATCATGTGGTGTGGTTGAGAATGCAACATGACCTATTCTGCTTGTAACACTACCTAACTGCGGTTGGTATGCCGGTTTCTGAGCCATGGGACCTACTGCCGATCATGAATATGATAGGTTAGGTTACCTCCTCCCTGTAGCTGGGGGAGTCAATATATTCTGACCTCCAGGGCCTAGGGCTATGTGGCCCAAAACAGCAGCAACCTCCCCTTCCATGGCTGTATGACCTGGTTCACTTATATTACTTCCAGACCTTTCGGCAAAGAATAAGTGTAGTATCTGTTCTTCTCAGTGTCCAGTAGGGATGAGCCGAACACCCCCCAGTTCGGTTTGCAGCAGAACATGTGAACAGGCAAAAAATTTGTTTGAATACGCGAACACCGTTAAAGTCTATGGGACACGAATGTGAAAAATCAAAAGTGCTCAGTTTAACGGCTCATATGCAAGTTATTGCCAAAAAAAGTGTTTGGGGACCCGGGTCCTGCCCCAGGGGACATGTATCAATGCCAATAAAGGTTTTAAAAAACGGACGTATTTTCGGGAGCAGTGATTTTATTAATGCTTAAAGTGAAACAATAAAATCTAAATATTCCTTTAAATATCGTTCCCGGGGGTGTCCTTAGTATCCCTGTAAAGTAGCGCATTTTTACCGTGTTTAGAACAATACCACAGCAAAATGATATTTCTAAAGGAAAAAATGTTATTTAAATGTATTGTCGGGTCCCAGGAATATAGATGAAAATCATTGAAAAAAATGCCATGTCCCCCCCGCCCCCAGTCCATTACCAGGCCCTTTGGGTCTGGTATGGATATTAAGGGGAACCCAAATTTTAAAAAAATGGCGTGGGGGTCCCCCAGGCATTATATACTCTGAACAGCAGTATATATATATACTATACGGCCTGCCCTATATACTCTGCAGAAAATTGGGCCTTAGGTGTTGGTGGTACCAGAACACTGTAAGCCCTCACAGTTACTCTTGGTGGGGACAGGAACGGGCCCTGCTGTGAAATATTATATCAAGAATTGTAATTAGATGCCCCTGTTAAACAGGGGCAGAAAAATTGGGCCTTTGGGGGTGGTGCCACAACACTAAGTCCTCACAGTTACTCTTGTTGGGCACAGGAACGGGCCCTGCTGTTAAATATTATATCAAAAATTGTATCTACATGCCCCTGTTAAAGAGGGGCTGAAAAATTGGGCCTTGGTTGGTGGTGGCTTTCCTTAAGCTGCTCCATAGAGGACATCCTGTCTCTTTGGAGTTGTGCCTCCTCCTCCTCTCTTCTCTCAGGCACCCAAGTACAGTCAGTGACCTCATCCCCTCCCTCCTTGTCACTGGAGCAAACTTGGCATCATCATCTTGTGATCATACACACTAAACTGCTGTGATTACACACTGACCTGCTGCTGCACACAAGGCAGGTCAGGTGACTATCTCCGACATGACTCCACTCTGTCTTCACTCTGCAGCCTCCAGCTCTCTCACTGGCTTTCCCCCCTGGCATGGATTTATACTGTGGCCCCGCCCCTCTGATCGCTCTGTAATCCCGGCCAGCAGAGTCCTCTCATATAGCCTCATCAACTGCAGGCAGGGATGACATAGCTCACTGCCTCCGCGGTGCATAAACTTCCCCTATCCTGCATGATAAGCTGTGGGCACATCCAGGGGCAGGCCGAGTCGCTCATGGGGCCCCCCTGACCCCGGGCCCTCGGGCAGTGCCCGAGGGCCCGAATGGTCAGTCCGCCCCTGTCCCTTGCTGTTTCTGCCAATGCAAAGGATGGACCTTTAGGTCAGAACAGGAACAAGTTTTGTATACAGGCCGCAAAGCCTAGCTCTTGTATGGTACATTTGGATTTATTTATTTTTCTCCACTTGTTTTGTGCACTTCATTTTCTTCTTTGTGTTTTTCACTTCACAGGGTGTTACTCTTTAGGCATACCCTGAAGTCTGGGGTGGGGGGGATGTGTGGCCATCAGGTTTTTTACTTTCCCTGCCTTGGGGGTCTCTCTTTGGGAGAAACCTCATCCTAGGCTGGCTTTGGCTGGCCATGAGGACAGGGGTCTGCCAGGCCTTTTGGCTTGGTGGACCAGAGTGCCCTGCCCCTGTCAGAAGCCTTAGTTCCTGGAGAGGGCAAAGAAAGGCCCCATCTCTTCGAGAGTGGGCCAGTGACACACCCAGTGCACTTTTGTTGTGATTCACATGCACTCCTTTTGTTGATGTTTGGTTTTTGTGTAACCATTGCAGGCTTTAACAAAAAAACAAAAAAAAAAACTGTATCTGAATAGAGATATACAATACTGTACCCACACAGGACTGTCTCTTTCACATTTGCTCCAGGACAGCAGCAGAATCCTTCACGCTCTGTCTGACACCACGGAAAAAGACACCAGTAAACCTGCCCGTTGCCTCATTGTACAGAAGAAGCCTTCATGCCATACACTGCATTATACTCATCCCAGCTCACCCATTAATGGAATGTCCAGTCAGCAAAATTGCTTTTCTGCTTTCTTTGCTGAATAGTAAAATGGTATGTCAGAGTCAAATAATGGTAAACTATTCAAACCTTAACATCTCTTCCAGCGAGGTCAATAATCCTACACTGAGGTACATGGCCACCAGTGATTTAAACCTTAGGACATAGGACACACTCACAGAACTAGAAACATGTACTGTTATTTCTTTTTCAATAAACAGTATTTAAAAAAAAAAAAAAGAACTAGACAACATGTGCCCTGCCGAAAAATTCATTTGTTTTCGTTTCGTTCTTTTTTTTTTTTTTTTGTTTTGCGGGTCATTCGTTATAATCACAATTCGTAAAATAGAAAATTTATAAATCCCTAAATTTGAAAATCCTGAAAGAAGAAAGAAAGTCCGAAAATTCAAAAAAATAACCAATGAACTAACTAATAGTAACTATTAAATTATAGGTATTGGAATTTCTTTTCAAATGTGGCTGTTAGTGAACGTAACGGGTACAAATTTAACCCGAAGTTAAGAATTATCCAAAATAACGAATCCTGCATCTAAACAAATTGAAAGGAACAAATTAATAATAAATAATTAAAAGAGGAAGAAAAAAGTTTTACTATTATTCTTATTTATTATTATTATTAATTCTTTACATTCCATTCGTTTAGCTGCGGCATTTGTTATTTCGGATAATTCATAACTTCAGATAAATTCGTATTTATTACGTTCACTAACAGACAAATTTGAAAGGAAATTCCAATACCTATAATTTAATAGTTAGTAATAGTTAAGTTATTATTAGTTAGTTATTATTTCAGATTTTTGAATTTTCGGATTTTTGAATCTTCGAATTTACAAATTTTCAAATTTACAAATTTACAAATCTTCAAATTTACAAATTTCCGAATATTCGAAAAAATTTGTTAAACTGGTTTTCGTTCCTTCTGATATTTGCGAACAAAAGGCATTGCACATATCTACACAGAACTATTATCCTGAATAAATGGATTAGACCCAGAGCTGAGGCTTACTTAGAGGAAGTTACGTGAATAGCTTACTACCACCTGCTGGAGCGGGGGACATAGGGGTTGATTTACTAAAGGCAGTTGCACTCTGCAAGAGCAGTTGCCCCAGAGCTTAGTAAATGAGGAGAAGCTCTGCTGACTTCCATCATCCAATCACATGCATAGCAAAAATGCTGTTTTTTTTTTGTTTTGTTTTTTCCTTTTACATGATTGGGTATTTTTTGAAAAATGAAGCTTTACCTTATTTACTAAGCTCTGGAGCAACTGCACTTTGCAATCTGCACAGTCTATTTGCCTTTAGTAAATCAACCCCATAGTGTGTAAGATAAGTACAGTGGGAGTGCTACACCACAAGTCCTAAAGGCCAGAGAAAATTTGAATGAATCCACATTAGAGTGGTAAAAGATAGCCAAAAAGTTTTGTTGTTTAGACACTCACCACTTTATTGGGGCTTTTAAATGCTGTGGCTGGACTCTGTAGGGATCTCTTAATACTTGTATGTTGTGACAGTGAGAGTCTCTGCCACCCTATAAATGGGCTTAAAAAGGACACAGAACTCTTAAAGAGTCAGGTTGAGAAGCACCATTAGATGTTTTGTGAGCAGATAAAACTGTGTCTTAAGCTTTCTCTGCATTTAGTATTTCCGGGTCGGGGCTGGAAGCTTGAAGGTTCCAAAGAGTATTGGGTGGGAAACGGAGCCTTCAGTCCTGTGTCTGGGTTTTGCTAATTGACAGCAGCCTGTGTGAGTGCATAGGTGTGCAGGGGCGATATAAGCTTGATGAAAGTTACTGCAGTGGCATGTGGAGTTGGAGTTGTTGCAGTTGCTGCAGCCAGGAGGGAGGTGTGTTCCTGTCTGGAGACCAAGGCAAGGTCTTCAAGATAGCGCTCCATGTGGGAGAGATTTCAGGCCATTGGACCAGCTGAGAGAGTCTGGGAGACTGTGAGAGTCTGGGAGACTAGAGCTCAGGCATCTGGGAGAGAGCCCAGGGCAGCCAGAGGAATCTGTGAGTCTTGGAGGAGTGAGAGCACCTGGGGTATCAGGAGACCCTCTACCTAGGGGCTAAGATTGGGCCCGTGCAATGCAGTTAAGGCTTAAGAAGCCTGAGAAACCTGTGGACAGGGAGATCGTTGCCAACATTGGCAGAGCTGCTGAATAGAACTAGGTGTTCTAGCATTTTTTCATTTCAGGTTGTTGCTTTGTGAAGCTGAGGCCCCTGCATGGGAAACCCTATGTTAACCACTTCAGTACCATGCTATAACCAATAGACGGCTACAGCATGGTACTATT
The DNA here is from genome assembly GCA_037952835.1 of Lithobates septentrionalis. Classification (NCBI taxonomy): domain Eukaryota; kingdom Metazoa; phylum Chordata; class Amphibia; order Anura; family Ranidae; genus Lithobates; species Lithobates septentrionalis. Next base: position 1,609,954 of record JBBDGP010000760.1, on the reverse strand, counting down.
TTTCTAGGAGGGCATCCACAGGCATCCTCCTAGAACCCTGCTCCCTGCATGCCTCCTGCCACGCACAGAAGGTCACGCTCTGTGATTGCTGTGCACAGATCGGAGTAAAGGGCCAATCGCAGTGGCCCGTTACCATGTGATCAGCTGTGTCCAATCACAGCTGATCACATGTAAATAGACTTACTGGTTATAAGCAGTCCTTTTCTCACGCGCTGTCACAGGATGAGAAAAGGAGAGCCAGTAACCATCAAGGCTGACGGGGCACATTTACACTAATAATCAGGGCACTGACCACCAGTGTCCTGTTTATCAGTGCAGGCCCATCAGTTCCAATCCGTGCCCATCAGTGCCATCTCATCAGTGCCGTCTCATTAGTGCAGGTTATCAGTCCCTCAGTGCCGGCTCATCAGTGCAGCCTCATCAGTACAGCCTCATCAGTGCACATCAGTGAAGAAGAAAAATATTTGGTCTCTTTGTTTAACAAAAAATAACAAAATCTAATGGTGATTAATTACCACCAAAAGAAAGCTCTATTTGTCTCAAAAAATGATAAAAATTTCATAGGGGTACAGTGTTCCGTGACCACGCAATTGTCATTCAAAGTGTGACAGCGCTGAAAGCTGAAAATTGGCCTGGGCAGAAAGGGGGTGAAAGTGCCCGACATTGATGTGGTTAAAGGGGTTGTAAAGGTAATTTTTTTTTTAAATAACAAACATGTTATACTTACCTTCACTGTGCAGCTCGTTTTGCACAGAGTGGCCCCGAACCTGGTCTTCTGGGGTCCCTCGGCGGCTGTTTTAGCTCCTCCCCGCAAGGACTCACCACCTTAATGCGAGCTCCCTCGCATGGTGGTTAGTTCTTGCGGGCACGCTCCCGTGATACAGCCAGCGGCTATAGCCGCTCACTGTATCACTCGGCCCCGCCCCCCGACGCGTCGCGTCACTGGATGTGATTGACAGCAGCGTGAGCCAATGGCTGTGCTGCTTTCAATCCATCCACTGTAGCCAATCAGCGGCCAGGCTGAGGGGCGAAATGGATGTCGGGAGTGAGCGCGGGACTTTCGAGGGGTCAGGTAAGTAAAACAGGGGGGCTGGGGGTGGCGGTATTGTCAGAAGTTTTTTCACCTTAATGCATAGAATGCAAAAAAACTTTTACCTTTATAACCCCTTTAAAGAGACATTGTTTTCTTTTTAATAAAAGTGGGTTGCCAGGCCTTTAACTATAGTTCTGTGTCATGGACTTACTGTGCAAGTGCATCTACCATGAGCAGTGGCATTGGCAGGGGGGGGGGCTGACGCTGGCTGGAGCCCCAAGTGGGTCCCCAAAAAGCCCCATGCATGGTTCTATTATTAGCCACCAGCCCCGCCGCCAAGCGGGGGCCGATCTGACCCTGAGCCAGGCCGAGTGACATAGCAGGTCCCGCCTTCTGGAGCCTGCAGCGCCTATGATGGACGTCCCACTGGTCCAATGCGGGAACCGTGGGATGTCCATCATAGGCGCTGCAGGCTCCAGAAGGCGGGAATTACAGTGTGGATGCTGCGCCACTGTCAGAAGATCCCCACTCGGCGCTCAGGCGGGTGGCTCTCCTCTCCTGTCCTGTCATCATGGCTCTGGCTGCCTGGAGTGCCTGCTGCGTGTGATGGCCGCACCGCACACTACGGCTGAGCTGTAGGAGGAGGTCACGTCACCTGAAGTCTGGTCAGGTAGGTTAGTGTGTGACAGGTAGGTCAGTGTGTGTCAGGTAGGTCAGTGCGGGTCAGTGTGTGTCAGGTAGGTCAGTCAGGTAGGTCAGTGTATGTCAGGTAGGTCAGTGTGGGTCAGTGTATGTCAGGTAGGTCAGTGTGGGTCAGTGTATGTCAGGTAGGTCAGTGCAGGTCAGTGCAGGTCAGTGTATGTCAGGTAGGTCAGTGTGGGCCAGTGTATGTCAGGTAGGTCAGTGTATGTCAGGTAGGTTAGTGTATGTCAGTGTCAGGTAGGTCAGTGCGCGCCAGGTAGGTCAGTGCATGCCAGATAGGTCAGTGCGCGTCAGGTAGGTCAGTGCCCATCAGGTAGGTAACACCCCCCCTGGTGCTGGGCTCGGACTTCGAGCTAAAGCCCCTGTTTTTTTGCCACCTAGCAACGCCCCTGACCACGAGAGTTAAGCACCCCCATAGCAGAATGTGTAAAGAGCCGTTTTAGCATGCTAGGTTGCATACTAGGGGCCTGGTATGCATCAACTCTTACACCTTCAGGCTTCTCCCAGAACCCCTATTGGGGTCACTGCCGAACATGTTAGCAGTCTCACCGAAGCAAGTTTAATTTATTAATTGAACAAGTCACTCGCGTTATTGGATATGAACAGGTGATCTTGTGCTTCCTCCTATAATTATATACTGCAATCAGTAACAGAAACCTACCAAAGGGTTCTAATCTCTCCTTAATCTGTCCAAAACTACAAAAAAAAGTTTTGGCTTTAGATAGACTTTAACTTTGTCATTTGATCCATAAATTTCTCACTCAAACAGACAGTGTCTATGTTCTTTTTAGCTACTCTCAGAGCCAAAGTAGAAAGGCCAGTAAATATCACTCACAAAGAGCCAGAGCTAAATTAAAATATAGTTATTTGCAGTGAACATGGTTGTAATAAAACCTCGGCTTTATCTGTGACCTTGACAGCTATAAAATGTCATGTTGATCTCTCCCCAGATAGCAGTGTTACAGAGTCGTTTAGAATTAAACTGCTCTCTGCTTCTCCGAGCTGCCACAGGTTCAATGTGAAAACCATACTTGGGGGCCTTTGAGACTGGCTGGGACCTGAGCTTTTGTCCTGATTGCCTAACTGGGGGACTTCCTAAGGCTTGTCCCCCCAGCATTGTTCAGGCTTCTGACTACCTTCTCTAAAACCAAGGCCATCAGAAGGTCTTGTAGCATATTTAAAAAGGTGCCAATAATTGTGAATTTAAGGATATCCCTAATTTCCAAGAACCCCCGAGAGTAGATTGGTTTTAGTTAATTGAAGAGTAACACTGAAGGGCTTTTGGCTTTGAAATGACTTAGAGTTTTCAGGGCCTAATTCATAGCTGAGGTTACCGTTTCAGAGTGCAGTTTTTGTGGGGTCATAAGTTGTCCTTGAAAGATGCCTATCACTGCACTTTACAGAAAGCATTGCCTGCCATTAGGGTTGGACTGGGCTGTTACCCCCCCCCCCCGGCCACTCTAATGCCCTGTAAAAAGGGTGCACCACTTCCACCGCGGACATGCCTAAAGGCTTCCTGGTGAAGAGGAGTAAAAAGTCCTCGCCAGTGTCCTACTGAGTGCGACATGAGAATAGAACGTGGATGGTGTATGCCATGTCCGGGCAGAGGCCGGCTCTGTGCCCTACCGGAGGCTCTCCTCCCCTGGCCAGTCCAGACCAAGCCACCCCGGCTCCCCCCTGCAGCACCCTGCTGGCCAGTTTGGGATCCCAGTGAGCAGAGAGTAGCTGGAGCGGAGCTTCAGCCTGGGATGGAGGTCGGAAGAGGGTGGGAAGGAGGGGGGGGGCGTCGAGTTGCTGCACCATGGGCCTCTGGCTTGTACTTGCCCCCTGGGCCAAAAGTTGCCAGTCAGCCCCTGCCTTCCATAGTCTGCGAGTGCAGCGCAGGTACATAGTTGCTATTGTTAACTTAAGTCACCAGTTTAACCTGGGAGTGTGTATGTGTGAGACTACTATTTTTCCAATCCCTGTACATTGCGCTCGCACATCTAAAAGTTTTTTTCATATATCTACACTCCCCAATGACCCCACCAACTGTGGAAGGGAGTTTCACATCCTCACTGCTCAGACCGCAAAGAACCACTTAACACAATTTGATATTGATATTTTTAGAGACCTTAGGTTAAGTGGGTTCCTCCCAATGTTAGTGCCAATGCTGATGTGTGAGTGGCTCTGTTCTCAAACATTGACAGGAATTTAAATACATTTTTACAAGTGCCGAGGAAAGCGAGTTGCATGAAACGAGCCTAAAAAGGCGAAACCTCCGAATCTGTCCTCCTTAACCTGGTCCCAATAAGCCACTGACCTGGATCAAGTAGATAGTCAAGTCGGAACTCCAATTCTACATGCTTATTTCTTTTTTGGAAATTACTAGGTAGCAAAGGACGGAGCAGGATGCCATACCCAGAGCCTGCACTTTTAACAAATGAGTTAGCAATGATATTTGCCATATTTCTACCTTCACGGGTCTACTCTAAAGTGGTTGTAAAGCATTCCCTGCATTAAGGTAAAAGACGTTTTTACAGATTTCTATCCTCCCCCACCTTCAGTGGCAGCTGGTGCTCTATTTTTTTGGGGGGGGGGGGGGGGGGGCAAACAAACCACCCGACTACCCCACCCCCCCTCGTTTTTTCAGTTGATTGGTCAAACAGTGCTCTGCGCCCCAAACTCACCCTTGAAATCCATGCGTCCTGCACGTAGATTAGGGACCGGTTGCATGGATTAGGGGGGCAGCACCCCTGCGTCCCTAATGGAGCGGCCGCCACTGCCCACCTCCCTATATACTCAATCGGGTATGTGCACAGCTGCATCTCTTCTTTCCCCTCTCTTTCTTTTCACACAGGGACTTGGGCAGGAGCAGGAGACATTGGCTCCTGCTGCTGTCAATAAGATGCTGTGAGAAGGAAGTGGGGGGGGGGCGGGGCCGAGCTATGCTGTGTGTGTCTATGGAGCGTTGCTCTATAGACGCACACAGCTCAGGAGCTAGCATGCACTGTGTGCCCTCCATAGCAAGCGGCTTGCTATGGGGGGGGGGGGGGGGACACACGGAGAAGATGAAGAGCCAAGATCGCTAGTGGGGGACCCCAGCAGAGAGGTTTTTGGGCCACTCTGTGCAAAACCATTGCAGGTGAGTATAACAGGTTTAATTTTTTTAATAACAAATAACACTTTCATTGAAGGCCTTACCAGTACCCTCTTGAGCCTTTAGGGGTCTGGTCCTATTGGAAACAGGATTTTATGCTATCATTAACTGTAACTGCTACTCCCATTTTTTTTTTTTTTTACATTTCACCTGCATGTTAGTGGGCAGGCAGCACATGCATGGTTCCTGTGCACATTTTATAGAGCTGACCAGGAAAGATCCCCCCTTATTTGCGATTTTATCTCTCATATGCTACCAGCAAATTAGTATGGCTCATCATAAGTGACTTTTATCGGTTTAGAACCTCTTTGCAAAGTGTAATAAAATGGGTTTATGATGTAAGATTCATCTTACAACACCCCACAGCTTCATTTGTATCACGATGTGCATACTACAAAAGTGGTGTTTATCAATCTATTGTTTCAAAAGCAACATCTACAATCTGAATTTTTTTTTTCCATCTGACCTAACCTAAAGAATAATCAAGATCATTTTCATTTCTGCATGCTTCCCGTGTAGCTAATTATTATACCTTCTCTGCAATTTAGATGTCAAAACAGAAAAGTCAAGAACAAGTATAGAAAAAAAGAAAAGTAAAAAGAAAACCATGGAAATAAACCCAAGAAGAAACATTGTTTTAAAACTAAATGTAAAAGGAATGAGAATGTAAAAGGACTGAGCATTTTGCTTGAAGAACTGCAAGCCTCCCCCCCCCCCCGTCCCCCCCCCCCGTCCCCCCCGCCGCTATTCTAGCCGCTTCGTGGAATAGGAAATGTTTTCTCTTTAATATTGTAAAATAAATGGATTTGGCTTATCTATACCTTGGAACTCATTTCAGTTGGCTGGAAGAAAACAAACGCACATTAAACAGAGAAACACCATCGACCCTCCCCTCTGGCAGAGGAACTCAACAGGAAAGTGCAAAAGCAACTCTAAGGCGAATGGTTCAATTGTATGAGCTTGGTGCGTTTCTGCGCTTTTGATCAGAAGTTTCAGAGGAATGCTCTTAGTTTAAAGTTTTCCGGACCAGAAAAATGTTTTTGTTGTTAGTTTTTGCTTTTTCTTTTGCTTTTTATAGCCAGTGGTAGTGTAGGGTTATCTAGTTGATATAGATTTACACATTTTGAAGGAGTGGTGGCTCTACAGCTTGCCAACATCTACATTAAGAATGCTCTAAGTTAACTTACTTTCAGAAACATTCATCCTTAGTGTGGGTGGTTTTCGCTGGATGTTCTGAAATCATTGCGCGGGCGGTGTGGGTCGGTCAGTCAACCAGCCAGGCACTTACCCCATCTAGGTTGCGGATGGGCGATGGGCGGTGGCTTGCGGCTTCCATTGGGTCTTCCCCTCCTCTGCATCACGGCGGGTTCCGCCGTGTGTCTCCTCCCCCCTCCTCCTAGGCGTCCAATCCGATCGCCTGTCCTTTCAGCCAATCGGGTGACGGGCCTCAGACCCGCTTCCTGATTGGCCGGGAGAAGAATCAGTGTGGCAATGGCGCCCCAAGCCCCTCCTAATATAAAGCCTATTGGAGCCTCTGGCTCTAATCACAAGCTTCACCCCCCATTGGAATGCATGCATCCGGTGTCCCGCAAGGGGGCCGAATGCATGGATGGGGGGGGGGGGCGGCGTTAGTGCACCCTTAAAGGATGGGCCGCCCAAGGTCACTTGTAGATACTAAAATAGAAAACAACTTTATCTCACATGGCAATGGGAAGGAGGATGAGGTACGAATGAGAATATCCCCAAGAAATATCCCCAGGAATTAGGCCCCATCGTTGATGTCAGGGGCAGGAATAATGCCTCAAGGGCCAGACAAAGTTAAGTAAAGGGCAGCAGTTTGGAGACCTCTGCACTATACTAGGCCTTGATCTGCTATAGATCTCCAAGTCTCTCATGGTTACCTTCATTATAACTGACAATCCTGGCTGGACTCTTTAGAGCTATAACTCCTTGACAGTTGAGGTGCAAGTGGTATCTCAATCTTCACTTACAAGGCAGGACAGCAGAAAACGGTTCCTGTGTGTAACTTCCTGCTCAAGTACCCCTCACCGCATCTCCATATGGGGGGCTCAGTTGCAGTTTTGCTTTCTTTAGGGCCTTATGCTCTTTTCTCCAGCAGCCAACATCTTTAAAGGGTTGTCCCAAGAGGGGAAATTCCTCCATCCTTCCATGTGCCTAGGCCCAAGGTCTAGGGGACACTAACCTGTTAATCTTAGTCTGGCAAAAGCCCAGATATTCAGGTTCCCCAGACCAACTGATTGGGTAGGCTATCAAATATCCATAACACAGAATCATATCTCTCTAGCACACCCTGCTGGAGCAAGCTCAAACAACATGTGGAAGTAACCAACCTGTGGAAGAACTCAAGAGAGTAATCCGTAAGTCATTAGAGACAATAAAGATAATCAAAAGGTCAATGAGTATTACAAATTGTGTACTAGCACAATTTGTCGGGGCAATGGCTGGTGTTGGCACTTCAATCATCACGGCACTATGGTTAATATAGTGTCAGGATGATTCAAGCGCATTATTTCTATTATTACATTGCAATCAAAATAAAATAGTTCAACTCACCATAATTCAGAATCAGTGGGAGCCCTGAGCGTGTCACTTGCCACCGTTGCCTGCCACCAGATGGGGATTGTCACTTGCCACAGTTGCCTGTCACCAGATGCAGATTGTCACTTGCCAGTGACAGTGTCCCTGTTGTTCCAGAGTGAGGACAGCCAGTGAGAGATGATGTCATCTCTTTGCTGCCTGCACCTGCACAGTAATGGCAGTCTTCTTTTAGATGCAGAAATGTAGTGATGCTTGGGGGTGGTGAGAGACAGTGGCATCTTCAGCTTTCATATTTAGGGGGGCACATGGGGGGACAGGGACAAAAGTAGGGGTGCTACAGAAATGCAATTATATACACACACACACAAATACAGTGTCTTGAAAAAGTATTGGTGGTTGCAGCCAGGTAGAGGGGAGGACAGGGTGGATGCAGCCAGGTGGAGGGGAGTACAGGGTGGATGCAGCCAGGTGGAAGGGAGGACAGAGTGGGAGCAGCCAGGTGGAAGGGAGGACAGAGTGGGAGCAGCCAGGTGGAAGGGAGGACAGAGTGGGAGCAGCCAGGTGGAGGGGAGGAGAGGATGGGAGCAGCCAGGTGGAGGGGAGGGGAGGGTGGGAGCAGCCAGATGGAAGGGAGGACAGAGTGGGAGCAGCCACGTAGAGGGGAGGATAGGGTGGATGCAGCCACGTGGAGGGGAGGATAGGGTCCATGCAGCCACATGGAGGGGAGCACAGGGTGGATGCAGCCAGGTGGAGGGGAGGACAGGGTGGGAGCAGCCAGGTGGAGGGGAGGACAGGGTGGGAGCAGCCAGGTGGAAGGGAGCACAGGGTGGGAGCAGCCAGGTGGAAGGGAGGACAGAGTGGGAACAGCCAGGTGGAGGGGAGGACAGAGTGGGAACAGCCAGATGGAGGGGAGGACAGGGTGGGAGCAGCCAGGTGGAGGGGACGACAGGGTGGGAGCAGCCAGGTGGAGGGGAGGACAGGGTAGGAGTAGCCAGGTGGAAGGGAGGAAAGGGTGGGAGCAGCCAGGTGGAAGGGAGGAGAGGGTGGGAGCAGCCAGGTGGAGGGGAGGACAGGGTGGATGCAGCCAGGTAGAGGGAAGTTAGGGTGGATGCAGCCATGTGGAGGGGAGCACAGGGTGGATGCAGCCAAGTGGAGGGGAGCACAGGGTGGATGCAGCCAGGTAGAGGGTAGGACAGGGTGGATGCAGCCAGGTGGAGTGGAGGACAGGGTGGGAGCAGCCAGGTGGAGGGGAGGACAGAGAGGGAGCAGCCAGGTGGAAGGGAGGACAGGGTGGATGCAGCCACGTGGAGGGGAGGATAGGGTGGATGCAGCCATGTGGAGGGGAGTACAGGGTGGATGCAGCCAGGTGGAGGGGAGCACAGGGTGGATGCAGCCAGGTGGAGGGGAGGACAGGGTGGATGCAGCCAGGTGGAGGGGAGGACAGGGTGGGAGCAGCCAGGTGGAAGGGAGGACAGGGTGTGAGCAGCCAGGTGGGAAGACATGGTGGGAGCAGCCAGGTGGAAGGGAGCACATGGTGGGAGCAGCCAGGTGGAAGGGAGCACAGGGTGGAAGCAGCCAGGTGGAGGGGAGGACAGAGTGGGAGCAGCCAGGTGGAGGGGAGGACAGGGTAAAGTCCTGTACCTCTATGGAAGCCTGCATCCCCAGCCCCCCCTCACCCCCTACCTGGAGGTAAGTTCTTACCTTAGGGGATATATAGTAGAAACAGATCATTGGCACTTTCTCTCTGGCTCCCTCCACCTGACAGCCTTGTGGTCCCTCTTCTCCTCTCATGATCCTCCTCTCCCCTCCTCCCACTTGGCATGTTGGTGGCTACAGTGCACTCTCAGGGAATCGTCCTGGGCCTGCTGGTATCCGGGACTACATGTCCCATAATCCTCTTGGTGTTAGTTTCCCAGCCATTGGCCCTGAATGTAGCCAATAGGAGCGGGCATTGCCGGGTCAATGAGAGCTGCTTGGCTCATGGAAGAAAAGGAGCAGTGGAAATCCTCCGCAGCTGCAGCTCTGCCTGTGTCCATTCACAGAGCCTGTCAGTTTCGGCGCCACTGCCCTGTGTCCTAATGGGGGGTTGGCATCAGCACAGCCTGCTCACTATTTTCTCTGCCCCTGCCATTGACTCCGCTCCAGTCTGCTGTACCCATGTATGACCTCTGGCTTTGCTCTTCTGGACTCCTCTGCTGTCTGATTATCAGTGTATGACCTCGCCTTGCTCCTGACCTTGCTTGCTGCCTTACCCCTGGCTGATACTCCGTGTATGACTACTGGCCTGGCTCCCGACTCTCCCTTCTGCCAAGTCTCATCTGCTACATCCGAGGGACTGCTAGAACTTCTCTTGCAACACAGGACAGCACTCTGCTAGGAGGATCGCAGAACTCCCAAAAAAAGAGTTCAGCCTGCAACTGACGTGTATGGGCTACAGCCCTTCAACAAGTTTAAATGCAGATGACAGACAAACAACAAATAAACCAACCACTTATTCTACGGCATGTAGAGCGCTTTGATGTGGATACTTCTAGAGTAAAGGAGAATACATCAACCACTATGTGATACATCTCCCAATCAGCCACTCCACTTCATGTATATCTACTACATTTTACAGACTTTTTTTTGCTTTCCAAGGCTCTGATGAAGAGGGAACACCTCGAAACGTGTTAGCCTACCTTTGAGCACTTGCCCCCGTATGGGCATAATTAATTTTTAATGAATATTTTGTAACCTAGTTTTAATGAATTCGTAGTAATTTCATTGAACTCATCTACTTTGTTTATGAATTAACGATATCACTTTGATTCATGCGTTAGATCACGCGCCTTCAACCCCTTTTTTTCACTCAGCTACCTTCGGACCACCCCTGGTCAGCTTAGGCAGCGGGACACGCATGATCGTCCTATACTACTCGTCATTCAAAATTACTACAACTTTACATCAATACCGCCTGCACGAGCGCAGGAGAAATACTTTTTCTGTTTATACTTATACATCTGAGGGACCCCTGTCCCGCAGTGCATCCTGCTCATCCAGCCGTCATCCAGTGGATGTCTCATCACTCAGCCTATTGCAGCTGGCAAATCCTGTTTCTCTGGGCATAGCATTCCCTATCTTCCCTATCACCACCTTCAGGGGGGCTCTGCACTCAGCCACAAGGGAAGCCCTCTCAGCACCTCAGCCTTTGACCAGGTATGTGACACTCTCCCACCCACTACAATCTGGAAGCCCCCAGAAGACAGGGGGAAGCAATCAAACTTGCAGCCTGCAGAGCCCAGAGCAGCCCAAAGCAATCACATGCTGCTCTGCTTATTACAGAAGAGCCACAAAAACGAAAATTGCTTACTCTTACTAGCAGCCCATCTGAATTCTGATCTGGAGCTAAATATACAAGCACTTTACGGCACGTCTCGTCACCTAGTAACACCAGTTTCAACAAAAAATTTCCTATTGACACGTCCGCTTTTACTGAGCCATCAAAATGCAGACACAGTCACATGACAACAGAATCAAATTGACTTAAATGATTTGAAGGGAGAATGTCTTGGCGCATTAAAAAAACGATATCGCGCATTGGTTGAAAGCCATCTCCACTGCACCATGCTGGCTTTTGTCAATCGTTCCTCCATCAGCATTACCCGCCGTACGCCATCGTAGCAAACAGACAAAGACAGATATAGAAGAAAAAGAAGAAAAAAAAAAAAAATAGACCACCTTAGCAATATAAAAAATGGCTTTGTGTATAGTTGCTAGGCATACTACGCTCAGTAAATGAAGTTCAGCTCATTAGATTTCAAGTTCCTGAGCTCATACGGCTTCAATAGAATCTGTTACCCCCACAGCGCGGCTCTGCGTTCCAGCGCTTCAACACAATATGGTAATAACTCACTTCTCCAACTCTTTGTTGTCTGCTCAGACAAAGAACAAATGTGAATCTGTCAGTGACAAGAAGAATCCCTGATGGTAATTTCGAAGACAATTAAGAAAAATAAATAACCTCAATTTTTTTTTTTTTTGGAACACAACACAAATCAAGCATTTAAGAGAAAAATTAACATGCAGATCACTGCGGAGCATCTTAGCCTGGGGGTCCCTGGAGGATATCGACCTTAAAAGTTATATATTGTCAGATGGGCACAAAGTGCTGCATTGAAGGGAGGATCTCGACAACCACTATGCGTGTTTCAAATGGCTGCGGAGCATAAGCGCGGTACAGGTAACCACAATGTATTTGTGGGGAGACCTATATGCTGTAGAGCAGGGCCATCTTAACAGCATAATGGGCCCCTGGGCAAAGTAATGCACTGGGGCCCTTACAAGCCTGTCACAATTTTCACACCTACTCTCAAGAATTAAAGTATAATTCCTTACTGTGCCCAACATAGCAGCCTCACTGTGCCAACATTGCAGCCTCACTGTGCCAACATTGTAGCCTCACCGTGCCCAACATTGCAGCCTTACCGTGCCCAACATTGTAGCCTCACCATGCCCAAAATTGCAGCCTCACCGTGCCAACATTGCAGCCTCACTGTGCCCAACATTGCAGCCTCACCGTGCCAACATTGCAGCCTCACTGTGCCCAACATTGCAGCCTCACCGTGCCCAACATTGCAGCCTCACCGTGCCCAACATTGTAGCCTCAACGTGCCCAACATTGTAGCCTCACCGTGCCCAACATTGCAGCCTCACCGTGCCAACATTGCAGCCTCACCGTGCCAACATTGCAGCCTCACCGTGCCAACATTGCAGGCTCACCGTGCCAACATTGCAGCCTCACCGTGCCCAACATTGCAGCCTCACCGTGCCCAACATTGCAGCCTCACCGTACCCAACATTGCAGCCTCACCGCGCCCAACATTGTGGCCTCACCGTGCCCAACATTGCAGCCTCACCGTGCCCAACATTGCGGCCTCACCATGCCCCCATTGCAGACTCACCGTGTCCGCATTGCAGACTCACTGTGCCCCTTGCAGACTTACTGCAGAAGAGAGAGGAAGAGGAGAGCCGGAGATCACAGAGCGGATAGAACGCTGTTACAGTTTACATGAACTTGCCTCTGCTCTGCTCACCGTCACACAAAGCCCCGCCTCCTCCTAACCCCGCGCCTGTGATAGACAGAACACATCTCAGCATTGGACCTGCATTCTGCCTATCACAGGCGCGGGGTTAGGAGGAGGCGGGGCTGTGTGTGACGGGCAAACAGAGAGGAGGCAATTCCAATAGCTTCGCTCTAGATCGGATCGGCCCTGATGGGGCCCCATGTGCATCTGGGGGCCCTGGGCTGTGCCCGCTTGGAAAGACGGCCCTGCTGTAGAGTTCTTAAACCCCCAAATTGCCATAAAGGAGCATAAAAATATAAACATTTTCCCATATGTTGCTACTTCAAATCCTGCGCAAAGGCGCTTTTTCTCTTCATTGTATTGTTGCTAAGCCTGAATCAGAGGAAAAATTGAGTTCCCATGATACATTAAATGCTTAAAGTGATTGTAAACGATCACCTCATAAAAAACAACCCATTCAGTTTAAAATAGAAATGAAAGGCAAAACATTTTTGTATAGACATAAAAAAAATACATTATAAATACCTTTTGCAGTTTTTATACAAGTGACCACGTTCCCTCTGTTCTCAGCTGCATAAGAGCTGGGGGGGGGGGGGGGGGGGATGAGCAGCAGCACACTTAGCTGGCTGTCAGGACAAGTTTGATCATTGGAGGAGAGTACACTTAGTTCCCAGCATAGCTAGAGAACTGATCATGGTGTGTTTGGTGTGGTCAGTTTTTACTAGGAAAGCAAGGGGACTGGCAGGATCACCAGGGATCTCACACAAAGGAAGCAATACAAAGAGAACAGGAGACTTTCTCATACAAGTACATGGTACAGCAGCCACAGATCAGGAATATGAAGTGTTGGGGTAACAAACGCTTTAACCACTTAAGGTCTGTGCTGGATCAGGTATGTATACACGATCTGACTCTTCCAGGTAGGGGGCACGCATGGTGAACCGATCGGTGGCACCCGGCGATCATCAGGCAGAGAGACAGAACGGCGATGTAAACAAGAAAGATTTCAGTTCTGACAGGAGGGAAGGGATGGAATTTGTGTCCCTGCAAAGCAGGGTATAAAATCCATCTCTTCCCCTAGTAAAATCACCTCCCACAGTATAGAAAAATACTGGCTAGGCACACATTTAACCCTTTGATCGCCCCTGATGTTTAACCTCTTCCCAGCCAGTGTCATTAGTACAGTGACTATATTATAGTGTCACTATATTAGTGTCACTGGTTCCCACAAAGTGTCAGTTAGTGTCAGAATGTCCGCCGCAATATCACAGTCCCACTATAAGTCACTGATCGCCGCCATTACTAGTAAAAATAAATAAAAATATCCCATATTTTGTAGGCCCGATAACTTTTGAGCAAACCAATCAATATATGCTTATTGCCCCCCCCCCCTCTATCTAGATTGCTCCTTACTTCCTCGTCAAATGTTAGCAGATTGGTCCGGCAGGAACGTCCTCCCAAAAAACCCATGCTGGTTACCACTAATGATATTTTTCTTCTCAGTAAAACTTTGGATATACTACCTAATCATCCCCTCCAATAATTTACCCACTATTGATGTTAGGCTGACTGGCCTAGAATTCCCAGGAATATGTCTCTGACCTTTTTTGAATATTGGTACGAAGTTGGTTTTTCTCCAATCAGCTGGTATCAATCCTGTCAGTATGCTATCCACAAAGATTAGGAACACTGGCCTGGCTATACCTTGACTGAGGTCTGAGGACTCGTGGGTGCAAGCCATCTGGTCCTAGTGATTTGTGTTACGTTTATTAAGTCTTTCGTTGACTCCGGCCTCTGTTAGCCACCTGGGTATGTCGCATGTTGTGCCACTAACACTGCAGTCGCCTTCGGTAAACCCTTCTTTTTCTGTGTAAAAACTGTGGAGAAGAAGGCATTTAGTACAGTTGCCTTCTTTGTGTCATCTGTAACCATCCTCCCATCCTCATCTTTTAGGTGTGCAATGTGCTCCGATTTTGTCTTTTTACTGTTACTGTTACTTCAGCTATGTGCCTCTCGTAATCTTTTTTTAATAAGTTCAGCAACAGCCCATTACAGGCTAGGAACTTGCCATCTCTTTTGTAAAGTATGTGGAGTAAACGGCATCTCACACAACCTTCTGCTTCCCCGTAGACACTGGTCCCAGTTTTACCACTTGCAGAAATGCTAGCCCACCTGGCTGCTTTCTCTTCCTAGTTTTCCTGACTGACACACACATGGAAACTCCCTAGGGCAAGGTTAGATGAAGATTTGGCACACCACTGTCTTTAAGAGAGACCTGCTACAGATGGCAGTCTTGTCTGTCCCTGCACCGTGCTGATCTAATTTGTCTCTCCTTGGTCTCTCCGCTGCCTCTCCAATTAGGGTTTCTCCAACTGTTTCCTGTGGTGCGATCCCTCCAGGCCAGCCTCCCGAGCTACAGGCCGAGGTAAAATCCCTCCCGGGTAGGGGTCCCTCAAGGGCCACTAACAGACTCTCCTCAGCACTGCTTCTCCATGGCTCATGTCTATTTAAGGGCTCCTTAGTTCCCTGCCAGACCCCCTACCTGAGGGTTTTGCTAGGGGCCCCTAAATATTCAAGGCAACTGCTCCTATCTTCTGCCCACTATCTTCCAGAACGATCTCTAAAATTCTAGAAACAGGGGGAGGCACTAGAGAGCTGCCAGGATGAGTCATCCAGCCGTGGCCTCTAATAACCTTGACCCAGATTCAGTAACTCAGAATATCCCTGGGCCAGACAGACTACAGTTTGCCTACTCTCACTTCTAGTAGCACACACTTGACGCAGGGGTAGGCAACCTCCACCCTCCAGCTGTTTTGAAACTGCAAGTCCCATGAGACATTGCAAGGCCCTGACAATTACAGGCATGACTCCTAGAGGCAGAGGCAAGATCGGATTTGTAGTTTCACCCTAGCTGGAGTGCCAAGGTTGCCTACCCCTGCACTAGAGGATGCTACACATGTCACTGTGGCATACCTGATTGGCCCTGCTGCTGACCTGACCCTTCCAGTGTTGCTGTACAGTATAAGAGAATGATGCCACGTTAAAGTGGTTGTATAGTCAGAAGGTTTTTTATCCTAATGAATTCTATGCATTACGATAAAAAGCCTTCTGTGTGCAGCAGCACCCCCATCCCCCCATCACTTACCCTAGCCCCATCTCTGTCCAGTGAGGTCCACAAGTCCCTCGGCCACCTCGGGACTCCCCTCCTGATTGACTGAGACACAGCAGTTGCGCCATTGTCAAAGCCAGGTAGTCAATGAGGAGAGGAAGGGGCGGGGCCAGGTTGCGTCTCCGTGTCTGAATGGACACAGGGAGATGTGACTCAGCTCGGGGTGCCCCTCATAGCAAGCTGCTTGCTGTGGGGGCACTTACCAGAAGGGAGCACTTACCAGGAGCAGCAAAGAGGGACCCAAGAAGAGGAGGATCCAGGCTGCTCTGTGCAAGTCCACTGCATAGAGCAGGTAAGTATAACTTTTTTTTTTTTTTTTTTAGGTAAAAATGACAAACGACGAGATTACAATCACTTTAAGGGCTCCTTAGTTCCCTGCAAGGCTAAGAGCAGCTAAATATTCAAGGCAACCCCTCCTAGCTTCCGCCCACTATCTTCCAGAACATTCTCCAACATTCTAGAAACGGGGGGGAGGCACCATAGAGTTGCCAGGATGAGTCATCCAGCCCTGGCCTCTAATAACCCTGACCCAGATTCAGTGACTCAGGTTTATCCCTGGGCCAGACAGACTATAGTTTGCCTACTCTCACTTCTAGAGGGGGCTACACATGTCACTGTGGCACACCTGATTGGCCCGCTGCTGACCTGACCCTCCTTCTTCCAGTGTTGCGGTTCAGTACAAGAGAATGATACTAGGTTAAAATCACATAACACACTAATTGCATTAAAACTCTTTAATGCGGCTAATCTATGCATCCCCGCTCTTTGGAGGAATACGTCGCCCCCCACAGTCCAAGACTGGATCCGGAGGGTAGATAAAATAGCAGAGATGGAAAATCTTATCTGCCAAGCCAACGATAACCCTACCAAATCCAACACCACCTGGGCAAGCTGGCTACACTTCCGTCAATCCCGAACACAGACCACTCAGCCTACATCTTCTTCACACACACCACACTGAGCGCATATGTATTGCAATCCCGAATCCCTGATTCCGCTGAGCCGCCTACCCCCTGTTCCTTCCTACTTCCCTTTTCCCGCTTCATTCAGGACCTTATCCTCTCCCTTCTCACAGATACAATGGACACTGATCCTCCTGAGCATACTCTCCCATCTTATACACATGTGACATCGGCTTGTAATCACCTCTGTCAACCTGCCTTTCTAAACACCCATATGCAACGAACCCGGTCACCCAGTGGAACCACTTCCTAACCCACATGGCTCCTTAGTTAATGGTCCCACTTACCTACCAACTTCTTTCCCGGCCCAATCACAGCGATGGTCCCTTTAGGGGCGAATGGAACCGGGGTTTTTTCCCTTACCAATTCCTGATGTGACCTTTGCTTCCCTGCAGACCTCACCTTCTAGACTCAACATCTCAGCTCTACTCTAATGCTTTAGGTTCGGCAATTCTAATTATTTTTTGAACTGCATATTCTCTCATTAGAATTGATTTACTACCGTCCGTCAGCGAGCGGATTACTATGGAAACTGCATACATGCTATAAGTTTGTAAACTCACGGATTGAGATGTATGTTACATATCCTTTGTAAAACTGTAAAACTCAATAAAAACTCAAAAACTCAATTAAAAATTTTTGGAAAAAAAAAAAAACATACTCTTTAACCACTTCAGCCCCAAGAGGATTTACCCCCTTCCTGACCAGAGCACGTTTTGCGATACGGCACTGCGTCGTTTTAACTGACAATTGCGTGGTTGTGCGACGTTGCACCCAAACAAAATTGATTTTCTTTTTTTCCCACAACTAGAGCTTTCTTTTGGTGGTATTTGATCACCTCTGCGGTTTTTATTTTTTGCGCTATAAACAAAAAAAGGAGCAACAATTTTGAAAAAAAAACGAAATATTTTTTACTTTTTGCTTTAATAAATATCCCCCAAAAATATATAAAGAAACTAAATTTCTTTCTCAGTTTAGGCCAATATGTATTCTTTTACATATTTTTGGGAAAAAAAATCGCAATAAGCGTTTATTGATTAGTTTGCGCAAAAGTTATAGAGTCTACAAAATAGGGGATAGATTTAAGGCATTTTTATTATTTTTTTATTTTTTTATTAGTAATGGAGGCGAGCTGCGATTTTTATTGTGACTGCGACATTATGGCGGACAGAATGGACATTTTTGACACTATTTTGGGACCTTTGTCATTTATACAACGATCAGTGCTATAAAAATGCACTGATTACTGTGTAAATGTGACTGGCAGGGAAGGGTTGAACACTAGGGGGTGATCAAGGGGTTAAGTGTGTCCTAGGGAGTGATTCTAACTGTAGGGGGGGTGGGCTCACTAGAACATGACAGAGATCACTGCTCCCGATGACAGGGAGCAGTAGATCTCTGTCATGTTGCTAGGCAGAACAGGGAAATGCCTTGTTTGCATAGGCTTCTCCCCGTTCTGCCGCTCCGTGACATGATCACGGGACACCGGCGGACATCGTGTTTCGCGGGACCCGCACGGTCACGGAGTACGCGGTGGGAGCGAGCGCCCACAATGCCGCGTCTTAAAGGGGACGTACCTGTACATCCATTTGCGCAGCCGTGCCATTGTGCCAACGTACATCGTTGTGCTCTGGTCGGCAAGCGGTTAACGAACACACTACTTTATTAATTGTTTTTTTTTTTTTTATATATCCACCTGGAGTTTAGCTTTATGTGTTTTTTTTTTTATTCTTTATCTTCGATGAAGATGAAAGATCAGTTTTGTGTGGGCCGATGCTTTCATCCCTTCTGTGCAAGACACAAAGCTTGTTATCCATCTTTTACATTAGACAGTATCTCACAAATATGTAAACTTCACGAATCTTCCAAATCCTCCCTTACAAGTCAAAAAAAAAAAATAATATAAATTAAGACAAATTTCAGTTGTGCGGTTATTAGCAGAAGCAGGTTAGTTGGAAGGGGCTTGAAAGTAAGTAAAAATGATCCGTTAACATTTATGTTTTCAGAAGCACATAGACCGCCAATCCTCCCGCGCCGTTGATTGGCTGTAGAATGCGTTTGCGAGCCGCGCTCCCGAATGCCGTGCCTCTTTGAAGCGGCTCTTCAAACGTGACAAAATAAGTTGGACGTGCTTTCCACAATACAGATTGCCAGACAGACGGCTCAGGCGCATTGTCAGTGCGGAAAGATTTCCTAACAAACCCTCTGCCACCTGTACTCTTGTACCACGTTCAGAGGCGTCAAACCGGCGAACAGTTTGACGTACGCTGTGTAACAATAAGAAGCTGGGCTATTATTTTTTAATCTGTTGGGCCTGTGAAGCCTTGTTAGTTTTCATGCAGAAAAGGCAGAGATTAATAAAATATGACTCCAGCGACAGTGAATTTTACATCAAAAACAGTGATTAAATAAACAATCTCAAACACAGATCATTATAGCCAGAAGCGGCACAGAAACAGGCCTGTGAATTTTAAGCAGCGAGACAATGAAGGATTATTTGGAAGTCAGCAAACACTGCAATTGGCTGAATGTGTTTTTTTTTCTGGGGTAATCAGGTAACAGTCCCTATTTTTACATGGCTCGCCCCAGACTAAAAATATTGGGGGGGGGGGGGTCCCCATCATCTGCCTAAAAAAAAAAAAAAACTCTATTCTTCTTACCTATAGCATATGCTATTTTGCCAAAAGTATTGGGACGCCTGCCTTTGCACGTGAACTTTAATGGCATCCCAGTCTTAGTCCATAGGGTTCAATATTAAGTTGGCCCACCCTTTGCAACTATAACAGCTTCAACTCTTCTGGGAAGGCTGTCCACAAGATTTAGGAGTGTGTCTATGGGAATGTTGAACCATCCTTCCAGAAGAGCATTTGTGGCTTGCAGTCTTCTCTCTAATTCTGACCTGAGTCCTGACCTCCTCACAAAGGTGTTCTATCGGGTTGAGGTCAGAACAGGGGCGGACTGACCATTCGGGCACTCGGGCACTGCCGGAGGGCCTCACGCCACTTAGGGGCCCCATCAGGGTTGCCAGCCTCAATTAAACCAGGGACAGTATGTAAAAATCTCTGTTTTTTTAAAAATCCCAAGATTATAGCTGCCCTGCCTCTCCAGTACCTTTTCAGTGTGTGTATGTGTATTCTGTGTGTGTATACTGTGTGGTTATATTGTGTGTCTGTGTGTGTATACTGTATGTGTGTGTGTGTGTGTGTGTATACTGTGTGGCTCCATAATCTCCTATTGCCTGGGGGCCCCATAATCTCCTATTGCCTGGGGGCCCCATTATCTCCTATTGCCCGGGGGGCCCATAATCTTCTCCTATTGCCCGGGGGCCCCATAATCTCCTATTGCCCGGGGGCCCCATGAGTTGTCAGTCCACCCCTGAGTCAGGACTCTGTGCAGCCCAGTCAAGTTCCTCCACCCCAAACTTGCTCATCCATGTCTTTATGGACCTTGCTTTGTGCACTGGTGCGCAGTCATGTTGGAACAGGAAGGGGCCATCCCCAAACTGTTCCCACAAAGTTGGGAGCATGAAATTGTCCAAAATGCCTTATGCTGCGTACACATGACCGGACTTTCCGGCAAACTAGGTCTGATGGGATTAGTCCGCCAGACAATCTGATCGTGTGTTGGCTAGTCCGATCGTTTTTTGGGGAAAAAATCAGACGGACCTAGATATAGAACATGTTTCAAATCTGTCCGACGAACTCAAGTCCGGCGGACTAAAAAACGGGAAAACCGTGCGTCTGTGTGCTGGTCCGACGGACTAAATACGACGCAAGGGAAGCTATTGGCTACTGGCTAATGAATTTCCTTTTTTTGTCCCGTTTACGTCATCACGTACAAAACAAACGGACTTTCGACCGTACTTTGTCCGTTCGTGTGTGGCCAAGTCCGTTCGTTCTGAAAGTCCGTCGGACCTCTGCCGAAAGTCCGTCGGGAAGACTGTCGGACCTAGTTTGCCGGAAAGTCCGGTCGTGTGTACGCGGCATTAGTATGCTGATGTCTTAAGAGTTTCCTTCACTGGAACTAAGGGGCCAAGCCCAACCCCTGAAAAACAGCTCCACATAGGGTTGCCCCCTCATCCCTTTAAACCCAAACATATATGAATTGCACAGGCTCTGAGGCTAATTTAATCCAGATAAGGCACCAAGTGAGTTTAATTACCACCTTAATCAGCAACAGAACCTGTGTAAGTCATATGTGTTCAGTTTTAAAGGGATAAGGGGGGCAACCCTAGCCTCACACCATAATCCCCCCTCCACCAAATGATTTGGACCAGTGCACAAAGCAAGGTCCATAATAACAAGGATGAGCCAGTTCAGGGTGAAGGAACTTGACTGACCTGACTTCAACCCGATAGAAAACCTTTTGGGATGAATTAGAGCAGAGACTGTGAGCCAGGCCTTCTCATCCAATTTCAGTGCCTGATCTCACAAATGCGCCTCTGGAAGAATGGTCAAACATTCCCATAGACACACTCCTAAACCTTGTGGACAGCCTTCCCAGAAGAGTTGAAGCGGTTATAGCTGCAAAGGGTGGGCCAACTCAATATTGAATCCTATGGACTAAGACTGGGATGCCATTAAAGTTCATGTGCGTGTAAAGGCAGGTGTCCCAATACTTGTGGTAATATAGTGTATATATATTTTCATTTTTTTAGTTTTTTTAATGTTTTGAAGGGTTTAGCCTTTTATGAACCATGAACTCCTGTCCAGCCCACTTTTTAGCCAGCTTTTGACCCAATTTATTTCAAAAGTAAAGTTTAAAAACCCACACAAAAAGTTACCCTTACTGGGGTTTTCCGCACTACAATGAAAAATATAAATTTTCCAGCCTCCTGACTATCCAGACTGCATGGTCCCTGAGCTTGTCTCCACACAGATTCACCATGTTATCTCATTCAGCCTTGTGACAAACTGTTCAATTTGGACTGCACAAGCTTCTGCCTAATTACACACTGTCTCCTAATGCCTCTCTGAGGCACCAACCTGGCCAGATTGCCTCTCCTTGGGGCCAGAACAGGCACTCTCCCAGTGGAAAGGAGCACTGAACCACAGACAGCCGCTATCTTAATAGGGTTATGCACACCTGCACAATCAGTACGCTGTTTTCCAGTAAATTGTGGACCTAAGGTTAGAAGCTTCATCCCTCCCAAGTCTCTACAAAGCCTCTGGGCTCTAGAGCCCAATCTAGGAGTTACCAATCCTGGAGAACACTGCAAAACCAGAGCTCCTCAACCTATGAAGCTGACAGCCTTTGTCTCCGTCTCTGCCTGTCTCTCTACGGCAAGTTAGAGTTGCTCTTAATTATCCCCAGCTTAGTTGACTATGAACTGGAGGTAATTATTTTTGAATTTGGTGCACTGATAGCGCCACTATGTAAAAGTGGCGCTATTAAGAACTACCTGAATCTTCGGCATGTGTCAGTAAAGCTACTGAAACAGGCGGCAGGTCATTTTAAAGGGCCATAGCGCTAGAAAACTGTTGGAAGTGCTTTAATTCCCCCAAATATTTTCTATTAGTAGACTAGGCAACTCATTTAAGATTATTTACACAATATCATAATAGTCTAAAACAGATTAGGGCCAGTCAATTAAAACAGTGTTGTGTGTGAAAGAGGTAGTCATAGCCAGGGCCAGGACAAGGGGTGGGCAGGAGGGCGCCACAAGGAGATTGGGGGAAGGAGATTTGTCAGGGTACTAATAGCAGGAGGACTCAAGGACCCAGCATCTGTTAGGGCAGGAGAAGGGCTTTAGGATCCAGCATCTCCGCCAGCACATCACATGGGCCTTTATAAGGAAGTCAGCCCTTGGCTGAAGTGCTGTTTGATCTTCAGCAGTTACCAACGTTCCCGTGTTTCCTGTGGTTCTTGTTTACCGACCCGGCTTGTTCCAGACCTGTGTCCTGCCGGCCAACTGACCTTGACCTCGGCTTATGTAATAGATCTCCTCTGTCAGTTACCTGTCTTGACCTCGGCTCCCACCTGACCTTGTCACCTCCGCTACCCACCTGGCACCAAAGCTTGGCTTGTACCGACTACCCTCTGTCTCAGTGATCCTAGTTACCTGCTACATCTCACAGGCGCCAACTGCCTGCAGCAGCCTTGCAGCAAATCAGCTGTGTTCCTGAGCCTTTTCTGCAAGCAACTCTGCAGGAGACCTGTGCTACTTTGGGCCTGACTCCTCCTGTCTCACCTCCTGGGGAGTCTGCAACTTAGCTGCAAGGGAAGCCCTCTCTCTTTATTGGCCTCCAGCACTTTGGTACCTGATAGGATTGCAGCATGGGGTAAAAATTGTTCTAGAAGGGGAGTGTGTTAGGATTGGTGTTTTAGGGGGATTTGTGTTGGGGGAGTTGGGGGAAAGAGGATTTGTGTTAGAGGGTGATTTGACGGGTTTGTGCTTAAAGAGGTGTGATATGGTAGAGGGGGTAGGGGAAGTGTGCTAAGAGGGAATTTTTTTTTTATTGTGGGGGGGGGGGTAAATTGTGCTAGTAGGGATGTTTAGGGGATATCTGTGCTGGGAGGGGGATATGTACTCAGGAAATTTGAGGGATTTGAAGGGTAGAGTATTTGCACTAGGAGGAGTGTTTTTTTTGGGGGGGGGGGGAACAAAGATTTGTGCTGGGAGGGGGAATTTCAACAAGGAGGTGGGTTTGTACTGGGAGGAGGGGCATGTTCGCCCTGGGCTCTAGATGACCTTGTCCCGGTACTGGTTCTAGCTGAAGAGTTTTCCTTGCGCACCAACAGTTTTGTGTCTACAGGTTCCAGGAAGGAACATCTCGCCCTGTAAGACCCACAAGCTATGTACGCCACAGAGTCACCTTCATGGGGCCTACCCCATAATCTGACACCTTGTGATTGTTTCTAGAAACCATAAACGCCATAAACAGTCGTGTGAATGATAAGAAGCGGTCTACCCTCTGTCTGCGGCAGATGTCTCCACCGTGCAGACACAACTCAGAATCCTAATTTGACATCTTCTTATGGAGCCTTGAAAATGAATGATCTGCACAGAATTACACCGGGTCTGCTTATTCCTCTGGAGGATGCAGCGATATTAGTGTAACTCTGTCATATTCATGCACTGGCATACTCACTATAAATCTTTGCCTTCCACGCCGATCACTTACAGCAGGAAGAGACAGCTGGCACTCAACAACATGACTGCGTATCACTACTATGGAAAGAATTGGCCCATATATCATCTTATAGCTGCAGTCACATATGGCGTGTGTGACCTTTTCACACTGAACAACACCGCAGGTTGTAGAAGTCAAAGGGAGCAAAACAAGAAGAATGCTGCAAGAGACTCCTCAGTCCGTGTATAAAGAGGAATGACAGAAAATGATTGCAATTGCACTTTTCATTTCAATCTGCAGCCTCTAGGGTTTTCTAAAAATGTTGAAGATTCTGATTTCTTCGGTTTATACAGTGCCTTGAAAAAATATTCATACCCCTTGACATTTTCCACATTTTGTCATGTTACAACCAAAAACGTAAATGTATTTTATTGGGATTTTATGTGATAGTCCAACACAAAGTGGCACATAACGGTTGAACGGTTTACAAATTTTTTTACAAATAAATATGTGAAAGATGTGGCATGCATTTGTATTCAGCCCCCTTTACTCTGATACTCCTAGCTAAATCTAGTGGAACCAATCGCCTTCAGAGTCTACCTATGTGTAATTTAATCTCAGTATAAATAAAGCTGTTCGGTGAGGCTCTCAGAGGTTTGTTAGAGAACCTCAGTGAACAGACACAGACATCATGACGGCCAAAGAAACACACCAGACAGGTCAGAGATAAAGTTGTGGAGAAGTTTAAAGCCGTATTAAGTTATAAAAAAAAATTCCCAAGCTTTAAACATCTCACGGAGCTCTGTTTAATCCATCATTCAAAAATGGAAAGAGTATGGCACAACTGCAAACCTACCAAGACATGGCCGTCCACCTAAACTGACAGGCCGGACAAGGAGAGCATTCATCAGAGAGGCAGCTAAGAGGCCCATGGTAACTCTGGAGGAGCTGCTGAGATCCACAGCTCAGGTGAGAGAATCTGTCCACAGGACAACTATTAGTCGTGTACTCCACAAATCTGACCTTTATGGAAGAGTGGCAAGAAGGAAGTCAATGTTGAAAGAAAGCCATACAAAGTCCTATTTGCAGTTTGCGAGAAGCCATGTGGAGGACACAGCAAACATGTGGAAGAAGGTGCTCTGGTCAGATGAGACCAAAATTGAACTTGGCCTAAAAGCAAAACGCTATTTTTGGCGGAAAACTAACACTGCTCATCACCCTGAACATACCATCCCCACTGTGAAACATGGTGGCGGCAGCATCATGTTGTGGGGATGCTTTACTTCAGCAATGACAGCTGTACAGAGTTGATGGTAAGATGGATGGAGACAAATACAGGACAATCTTAGAAGAAAACCTGCTAGAGTCTGCAAAAAGACTGGGGCGGAGGTTCACCTTCCATCGGGACAACAACCCTAAACATACAGCCAGAGCTACAATGGAATGGTTTAGATCAAAGCATATTTATGTGTTAGAATGGCCCAGTCAAGTCCAAATCTAAATCCAATTGAGAATCTGTGGCAAGACTTGAAAATTGCTGTTCGCAGACGCTCTCCATCTAATCTGACAGAGCTTGAGCTATTTTGCAAAGAAGAATGGGCAAAAATGTCCCTCTCTAGATGTGCAAAGCTGGTAGAGACATCCCCAAAAAGACTTGCAGCTGTAATTGCAGTGAAAGGTGGTTCTACAAAGTATTGACTCTCCTCCTGTGTGTGTGTACCGCGGGAGGTGTGAGCTCGTTAGATTCACACTCAACTTCCCACAAAGCACACACAGGAGAGGGGGAAGCATATCGGCTGTGTAACCCCGTGTGAGAGAGGAAGGGGGGGGGGAGGATGGAGGGGTGAGCAGGGTGAACTGTCGGCTCTGAGCTGTATGAGAGCAATGCTGTCCACTCAGAGCCCTTGAAAAAGCAACCCCGCTGGAGCCCCCAACAGTGGCGTGAATGCCAGGGCCAGGTCGCAAGTGCGACTGCTGTGACCTTGGTAGTTCTGCCACTGATATGCGCTGTAAGGCTTGAAGCAGCACAGATGGAGCATCAAGGGAACACCTGCAGTGATAATGGTAGCCCCAGGGCCGAAACTAGGGGTGGACCGGAGGGGAGGCTGCCCTGGGCGCAATGGTTTACTGTAGGGATGGGGGCACCTTCCTTCTGTTACAAGGCTGACAGGAGTAGTGACAGCAGCAGTGATTTTGACAAGCAAGTGACCGCTGGGCATAGGACCCCCCCAAATTCGCACACCATGAACCGGGGGGGCATTGTTTGGCATCTTTGCCCTGGGCGCTGGATGACCTTGTCCCGGCACTGGATAGACCTCCCCCTTCAGCCACTTACCTCATTACTGAAAACAGAAGACTCCCAGGCTGCCATCCCTGCTCCGCCTCCTTCCCAATTTCAGCTGCTTGATCCGCCAGAGCAGCCACCTGCTCTGCCCACCAACTCCTCAGCCCGGGGAGATACTGCACAGATGAGAGTCCCCGCCAGCTGCAAGCCTCAGCGGGATGTGTGCGGGGCACTAGAGGAACCTTGCAGCTGGGGTAGAAAGTCAAATGCAGACCTTGTCGACCCGTTGACAGAGATGATCGCAGAGATATGCGGGTGAACACAAGCACCCGCCAGGATTAAGGTGTGCACACCCAGCAAAAGAAACCTTTGTGTCACAAGTAGACCTGTGATGTTACTAGAGGCAAAAAACTAAATTGGTTAGGTTATTTAGTAACTTTTCAGTCCAAAAAGCAGAGATACCAATAAGTAGATATTGTTTGTCAGTTGTGTTTTGCCTTCAAACTTCCTTTAACTTTGCTTAGCATAGTTTCCATTTATGTTATAGAAGGGATCTAGACTCCTTCAAAAGTCTCCTGGGCCAAACTGCGATGTCTGTTTTACATGTTGTTATGCTGGTATAGAGCACGTGGCCTGCACATATAAACCAAATTACAATCTTTGCCAATGACGCTAACACAATGCCTGGTGATATTTAAGCCTGCTAGAATTAACATCGACCTTTCCATCTTAAGCCCCGAATAGATGGCTTTGAAGAGAGAAATGATGCTGTAGAAGTGCCTGGATTTAGTAAAAGATCAGGAGCAGTAGCCTCCTGTCTACATTCAGTGACATATAACGAAAACTCCTCAATAGCAAAATGACTAGTCCGGCAAATGGCATCCTTCCTGTAACAGCGCTGAAGAGCCAGACAGAAGGCCGGACAATAATTCAAAGCAGTAATAGTTACATTCAACCAGAACTCTACAAGGAAATCTCAGTATTCCATCAACACTACGGTGACAGTCAGTGAAATATTTTATACTGAATGAGAAAAAGGCTCCATTTCTCTATCAGTAAAAAACAAAGAATATGTCTCAGCTCCCAGGCTGACAATTCTTGCTTAGTGGGATCTGCTGCGAGCGCTGTGGTCCAATGGGAGACATCTAGGGGTGTTGCTACAGGGGAAAAAGACCAGGTAACCCCTCCCACATTTTAAAGTAAGTACAGCCCAAGCCCGTCATCAGGGGGGGGGGGGGGGTAGGCTCACTTGGTTGCTGTCTGGCTGGGCTGCGGCCTGTTTAAGTGCTGTCTGGCGGGCCTCAGTGACTGGGCTGAGGGTTCACTTGAGCTTGCTGATCAGTGCCCATCAATGCGGCCTCACCAGTGCCCATCAGTGCAGCCTCATCAGTGCCCATCAGTGCGGCCTCTCCAGTGCCCATCAGTGTGGCCTCACCAGTGCCCATCAGTGCAGCCTCACCAGTGCCCATCAGTGCAGCCTCACCAATGCCCAACAATTCTGCAGTTACGATTACCAGAGGAGTGCTTCCACTGGAGAGGTGGTAATATTATTATTGTTATAATACAGGATTTATATAGAGCCATCAGTTTGCACAGCACTTTACAATATAAATAGAGACAGTACAGTTACAAAACTATAAAATACAAAAGGATTAAGAGAGCCCTGCTCGTAAGAGCTTACAATCTAATGGGGTGGGGCAAGTGGTACAAAAAGGTAATAACTGTGGGGGATGAGCTGATGGAAGTTCAGTTAGTTGGAGGCAGGATAGGCTTTCCTGAAGAGATGAGTTTTCAGGGATCGCCTGAAGGTGGACAGAAGAGGAGATAGCTGGACAGATTGGGGT
Source organism: Lithobates septentrionalis (assembly GCA_037952835.1). NCBI lineage: Eukaryota > Metazoa > Chordata > Amphibia > Anura > Ranidae > Lithobates > Lithobates septentrionalis. Next base: position 1,582,126 of record JBBDGP010000760.1, on the reverse strand, counting down.
TGGGAGTTTTAGAGAATTCTAGAGGCTCTGGAGAAGTCCTGAAGATGAGAATGGGAGGAGGAGACTAGAGAGCTAAAGAGCAGGAGGTCTTTGGAGGAATGGAGAGGACGGTTTGGGTGAAATTTGGAGATTGGTGATGAAGCTTGGGGCAGAGTTGTGAATGGCTTTGTAGGTTGCTGTTAGTACTTTTATTTAATTCATACTATCTGGCTGGTGACACAGCTCTTTGTTTGAAGCTGACCACTTTTCCTGGCTCTGTACTGTTCCTTCTCATCAGGAATCTCTCCCTGCTCTATCAATCCTGAGCTTAGCCAGCAGGGTCCTGTCCTTATTATTACACACACTCCAGGCCCGCCCAAATGATGTGGGACATCCCTTTTATCTAGTCTCCCCATCAAGATGACCACTGAAGATCTCCCAAGATTTCAGCATCTGGCAGAACAACGTCCTTCTCAAGGTGGTTTCTGGAGCCCACACATGAGACAATTCCCCTTATTGAACTCCTCTACATCCGGAGAAGCAGCGCAATGCCACCTGCAGGCTGGAGGAATATGCAGCCTGCACCAGCCTACAACAGTTGTTTTGGACTTGCTTTACGATGCACTTCTTTAGATGTAGAATGTTCTATTGATGTGTGTTTCAACTGCAGGCAAAGCATGCCAAAGGTTTCCTTTTCTTGTCAAATGCTGTGTTTTCCATTCAAACAGATGTATTTGGGCAGAGCTGCATTCGAATAGAAAAAAACAAAAAACAAACAGAGAACAAACCTTGAATGTCCCTGGGTGTGCTGATGTACTCACATTTCCACTTCCCAGGCAAGATTCCATGTGAAGTTGCTCTGCTGAATAGATCCCCCTGAGCCAGCCCAGGCCCAGCTTGGAGCTGGGGTCTCACCTAGACCTAGGCCACAGACAGTCTCCTCAGCACTCCATCTTCCACCCGACTCCCCTCCTAGCACGACTCATCCATATTTAAGGGATGATTCTAGCCACCCTTCCAGATCCACTGCTTGAGGATTAGCCAAGTTCCTCTAAGTATGCAGATAATCCCTCCTGGCTTCTGCCCACTAACTTCTAGAAATTTCTACAAACTTCCTGAACCAGGGGGAGGCACCAGAGACCTGCCTGTATGAGTCATCCAACCTGACTTGCAATAAACCCTTGACCCAGATTCCAGAACCCAGAATAGGGTGGAAGCCCTTCAGGCTGGGAGCTTCTCTTCCTGGACAAGAACAGGGCTGCCTCAGCCTTCCCACTCCCCAACCACCAACTATTGGCCATCCTACCTTAGAGATTGGCTGAATATTCAGGCTGCTGATCTGCCTCCTCCCATCCACTATATTATGGAATGCTCTAGAAAAAACAGGGGGAAGCAATTAAAACTGCAACCTTCAAAGCCCAGACCAGCCCAAAGCAATCACAAATTATTCCACTGATTACAGGGGAGCCAAAAAGAAACACTGATATTACCTATCATATCTAGCAGTTATATTCTGGCGGGTGCTACATCAAGAACACTCATGCACATAAAGCCCTAAATTGGACTCAGATTGTATGCACAGCCTGACCGCTGCACAACTGTAGTGTTTCCAGGATGGAATTACCTTTTTACTGATTGATTTTACATGTTCCTGAGAGCTGATCTTTAATTTAGTAAGAGTCTTATGCCGTGTACACACGAGTGGATTTTACGGCAGACTTTGCCCGGCGGACTGGATTTCGTCAGACAATTCGATCATGTGTGGGCTCCAGCGGACTTTGTTTTCTCAAAAGTTGGACGGACTTAGATTTGAAACATGTTTTAAATTAATCCGTCGAAATCGAGTCCGGTCGAAAAGTCCGCTCGTCTGTATGCTAGTTCGACGGACAAAAAGCCACGCTAGGGCAGCTATTGGCTACTGGCTATGAACTTCCTTGTTTTAGTCCGGTCGTACGTCATCACGTACGAATTCGACAGACTTTGGTGGATTGTGTGTAGGCAAGTCCGTTCATTCAGAAAGTCCGTCGTAAAGTACGCTGAAAAGTCCGCCGGGCAAAGTCTGCCGTAAAGTCCGACCGTGTGTACGCGGCATTAGTCACTCTATCTCTATCACTACCTACCCAACGCTCCCCTTTTTCTTTGTCCTCCAGTAACATAATTCAGAAGCAGCTCAGGAATAAGAAGGGAGCTCTGTGTACTCGGCTAGACTCTATACATTTTAATCTGACAGAGAATTAACCTCAGTGTGAAATAATTGAACCTCGCTGCTTTTTTTTGGTGAAATAAAAAATCCAGTCAAAGAACCTCAGGTGACACGAGAAACTGAGATGGGTCAGCCGATCTAGTATATCACTGGAGAAGTTTGATTATACCTGAACACACCATCACATCACCGAGTCAAAGAAGCGACCGGCGGCCAGAGGTTCCTGGCACCTTTTTTTGCAGAAGAATGTCGGGAATGCAGGATTTATGGAAGAAACTCACGTTATTAAGTTGTCAGGATTGGCTCAGGGGTGTATAGCCAAGCCAAGCGATAGATTTGATTTAAAGGTCAGAGGAGAAATATGGCACCTACAATCTGCTATCAAATTGTTTTTTTAACACCAAGAAGAGTTTACACAAAGTAAAAATTGGAAGAAGTCAACTGAGGTCACTGTGACCGATTTATTTTTTTTCTTCTCTTCGTCTCTGTCCAACGCTGTAAAACAATAAGGAAGCAGGAGGAATGTTGTGTGCTGTTTACTTGGCTTCACAGATGAATAGGACAACCTCAAGTAGAGTGAACAGGTGTTTAAGTAGGGCTTTCCTAATGTGCAGGCAACGAGCATCGGTGACGACCGTAAACATTAAAGAACAAAACTCCAGTCTTTTTCAAACTAGTTTTGGAGAGAGCAAGTAAGGGTCTGGGTCTCGGTCCCCTTCAGTCTCTGCCCCCCACTGGGGAGATTCCTTGTGCAGGGACACAACAGGAATTATGGAACTTCTCCAAAGTGATGTGTAGAGGTACAACCGTAGGAGCCACCGATTTTACCTGGTTCTTTCCCAGACAGTGCAGAGGCCACCAGCCACACAAGCAACAGTTCATTCACTCTGGCTCCAGTAAACGGACTAGGGGTTGTCTTTTTAAGAACAAAACTCCAGCTCAAGTCTTTTTCAAACTAGTTTTGGATAGAGCAAGTAAGGGTCTTGGTCTCAGTCCCCTTCAGTCTCTGCCCTCCCCCCCCCCCCCCCCACTGGGGAGATTCCTTGTGCAGAAACACAACAGGAATTATGGAACTTTATGGAAGTGATGTGTAGAGCTACACCAATAGGAGCTGTGGATTTTACCTGGTTCTTTACCAGACAGATCTCCAATAAACAAACTAGGGGTTGTCTTTTTACCACTTCAATAATGGCCACTTTTTACCCCCCTTCCTGCCCAGGCCAATTTTTAGCTTTCAGCTCTGCCGCACTTTGAATGGCAATTGCGCGGTCATGCAACACTGTACCTATATGACATTTTTATCTTTTTTTCCACAGAAATAGAGCTTTCTTTTGGTGGTATTTAATCACTGCTGTTTTGTTTTGTTTTTTGCTGAATAAACCAAAAAGACTGAACATTTTGAAAAAAAAAACATGTTTTCCTTTCTTTCCGTTATAAAATTTTGCAAATAATCTTTCTTCATGATTTTAGGCCAAACTGTATTCTTCCATTCTTTGGTAAAAATAACCCAATTCAGTGTATATTATTTAGCCTGTAGGAAATTTATAGAGTCCACAAACCATAGTATATATCTGAAAATTGATCAATCCTGATGTGCTGACGGCCCATCTCATTTCTTGAGGCCCGAAAACGCCAGGACAGTACAAATACCCCCCAAACTAGACAAGGTAGTTAGTAAGGGGCATGGCAGGTTTTTTGAAGTTGTATATTTTTGTCAGAGTTTTTTGAAAGATAAACAAATTTTTTAAAAATCGTTTTTTTTACATACTGTCTCCAGTGCGGTACAGCGTCATCACATAACTGGTGTGGCGGTGTTCAGAGACTCTGACTGGTGACAGTATGTAAGAAAAATAAATAGATAAAAAATAAATTATATATATATATATATATATATATATATATATATATATATATATATATATATATATATGGTATATATATATATATATATATATATATATATATATATATATATATATATATATATATAACACACTGTGACCAGAGCAATACAGTGTTACTAGTGTGATCAGGATTTATTTTATATATATATATATATATATTTTACACATTATGATTGCTTATACCAATGAATTTCATTGGTATAAGCAACCATTTTTACAGGTTCATTCAGTGAGTATTCTTGTGATTAGCTGTGGTTGGCCATAGCTAATCACATGGTACAGATGGGCTATGATTGGCCCTGTCTGTACCATGTGATCACTGTGACCAGTCACAGCTAGCAACACAATTGCACACAATGGATGGCCTGAAATTAAGTCATCCATTGTTTACAATTGTCATGTGAACTGCTGTGATTGGTCCCATTGATAACATGGTACCGGCAGCAGGCCTGTACAGTGATCTGTCATTGGCTGTGTCCGTTGGACGCAGCGGGTGACACATCTTTGCCGCGTTGCGGCTGCGATCTGGGAGGACATCAATGACATCCACCCAGTACGACAAAAGTCCCGCCTGGCCGTCATTTTGCAATAGGCCGGGCGGTAAGTGGTAAGGTCTATTGCTTGTAGAACTTGGGATGGGAGGGGGATGAGAGTGGTATGGGATACTCAAGACACAGTGGACAGTAACAGGAGAACACTCTTGACAAGACATTGCAATTCGGTTCGTAACGAATGGATTTTCGTACGTATTCGTACGTTCGGATCAATTCGAACATTCGAATACCTGAAAGAACCAAAATACGAAAAAATTACGAAATTACGAATAAGCAAAATAACAAACGAAATACAAACTTAGGAACGGACAAACTTACAAAATTACGAAACTCCGAAACAGTAAAAGAAAGAAAATGACGTCTATAACGAATGATTTACATTTCTCATTTTCAGTCCTTTGTCTGTTCATAATTTCGTATGTTACATAGTTACATAGTTAGTCAGGTTGAAAAAAGACACAAGTCCATCCAGTTCAACCTTAAAAACAATAAATAAAATAAAAAATATCGTGCAATCCAATATACCCAATTGTATACCCTCAGTTGATCCAGAGGAAGGCAAAAAACCCCAGCAGAGCATGCTCCAATTTACTACAGCAGGGGAAAAAATTCCTTCCTGATCCTCCAAGAGGCAATCAGATTTTCCCTGGATCAACTTTACCTATAAATGTTAGTGCCCAGTTCACATTTTCATTCTTGTGTTCGTAATTTAGTTTCTGCGTCTGTACGTAATTTCGTTTGTTCGTGTTCTAGAAACGTTCATTTGAATGGACAGTGTAAGTATATCTTAATATGTATGTTCGTAATTTCGTATGTTCGTAATTCCGTGTTCTCCAATCGTTCTTTTGAATGGGCAGTGTGTTAGTGAGTGATGTATCTTACTTAATATCTTTAGCCAATCAGCTTATCCCTTTTGTGTCGGAGTCACACGGCATTCCTGAATCTTTTTAGATTCAGTTGAGGAGGAGACTGAGTCCGGTCTGGTGACTGAGGGAGTGGACTGCAGTAAGTTCAGGACTTATTAGAAAAGCAAGCATTGGATTATTATTCTTTGTTTCCTACGAAAGTACGAATCAACGGAAAAGGCAATCTCACAAAAGTAACAATTACTAAATTACGAGTGGTGTACCGAATAAACGAAAATTATTATCTAACAAAATTACGAATTTCGAATCAAAGAAAATTAGACTAACGGAATTACGAATCATTTCATATCAACAAAAATATATCTGTTCCGAAAATACGAACGAGTCCGAATATGAAACCTCACGTCTTACAAAATTATGAATCGTTATGAATCAATGGAAACGTAAAGAAACAAACAAAACTAAAACAATTTTTTTTGTTTTGCACATGTCTAGGCTTCTCTGAACAGTCTTTATGCCAAGGGATAAGAGGAATGGCCAGCACTGGGACCCTGTAAAAGCTGTCTTAGAAAGAGCTACTGCTGGCACTTAAAGCGCAACCTCACCCAAAAGTGGAACTTCCACTTCTTTGCATCCTCCCTCCCTCCTCTTAAATTATTTTCACATTTTGGGGGGGTGGGTGGAGCGGGTAACTAGTTTTGGCAGGCACCCATTCCCACTTCCGGTAAGATCGCCGTGGCAATTTGAGCAGAAGTTCAGCCCCCCACCTTCCCCCGCAGTCTTCTGGAACACATCACAGGACTCAGAAGACTGTGGGGCCATTCACAAAGTGCAGTGCAGCTCGTGCAGGTGCAGTGGGAAACCGGCTGTACTGCCGGTTTCCCTTACACAAGATGGCAAGGCCTGGACCCGAAGCCATTTGAAGAATTGGCTTGGGTGAGGACAACGTCTTTTGAGTGAGAGGCTTGCTATTGGGGAATCCAGGACAGCCGGCGGGGGACCCAAATAGTAAAAACACACAAGCTAGCAATCACTTCCAGTGCTATGAGGTCCTCCGTAGTGGAAAGCAAGAAGGACAACAACAATTCTGGATGCTAGGTGGATGCAGCTCTCCTCGGACAGGGTAATCCAATAGGTACTACAAAAACGAATGGACAAAAAAGCGCACGCACCTAGTGCATTACCGGAAAAAAAACATTTATTCAATGTAAAAGCAGGTAAAAGTGAATACTCACCAAATATCAACTAGAAATAGCCATCAAACTACACAATGCCATGCAGTGCGGTCAAAAAAACATCATGAACATTGGCATCAAAGGAGTGTAGAGCTTACGCGTTTCAGGGGGCACACCCCCTTCCTCAGAGCTTGGGCAGGGGACCCAAAATAAAGGGGATTGTTGTTGCTCTGTGCACAGAGCAAGTAAGTATAACATGTTTGGAGTCACTTTAATTACAGGAGGACACTTCACTTTCCTAAGTCTCTCTCAACAGTCTCCATCTGGGAACAAGCACAGAAGGCAGGACTGGGTCTCTTTCTTTAGATGCTATCTCAGACTGATGTCCTGCTGACTACTCCTCCCCAGAGATACAGCACATAGTCACTAGAACCCTGAGCTCAGGTCAGTACAATGCCACATGATCATCAGATGCCTCCTTCCAGTATCCCCTGGACACTCTTCGGTAAGGGAGAGGTTAGTGCTTACAATGTCACAGGACAGCCAGACCCCTTTGTAACTTCCACTGGGCATTCCGGACCAGGTTCCCAGATGAGGATTCTCTGGACTAGCTTCAGAAGTGGATACTGTGTAATAGGCCACCCAGCTGTGTCACAGCTGGGATGTTAATTATAGAAAATAACTTGACTCAGGATAGCTGTTGCAGATGGGGGTAGCTAAGAACAGCCAAAAGCAATCAACAACTGCTTCACTGATTACAGAGGTGCCAAGAACAACTCAATCTACACTATATTGTCAAAAGTATTGGGACGCCAGTAAAGCACCCTCTACATAGTTTAAGGTTCAACCTCATTTCTTCTAATTTTAATGAGTGGCCACGTGTCTTGTTACACTCCCTTCCGCGGAGTGGATTGGTGGATTGGTCCCAGCACAGAACCCCGGGGGGACCCCACTACCCACCCCTGACCATTCTGAGTACTCCCCATTTATCCCCACCCTCTGAACTCGCCCTTGTAGCCAGTTTTCAATCCATGTATCCCCCTTATGGTCCATGCCAACGGACCTTATTTTGTACAGTAAACATTTATGGGGAACTGTGTCAAATGCTTCTGCAATATTCAGATACACCACGTCTATGGGCCTTCCTTTATCTAGATGGCAACTCACCTCCTCATAGAAGGTTAATAGATTGGTTTGGCAAAAACGATTTTTCATGAATCCATGCTGATTACTGCTAACGATACCGTTCTAATTACTAAAATCATGTATATAGTCTCTTATCATCCCTTCCAAGAGCTTGCATACTATTGATGTTAGGCTAACTGGTCTGTAATTCCCAGGGATGTATTTTGGGCCCTTTTTAAATATTGGTGCTACATTGGCTTTTCTCCAATCAGCTCCATTCCAGTCAGCAGACTGTCAGTAAAAATTAGGAACAATGGTCTGGCAATTACTTGACCCTAAGTTCCCTAAGTACCCTTGAGTGCAAGCCATCTGGTCCCGGTGATTTATTAATGTTAAGTTTCCCAAGTCTAATTTTAATTCTGTCCTCTGTTACCTGTGGAGGTGCTTCCTGTGATGTGTCATGAGGATAAACACTGCAGTTTTGGTTACCAAAGCCCCCCAATTCCCTTGTGAAGACTGAGGAGAAGAATCAAATTCAATACCTTCGCCATCACCCCATCCTTTGTAACCAGATGACCTTCCTCATTCTTTATGGGGCCAATATGGTCTGTCCTCCCTTTTTTACTGTTTACATACTACCCAGAAGAGTTGAAGCGGTTATAGCTGCAAAGGGTGGGCCAACTCAATATTGAACCCTACGGACTAAGACTGGGATGCCATTAAAGTTCATGTGCGTGTAAAGGCAGGCGTCCCAATACTTTTGGCAATATAGTGTAAATGTATCTAATATCCTAGCAACCCAACTAGTAGGGTGCTACATAAGGATAAACATAAAACCAACATTAGTAGTTTTTAGTACTTAAAGAGGAGTTCCACCCAGGGGGGCCGTCAAAAAAAAAAAAAATTAAAAGTCAGCAGCTACAAATACTGCAGCTGCTGACTTTTAATTGGACACTCACCTGTCCCTGGGTCCAGCGATGTGGGGGATAGAAGCCCCGCTCGTCCCCCCCCTCCGCTCGTTGGCGCCGGCATTTCAACTGTGGGCGCCGGGCTGTGGCTTCACAGCCTGGCACCCACTGCGCATGCGCGAGCGGCGCCACGTGCCGTGATTGGCCGCTCAATCACCTGGGACCTGTAATGGGTCCCAGATGATTGACAGGAGGGAGGGAGCAGAGCGGAGCCCTTCCTGTGCCGAGGGGGAAGTGATGTCACCAGCCCAGGCAAAGGAAGAAGCAGACTACGAGGGACCACCTAGCAACAGGCATTTAGAGGTAAGTGAGAAAAAAAAAATATCCAAATGTTTTTTGGGGTTTTATTTTAGAATTTTTGAGGTATTTTTGTTTTTTTGGGTGGAACCCCACTTTAAGGCTAAGTACCTAAGAGCAGAAAAGGAATGGAAGGGGGGAGATAAAACATTAGTTTATTTCCTTTAAACGCAATATACTCATGTCTGATTGGGATGAAGAACCCTATTTTGTACAAGGCTAAACATGGAAAACAACAGCAATACAATCCGATCTTGTTTTGGATAAGAGTACATATTTCCTTGAATAATAATCTGTAAAGCTGGTAAAAATCGATGCATTACAAGATACCGAGAAAACTACAGCCATGTATAAGTAGATGTATTGCCGCCCATACAGAGAAGATGAATCTGGACCACTGTCGGAGATTAAAACAGGAAAATCGTCCAATTCATAGCAGGGTATGCAATTAATCATTCAGGAAGAATCACAGGCTCTACAAGATTTGGTGGTAGATACAAAAACACAGAGGAAGCAAGGGAAGAGATTCCATTAATCTTTCGGCTTTTTGGAAGGGGGGGGAGGCAAAAGTGATCCAGGAGTTAGTGATTTATTGTACCTGGAATGGCAGTAATCTGTTTGCGTTGGAGGCCAAACAAAAATGAGAAAAGATAAAGTTGGATGTATGAACTTTCTTTTCAGGGAGGAGAGTCTCTCATAAATTTAAAGGTAACCTGTCCTCATACTGTACAATCCTGGCCAAAAGTTTGAGAAAGGCACACATTTTAATTTTCACAAAGTCTGCTGCCTCCATTTTTATAATGGCAATTTGCATATACTCCAGAATACTATGAAGAGTGATCAGATGAATTGCAATTATTTGCAAAGTCCCTCTTTTCCGTGAAAATTAACTTGATCCCATAAAAAAACATTTCCACTGCATTTGTGAAGAAGGCTTCAGGGCTCCCAAGAATGTCCAGCAAGTACCAGAACCGTCTGCTACAATTGATTCAGCTGCGGGATCGGTGGCACCACCAGTGCAGAGCTTGCTCAGGAATGGCAGCAGGCAGGTGTGAGGACATCGGCACGCACAATGAGGAGAAGACTTTTGGAGGATGGCCTGGTGTCAAGAAGGGCAGCAAAGAAACCACTTCTCTCCAGGAAAACCATCATGGACAGACTGATACTCTGCAAAAAGTACAGGGATTGGACTGCTGAGGACTGGGGTAAAGTAATTTTCTCTGACGAATCACCTTTGCGAATATTTGGGGCATCCGGACAAAACCTTGTCCAAAGAAGAAAAGGTGAAAGCTACCACCAGTCCTGTGTCATGCCAACAGTAAAGCATACTGAGACCATTCATGTGTGGGGTTTCTTCTCAGCCAAGGGAGTGGGCTCACTCACAATTTTGCCTAAGAACACCCACAGCCATGAATAAAGAATGGTACAAAATTATCCTCCGAGAGCAACTTCTCCCAACCATCCAAGAACAGTTTGGTAAGAAACAATGCCTTTTCCAGCATGATGGAGCACCTTGCCATTAGGCAAAAGTGATAAGTGGTGAGTAGAATTATAGGGGTCTGATAATGTTGTGTGTATATATATATATATATATATATATATATATATATATATATATATATACTATCACTTTAAGAATTTGTAATGCACTTTCTTGCTTCTTTTTAGACAGAGTTTTCAGTCTATGATGACCTTCACCGCCAGATAAGCAAAAGTACTCCCTTTTTGCTCCAAGAAATGGACAGCCTTATCTAGCTGGTCTGATCCAGTACTGTCATGACGGTGCCCATGTGTTCTTTCACTTTCTATCAGTCACATGATGTAACCACCTACTTAACTGTTCCATTGCTGTTAAGATATGAATGCTGATTGGACTAAACTATAAGGTCACACCTATAACACGCCTAGACCTTATGCATATTCATACGTATAAAATTGTATAGTCTGTAGATGTAACCTCAGAAACACTTTCACTTTACTGCTTCATTGAGAACTGTGTATTGTGTTTCTCCACTGCAGTGTATGGAATAAAAGCACCTTATTTTCTTAAGATTTGGACTCACTGTCTCATCAGAAAAATGTCTTGTTTGGAGACTACCTAACCTGATATAACAGTGGCTTGAGGAACCAAACATGGAAATTTTGGGTCCATGGGCAGGAAACTCCACAGACCTTAATTCCATTGAGAACTCGTGGTCAATCCTCAAGAGGCAGGTGAACAAAAAAATAAATAAAAAAACCCCCCACAAATTCCGATAAACATCCAGTCAGGATGTGGCCCAGAAGTTGAAGAAGAAGGGTCAACACTGCAAATATTGACTCTTTGCATAAACTTCATGTAATTGTCAATAAAAGCCTTTGAAACTTATGAATAGGGATGAGCCGAACACCCCCCGGTTCGGTTCGCACCAGAACCCGCGAACGGACCGCAAGTTCGCACGAACGTTAGAACCCCATTGACGTCTATGGGACTCGAACGTTCGAAATCAAAAGTGCTCATTTTAAAGGCTAATTTGCATGGTATTGTCCTAAAAAGGGTTTGGGGACCCGGGTCCTACCCCAGGGGACATGTATCAATGCAAAAAAAACTTTTAAAAACGGCCGTTTTTTCGGGAGCAGTGATTTTAACCGCTTCAATACCCGGCCATAGTCAAATGACGTCCACAGATGGGATCTCCCATCCTGGGTGGGCGTCATATGACGGCCTCGGCTTTCCGCCGCTACTGCGGGCCCCTGGGGGCCCGCAGAGCGGCGATCGGGGTACCGTTGTGTCCCTCAGGACACAGCCGTTCCCCGATGGGGGTATTGAAGCGGCGGCGGCGGCGGGCGGCGGGCGGCGGAGCGTCGGTAACGGCGGATGCAGAGCGGCATTGGGAAGCGTGTATGAGGCGGGTTCCGGCGGAAGAGGAGTGATCAGAGCGGTGATCGGGGCTGAGGCTTTTCCCCTGGATACAGCTCAGCCCCGATCACTGTAGCCAATGACATGGCTCTGCATCACATGACCGGCTGTGTCCAATCACAGCCGGTCACTAATGTAAACAAACACACAGTCACACAGTAACTGCTGTTGCTGGGCTCTTCTCCTCACACACCGATCCAGTGTGAGGAGAAGAGATCAGCTAACAGTGAGTTACTAATTACATGTACTACTGTGCCCAGATCGCCCCTCCTAAATAAAGAGTACCTGTCACCTCAGTACCTGTCACCTCAGTACCTGTCACCTCAGTACCTGTCACCTCAGAGTACCTGTCACCTCAAAGTACCTGTCATCTCAGAGTACCTGTCCATCACCTGCCACCAGAGTACCCGCCACCTCATCACCTGCCACCAGAGTACCCGCCACCTCATCACCTGCCACCAGAGTACCCGCCACCTCATCACCTGCCACCAGAGTACTTGCCACCTCATCACCTGCCACCAGAGTACTTGCCACCAGAGTACCCGCCACCTCACCACCAGAGTACCTGCCACCAGAGTACCCGCCACCTCATCACCTGCCACCAGAGTACCTGCCACCTCATCACCTGCCACCAGAGTACCTGCCACCTCATCACCTGCCACCAGAGTACCTGCCACCTCATCACCTGCCACCAGAGTACCCGCCACCTCATCACCTGCCACCAGAGTACCTGTCACCTCATCACCTGCCACCAGAGTACCCGCCACCTCATCACCTGCCACCAGAGTACCCGCCACCTCATCACCTGCCACCAGAGTACCCGCCACCTCATCATCTGCCACCAGAGTACCCGCCACCTCATCACTTGCCACCAGAGTACATACAGCCAGTCAGCCACTATGTCCAGAAAGATGTACACCCCAGAAGAGGCATACCAGATCCTGAGTCTGACCGATGAGAGCAACGGGGAGCTCTCACCGCTCAGTTCAGATTCTGGTTCTGATTCGGAATATGAGCCCCCCGAAGGCAGCACATCTGGATCAGATTTAGAGGAGGAAGTAGTCCGTCCAAAAAGACGACGATCTGAAAACCAGGCAGCTACCAGCAGTGCCAGCGGCGGTAGACCCCAGGAGGAAAGACCCAGCACAAGTGGACGCCAAAGAAGTAGGGCCCAAACCCATCTTCCAGATTCCTTGGCAAACCCATTGTGGCTGCCTTCTACCACAGGGTCAGCCACGATCCCCCCTTTTACAGCACAGTCGGGTGTGCAGGTCAACACTGCAGGATTTACACAAATGGATTTTTTTAATTTATTTTTCCCAAACGATTGGATTCAAGGCATCGTGGACCAAACTAATCTGTTTGCCCAACAATTTATTGCAGCCAACCCCAGCTCCAGCTATGCCCGCCCTTTTGAGTGGAGACCGCTAACAGTAGTGGAGCTAAAATTGTTTTTAGGCCTAACCCTGAACATGGGGCTTACAAAAAAAAATGAAATTCATAAGTATTGGTCGACCAGACCCATCCACCATATGCCAATTTTTTCAGCAGCCATGTCCAGGTCCCGATACGAAATCATAATGCGCTTCTTGCATTTCAATGACAACTCACAGTGCCCCCCCCGAAATCACCCAAACTTTGACAAATTATATAAAGTTCGCCCCCTAATTAATTTTTTTTCCCAGAAGTTTGCCGAAGTTTATGTCCCTGAAAAAAATATATCTGTGGACGAATCCCTGGTGCATTTCACAGGCCGGCTGGGAATCAAACAATATATACCCAGTAAGAGGGCGAGGTATGGCTTGAAGCTTAACAAGCTTTGTGAAAGTGCCACCGGTTATGTGTACGCATTCCGCGTGTACGAAGGGAAAGATTCCCAGCTCCAGCCCCCTGAGTGTCCCTCGTATATGGGAATAAGTGGGAAAATTGTTTGGGAGTTGGCATTCCCACTCCTCCAAAAGGGGTACCATATTTATATGGATAATTATTATACGAGTTTGCCCCTTCTCCGCCACCTACATCTCAAACAAACTTTGGCCTGTGGTACAACTAGAAAAAACCGAAAGGGCTTCCCACAGTGTCTTGTCACCACAAACATTCCAAGGGGGGAATCGAGAAGCTTGAGGAACGAAGAAGTGTTGGCTGTGAAGTGGAGGGATAGAAAAGACGTGTACATCATGTCCACCATCCACGATGACACCTCGGTGGAACTTCACAGAAGACGCGGTACCGTTCGCAAGCCTACCTGTATCACTGAGTACAATAAATACATGGGGGGGGTGGATTTAAACGATCAGTTGTTGCAGCCCTATCTTTCAACAAGAAAATCATTATTCTGGTACAAAAAAGTCGCAATTTACTTTTTTCATTTGGCCCTTTTAAATTCTTTCATAATATACCAAAAATCCACAGAAACACCCACCACCTTAATAAAGTTTATTGAAGACATTGTCACTGCCCTGATTTATCAGCAAGTATCCCCCCCAGAAAGCATTCGCTCCGATTCTGTCAGCAGACTACATGAGCGCCATTTCCCAGACCATATTCCACCAACAGGATCCGGAAGACGACGCCAAAAAAAATGTCGGGTGTGCACCAAAAGAGGAATTAGGAAAGATACGAGCTTCCATTGTACTGACTGTCCCTCCCAACCTGGCCTTTGCATCGGAGAATGCTTCAGGCGATATCACACTCTGGAAAATTATTAGTCCATATTTCTAATACTGCCATTTCCCCGTTTTTAATTTCTGTCCTGAATATTTACCTTCCTCAACCAACCATATTATTGCCTTCCATGTGAACCGACCCTGGCCTGTTTCTCGACTATGCCTCTGCCTACCGTCTGCATTGTTTTTCCGCCATGTTTTTGCCTTTCACGTGAACTGACCCTGGACTGTATCGACTATGCCTCTGTCTACCGTCTATTTCTGCCTTTTACCTGCACTGACCTCGGCCTGTTGACCATGTTTTTGCCTGCCCCTTGGATTGATCTTTCACCCTCCTACACAGGGGTCTCACATATGTGAGGGGCTCCAGAATAGTGTTCGGAGTTCAGAAAACCAGTTTTTGGTTTTCTGTGTTCCCATAACAGGGTCTGGTTGCCCGGAGGCTTCAAAGCGATTTGGGTGGGAGAAGCCTCTACCCCTGTCCCCATTCTTTCCTGACCAATGCCCTAAGCTTGATGGTACTGCCTGCTCCCTGGACAAATACTCTGGCTGTGCTGACCATACCTCTGCCTGCTGCATGTACTAACTATGGACAGTATTCCTGCCTGCTGCATGGATGATCCTTTGATCCTTTTGCTGCTGCTGACCACATCCCTGCCTGCTATCTGGACTAATGCTTTGGCTGTGCTGACATCTCTACCTGTACTGACTATTCTTGCCTGCTGCCTGTTTTGCTGTCGCTGTCCACGTTCCTGCCTGCTGCCTGGACCGATGCTCTTCTCTGTGGACCACTGCACTACTAAAACTGCAGGTAATCTTTTCTTTACCCTTTACTCAACAGAATGTATTTTGGTTTGTAATTGGTTTCTACAGTACATGCTATGTGTTAGAAATATGAAGGGCCTTCAACAATGTGATAGGTTGGCAGGAATTTATGTGTAATGTATGCTCCTAGAACAACTGACAGTGCTACTTGGATGTTGGGCCTCTGTATGTGGCCAGACTATGTAAAAGTCTCACACATTTGGTATCGCCACACTCAGGAGGAGTAGCAGAATGTATTTTGGGGTGTCATTTTTTCTATGTACATGCTATGTGTTGGAAATATCTTATGAATGGACAACTTTGTGTAAAAAAAATGTGTTTTCATTTTTTTTCCACAGTTTCCAAAAACTTCAGGAAAAAAATGAACCATTCAAAAGACTAATTATGCCTCATAGATTATACGTTGGGGTGTTAGCTTTCCAAAATGGGGTCATTTTGTGGGCGTTTCCGTTGTCCTGGTGCTCTAGGGCCTTCAAACATGTAATAGGTGGTTGAGAAATGAGATGTGTAATTTATGCTCCTAGAATGCCTGGAGCTGCTACTTCAATGTTGGGCCTCTGTATGTGGCCAGGCTGTGTAAAAGTCTCACACATTTGGTATCGCTACACTCAGGAGGAGTAGCAGAATGTATTTTGGGGTGTCATTTTTGCTATGTACATGCTATGTGTTGTAAATATCTTATGAATGGACAACTTTGTGTAAAAAAAAATGCGTTTTCATTTTTTTCCCACAGTTTCCAAAAACTTCGGGAAAAATATGAACCATTCAAAAGACTAATTATGCCTCATAGATTATACGTTGGGGTGTTAGCTTTCCAAAATGGGGTCATTTTGTGGGTGTTTCCATTGTCCCGGTGCTCCAGGGCCTTCAAAATTGTAATAGGTGATTGAGAAATGAGATGTGTAATTTATGCTCCTAGAATGCCTGGAGCTGCTACTTCAATGTTGGGCCTCTGTATGTGACCAGGCTGTGTAAAAGTCTCACACATTTGGTATCGCCACACTCAGGAGGAGTAGCAGAATGTATTTTGGGGTGTCATTTTTGCTATGTACATGCTATGTATTGGAAATATCTTATGAATGGACAACTTTGTGTAAAAAAAATGCGTTTTAATTTTTTTTCCACAGTTTCCAAAAACTTCAGGAAAAAAATGAACCATTCAAAAGACTAATTATGCCTCATAGATTATACGTTGGGGTGTTAGCTTTCCAAAATGGGGTCATTTTGTGGGCGTTTCCGTTGTCCTGGTGCTCTAGGGCCTTCAAACATGTAATAGGTGGTTGAGAAATGAGATGTGTAATTTATGCTCCTAGAATGCCTGGAGCTGCTACTTCAATGTTGGGCCTCTGTATGTGGCCAGGCTGTGTAAAAGTCTCACACATTTGGTATCGCTACACTCAGGAGGAGTAGCAGAATGTATTTTGGGGTGTCATTTTTGCTATGTACATGCTATGTGTTGGAAATATCTTATGAATGGACAACTTTGTGTAAAAAAAAATGCGTTTTCATTTTTTTCCCACAGTTTCCAAAAACTTCGGGAAAAATATGAACCATTCAAAAGACTAATTATGCCTCATAGATTATACGTTGGGGTGTTAGCTTTCCAAAATGGGGTCATTTTGTGGGTGTTTCCATTGTCCTGGTGCTCCAGGGCCTTCAAAATTGTAATAGGTGGTTGAGAAATGAGATGTGTAATTTATGCTCCTAGAATGCCTGAAGCTGCTACTTCAATGTTGGGCCTCTGTATGTGGCCAGGCTGTGTAAAAGTCTCACACATTTGGTATCGCCATACTCAGGAGGAGTAGCAGAATGTATTTTGGGGTGTCATTTTTGCTATGTACATGCTATGTGTTGTAAATATCTTATGAATGGACAACTTTGTGTAAAAAAAATGCGTTTTCATTTTTTTTCCACAGTTTCCAAAAACTTCGGGAAAAAAATGAACCATTCAAAAGACTAATTATGCCTCATAGATTATACGTTGGGGTGTTAGCTTTCCAAAATGGGGTCATTTTGTGGGCGTTTCCGTTGTCCTGGTGCTCCAGGGCCTTCAAAAGTGTGATAGGTTGTCATCATATGAGATGTGCAATTTATGCTCGTAAAATGCCTGACGGTGCTAGTTGGATTTTAGACCTCTGTATGTGGCCAGGCTGTGTAAAAGTCTCACACATGTGGTATCACTATACTCAGGAGGAGTAGCAGAATGTATTTTGGGGTGTCATTGCAAGTATGCATGTGCTGTGTGAGAGAAATAACTTGTTATTATGACAATTTTGTGCAAAAAAAAAAAAAATAAAAAAAAAAAAAAAAAATTTCCAAGAATTGTGGGAAAAAATTACAACTTCAAAAAGCTCACCATGCCTCTTGCTAAATACCTTGGAATGTCTGCTTTCCAAAAAGGGGTAATTTGGGGGGTATTTGTACTTTCCTGGCTTGTTAGGGCCTCAAGAAATGAGATAGGCCTTCAGTACATCAGGTGTGATCAGATGTGATCATTTTTCAATGATTTGCACCATAGCTTGTAGACTCTATAACTTTCACAGAGACCAAATAATATACACTAATTTGGGTTATTTTTACTAAAGATATGTAGCAGTATACATTTTGGCCCAAATTTATGAAGAAAAATTACTTATTTGCAAAATTTTACAATAAAAACTAAAAAAAAGTGTTTTTTTTTCAAAAATTTCTCTCTTTTTTCGCTTATATTGCAAAAAATAAAAAAAACAGCAGTGATTAAATACCACTAAAAGAAAGCTATGTTTGTGAGAAAAAAATGATAAAAATTTGGTTTGGGTACAGTGTAGCATGACTGAGTAATTGTCATTCAAAGTGTGAGAGCGCTGAAAGCTAAAATTTGGTCTGGGAAGGAAGGGTGTATAAAAGCCCTGTATTGAAGTGGTTAATGATGCTTAAAGTAAAAAAAAAAAAGTGAAATATTCCTTTAAATATCGTACCTGGGGGGTGTCTATAGTATGCCTGTAAAGTGACGCGTGTTTCCCATGTTTAGAACAGTCCCTGCACCAAATGTCATTTTTAAAGGAAAAAATCTCATTTAAAACTGCTTGCGGGTTTAATGTCATGTCGGGTCCTGGCAATATGGATGAAAATCAGTGAGACAAACGGCATGGGTACCCCCCAGTCCATTACCAGGCCCTTTGGGTCTTGTATGGATATTAAGGGGAACCCCGCACCCAAATTAAAATAAGGAAAGGTCCCTATATACTCTGAACAGTAGTATACAGGCGGTGCAAACAAGACAGGGACTGTAGGTTTGTTGTTAAGTAGAATCTGTTTGTAATTTTGAACATTTTTAATGTGTTTAGCTCCAGCCAAAAAATCTTTTCTAAGCTTTTTGGAAAACATAGGGAAGGGTTATCACCCCTGTGACATTTGTTTTGCGTCTTTCCTCCTCTTCAGAAAATTTCACCTCACTTTTTTGTCCCAATGAAAAATGTTTTTTGAAAATTTGGGTTTTTTTGTGGAACAAGGATTGGAAAGCATCAGTGGAAAGGAGAAATTGTTTTCCCATATTAACTCTTACATGAGAGAATTTCCCTTCCTATGGGTAGATTTCATCTCACTTCCTGTTGTCTCCTTCCGTTTGCAAGTAGGAGTCGTTTGTAAGTTAGATGTTTGAAAGTAGGGTCCTGCCCTATATACTCAGCAGAAATTTGGGCCTTAGGTGTTGCTGTGGCCAAAACACTGTAAGCCCTCACAGGGCCCTGCTGTGAAATATTAGATCAAGAATTGTAATTACATGCCCCTGTTGAACAGGAGCTGAAAAATTAGGCCTTAGGCACTGGTGCTGGTGCCACAACACTGCAACCCCTCACAGACACTCTAGTTGGAACGCAGGAACGAGCCCTGCTGCAAAGTATTGCATCAAAAATTGTAATTACACGCCCCTGTTAGACAGGGGCAGAAAAATTGGGCCTTAGGCACTGGTGCTGGTGCCACAACACTGCAACCCCTCACAGACACTCTAGTTGGAACGCAGGAACGAGCACTGCTGCAAAGTATTGCATCAAAAATTGTAATTACACGCCCCTGTTAGACAGGGGCAGAAAAATTGGGCCTTAGGCACTGGTGCTGGTGCCACAACACTGCAACCCCTCACAGACACTCTAGTTGGAATGCAGGAACGAGCCGTGCTGCAAAGTATTACATCAAAAATTGTAATTACACGCCCCTGTTATACAGGGGCTGAAAAATTGTGCCTTAGGCACTGGTGGTGGCGCCCAGAACCAAAAATGTTCTTACAAGCTATCAGCGTGATGATTGAGGAGGAAGAGGATAATTACTCAGGGATAATCACTCAGCATCAGCATAGGCAGTCTTTGAAGGGATCTGAAAAAAATTATTCAGTTACATCAGCATCAGGTGCTTGGTAGCTGGTGGTGATCCAAGACTGATTCATTTTTATGAAGGTCAGCCGATCGACCGAGTCAGTGGACAGACGCACCCTGTGATCGGTTACCACGCCTCCAGCAGCACTGAATGTACGTTCCGAAAGAACGCTGGATGCAGGACAGGCCAGTAGCTCAATTGCATACTGTGCAAGCTCTGGCCAGTGATCCATCCTCAAGACCCAGTAACCCAGAGGATTTTCGGTGGGAAAGGTGTCCAAGTCTGATCTTGCCCCTAGGTATTCCTGCACCATGTAAAACAGACGCTGGCGATGGTTGCTGGAACCGATCATACCTTGGGGCTGCGGACCAAAAAATTGTCTGAACGCATCGGTCAGACGGCCACCTTCTCCACCGCTCCTTCTTTGACTGACCGAAGCCTCAGCAACACGTTGTCCAGAAACAGGAGTTTGTAACCTCCCAGTCTCTGGGAACGCGTTGCACAGACCTTTCTGCAAGGCCTCCCGAAGATGTTTCATCCTCTGCTCCCTCTGCGATGGCAAGATAAGGTCCGCAACCTTACCCTTGTAACGTGGATCAAGGAGGGTTGCCAGCCAGTATTGGTCCTTCTCCTTGATACCACGAATACGAGGATCCTTACGCAGGCTTTGCAGGATCAGGGAGGCCATGCAGCGTAGGTTTGCTGAGGCATTCGGTCCGGAGTCCTCTGGGTCACTAAGGACAACAACGTCCGCAGCCACCTCCTCCCAGCCACGTACAAGTCCATGTGTTCCTTGGGACTGATCCCTTAAAGACTGCTGATGCTGAGTGCCAGGCTCCACCTCCATACTGACACAATCTTCCTCCTCCTCCTCCTCCTCCTCCTCGTCCTCTTCCTGTGTGATCGGCGGGCACGCAGGAACACTGTCTGGATAAAGGGGGCCTTGAGAGCTAAGGAAGTCCTCCTCTTCCTGCCTCTGTTCTGCCTCAAGTGCCCTGTCCATTATTCCACGCAGCGTGTGCTCCAACAGGTGGACAAGGGGGACAGTGTCACTGATGCATGCACTGTCAGTGCTCACCATCCTCGTGGCCTCCTCGAATGGTGACAGGACAGTGCATGCATCCCTGATCATGGCCCACTGGCGTGGGGAAAAAAAACCAAGGTCCCCTGACCCTGTCCTGGTGCCATAGTCGCACAGGTACTCATTGATGGCCCTCTGCTGCGTGTGCAGCCGCTGCAGCATGGCCAACGTCGAGTTCCACCTGGTGGGCATGTCACAGATTAGGCGGTTCTTGGGCAGGTTAAACTCCTTTTGGAGGTCCGTCAGCCGAGCACTGGCATTATATGACCGGCGGAAATGCACAGAGACTTTCCTGGCCTGCCTCAGGACATCCTGTAAGCCCGGGTACCTGCCCAAGAACCGCTGCACCACCAAGTTAAGGACGTGAGCCAAACAGGGCACATGGGTCAGTTGTCCCTGTCGGAGGGCAGAGAGGAGGTTGGTGCCATTGTCGCAAACCACCATTCCTGCCTTAAGTTGGCGTGGCGTCAACCACCTCTGAACCTGCCCCTGCAGAGCTGACAGAACCTCTGCCCCAGTGTGGCTCCTGTCCCCCAAGCACACCAGCTCAAGCACCGCATGGCATCTTTTGGCCTGCGTACTTGCGTAGCCCCTTGAACGCCTACGGAGCACCGCTGGTTCCGAGGAAGAGGCCATGGAGGAAGAAGAAGAGGAGGGGGTGGAGGAGAGAGGTGTGTCACAATCAGCATTTTGGAGGCGTGGTGGCGGAACAACCTCCAACACTACTGCACCTTGTCCTGCATCCTTCCCAGCTGCCAGCAGAGTCACCCAATGCGCCGTGAAACTTAAGTAACGTCCCTGTCCATGCCTGCTGGACCATGAGTCAGCGGTAATATGCACCTTACCGCTGACCGCCCTGTCCAGCGAGGCATGGACATTGCCTTCCACATGCCGGTAGAGAGCCGGAATCGCCTTCCGTGAGAAAAAGTGGCGTTTGGGTACCTGCCACTGAGGAACCGCACATTCCACAAACTCACGGAAGGGGGCAGAGTCTACCAACTGAAAAGGCAGCAGTTGAAGTGCTAGCAATTTTGCCAAGCTAGCATTCAACCGCTGGGCATGTGGATGGCTGGGAGCAAACTTCTTTCGGCGGTGCAGCAGCTGGGGCAGGGAAATTTGCCTGGTACAATCTGACGTCGGTGTACCAAAAGCAGATTGCCCACAAGTACTTGGCTGTGACACACCTAATTCTACACCTTCATTCCTCTCACTGCAGGTCTCAGAGAGGACTGAAGGTCTAGTGGGGTTGGAAATCTCAGCTGATGAGGAGCAAGGAGAGATCGTCTTTGTTCTTTGGTGTGGGTCTTTCAGATACGCTTGCCAACGAACTGCATGGCAGGTCAACATATGTCTGGTCAAGCATGTGGTACCCAAGCGGGAGATGTTTTGGCCACGCGAGATACGCTTGAGACATATGTTGCAAATAGCAGCGGTGCGATCTGATGCACTCGTCTCAAAAAAGGCCCACACCAAAGAACTTTTTGAATAACGCGCAGAGACTGCAGCGCCCTGCACATGTGGAGCTTTGGGGTGTGATGCAGTCAATGTGCTGCCCTTAGGCTGGCCCCTGGAGGGCATCCTGCCTAGTTGGTGATGTGCCACCTCCTCCTCCTCCTCCTCTCTCCTATCAGGCACCCACGTTGAGTCAGTGACCTCATCATCCCCTCCCTCCTCATCACTGGAGCAAACCTGGCAGTATGCTGCAGCAGGGGGAGCATGACTGCCAGATTGCTGTCCTTCTTGGGCACCCCCTCTGTCCGTGCTCATGTTACTGCCTTCATTGAGCTCAGTATCATCATCAGAGCCTTCCAAACGCTGGGCATCCTCCTGGAGCATGTACCCAACACTGTGGTCAAACAGTTCGAGGGAATCCTCATGAGGACATGGTGGAGCTAGGGAAGGAGTCACTGATGACATTGAGCTGAGGGAAGAGGCCGCTGCTTTGCCAGACAAAGCACCCTGGGCATGGGTGAGAGAGGATGAGGAGGATGAGGACGGCTTGGTCATCCACTCGACCAAGTCTTCCGCATGTTGCGGCTCAACACGGCCAGCTGCCGAAAAAAAGGCCAAGCGTGTCCCATGGCCACGTGCTGATGAGGATGCACCGTCTCCACGACCAGCACTAGACACAGAGCCTGCTTGCCCTCTCTTATTGGCTTGTGACTGTCTGCCTCTCCTTCTTGGCCTTCCAGACATACTAATGGCCTGTAGCTGCACTAAGCTGGGATAGAACACCTGTAATTTTCTTCAGGTAGCTTTATATACTGTAACCAGACAAGCCTGCCTGTCAGTAGGAAGATAACAGGAACGGATCTAGCTGAACACTGTGAGCAGGACGTACTGCACTAAATGTATATAGCAGGAACGGATCTAGCTGAACACTGTGAGCAGGACGCACTGTACTAAATGTAAATAGTCTAGCTGCCTGACCGTGGTACTAATAGGATCAAAAAGAACACCTGTAATTTTCTTAAGGTAGCTTTATATACTGTAACCAGACAAGCCTGCCTGTCAGTAGGAAGATAACAGGAACGGATCTAGCTGAACACTGTGAGCAGGACACACTGTACTAAATGTAAATAGTCTAGCTGCCTGACCGTGGTACTAATAGGATCAAAAAGAACACCTGTAATTTTCTTCAGGTAGCTTTATATACTGTAACCAGACAAGCCTGCCTGTCAGTAGGAAGATAACAGGAACGGATCTAGCTGAACACTGTGAGCAGGACGCACTGCACTGAATGTAAATAGCAGGAACGGATCTAGCTGAACACTGTGAGCAGGACGCACTGCACTGAATGTAAATAGCAGGAACGGATCTAGCTGAACACTGTGAGCAGGACGCACTGCACTAAATGTAAATACCAGGAACGGATCTAGCTGAACACTGTGAGCAGGACGCACTGCACTGAATGTAAATAGCAGGAACGGATCTAGCTGAACACTGTGAGCAGGACGTACTGCACTAAATGTATATAGCAGGAACGGATCTAGCTGAACACTGTGAGCAGGACGCACTGCACTGAATGTAAATAGCAGGAACGGATCTAGCTGAACACTGTGAGCAGGACGCACTGCACTAAATGTAAATACCAGGAACGGATCTAGCTGAACACTGTGAGCAGGACGCACTGCACTGAATGTAAATAGCAGGAACGGATCTAGCTGAACACTGTGAGCAGGACGCACTGCACTGAATGTAAATAGCAGGAACGGATCTAGCTGAACACTGTGAGCAGGACGCACTGCACTGAATGTAAATAGCAGGAACGGATCTAGCTGAACACTGTGAGCAGGACGCACTGCACTGAATGTAAATAGCAGGAACGGATCTAGCTGAACACTGTGAGCAGGACGCACTGCACTGAATGTAAATAGCAGGAACGGATCTAGCTGAACACTGTGAGCAGGACGCACTGCACTGAATGTAAATAGCAGGAACGGATCTAGCTGAACACTGTGAGCAGGACGCACTGCACTGAATGTAAATAGCAGGAACGGATCTAGCTGAACACTGTGAGCAGGACGCACTGCACTGAATGTAAATAGCAGGAACGGATCTAGCTGAACACTGTGAGCAGGACGCACTGCACTAAATGTAAATACCAGGAACAGATCTAGCTGAACACTGTGAGCAGGACGCACTGCACTGAATGTAAATAGCAGGAACGGATCTAGCTGAACACTGTGAGCAGGACGCACTGCACTGAATGTAAATAGCAGGAACGGATCTAGCTGAACACTGTGAGCAGGACGCACTGCACTGAATGTAAATAGCAGGAACGGATCTAGCTGAACACTGTGAGCAGGACGCACTGCACTGAATGTAAATAGCAGGAACGGATCTAGCTGAACACTGTGAGCAGGACGCACTGCACTGAATGTAAATAGCAGGAACGGATCTAGCTGAACACTGTGAGCAGGACGCACTGCACTGAATGTAAATAGCAGGAACGGATCTAGCTGAACACTGTGAGCAGGACGCACTGCACTGAATGTAAATAGCAGGAACGGATCTAGCTGAACACTGTGAGCAGGACGCACTGCACTGAATGTAAATAGCAGGAACGGATCTAGCTGAACACTGTGAGCAGGACGCACTGCACTGAATGTAAATAGCAGGAACGGATCTAGCTGAACACTGTGAGCAGGACACACTGCACTAAATAGTCTAGATAGAAGATAACAGGAACGGATCTAGCTAAACTGAATACAGTGTATATATATATGCAACACCTGGGATGCATATATATACACAATACACTGTAAGTGCAGCTAACTGACTGACTGTTCTGCCTAATCTATCTAACTCAAATCAAATGACACTGTCTCTCTCTCTCTCTCTATCTCTCAGCACACCGGAACACACACTACACAGGGCCGCCGTGCAGGCGGCCTTATATAGTGTGGGGTGTGTACTAAATCCCCTGAGCCATAATTGGCCAATGCCACCCTGGCTTTGGCCAATTACAGCTCTCTCTACTGACGGCGCTGTGATTGGCCAAGCATGCGGGTCATAGTGCATGCTTGGCCAATCATCAGCCAGCAATGCACTGCGATGCCGCAGTGAATTATGGGCCGTGACGCGCCACACGAATTTGGCGCGAACGGCCCATATCGTTCGCAATTCGACGGACGGTCGAACAGCCGATGTTCGAGTCGAACATGGGTTCGACTCGAACACGAAGCTCATCCCTACTTATGAAACGTTTGTCATTATACTTCAGTATACCATAGTGACATCTGACAAAAAGATCTAAAAACATAGATTGGTGTCATTCTCAAAACCTTTGGCCACGGCTGTATGTTACCACTAGGGATGAGCCGAACACCCCCCGGTTTCGTTCGCACCAGAACCTGCGAACGGACCGAAAGTTTGCGCAAACTTTAGAACCTTGTTAAAGTCTATGGGACTCGAACGCTCAAAATCAAAAGTGCTAATTTTAAAGGCTAATATGCAAGTTATTGTCTTAAAAAGGGTTTGGGGACCCGGGTCCTGCCCAAGGAGACATGTATCAATACAAAAAAAAGTTTCAAAAAACGGCCATTTTTTCGGGAGCAGTGATTTTAATGATGCTTAAAGTGAAAAAAAAAAGAAATATTCCTTTAAATATCGTACCTGGGGGGTGTCTATAGTATGCCTGTAAAGTGGCGCGTGTTTCCCGTGCTTAGAACAGTCCCTGCACAAAATGACATTTGTAAAGGAAGAAAAGTCTTTTAAAACTGCTTGCGGCTTTAATGTAATGTCGGGTCCCGGCAATATGGATAAAAATCAGTGAGACAAACGGCATACCCCCCTAGTCCATTACCAGGTCCTTTGGGTCTTGTATGGATATTAAGGGGAACCCCGCAACCCACATTAAAAAAAGGAAAGGCGTGGGGCCCCAGGCCCTATATACTCTGAACAACAGCATACAGGCGGTGCAAACAAGACAGGGACTGTAGGTTTGTTGTTAAGTGGAATCTGTTTGTAACTTTGAACTGGTACATTTTTAACGTGTAGCTCCAGCCAAAAAATCTATTTTTAAGCTTTTTGGAAAACATAGGGAAGGGTTATCACCCCTGTGACATTTGTTTTGCTGTCTGTGCTCCTTTTCAGAAGATTTCACCTCACTTTCTGTCCCAATGACAAATGTTTTTTGAAAATTTGAGGTTTTTAGTGAAACAAGGATTGGTGATAAAGCATCAGTGGAGAGGAGACACGTTTTTCCCATATTAACTCTTACAGGAGAGAATTTCCCTTCCTAGGGGCAGATTTCATCTCACTTCCTGTTGTCTCCTTCCGTTTGCAAGTAGGAGTGGTTTGTAAGTTGGATGTTTGAAAGTAGGGGCCTGCCCTATAAACTCTGCAGAAATTGGGGCCTTAGGTGTTGGTGTTGCCACAAAACTGTAAGCCCTCACAGTTACTCTTGGTGGGCGCAGGAATGGGCCCTGCTGTGAAATATTAGATCAAAAATTGTAATTACATGTCCCTGTTGAACAGGGGCAGAAAAATTGGGCCTTAGGCACTGGTGCCACAACACTGCAACCAGTGCTGTATTTTGGCCTAGGCCAACAAGGCCCAGGCCCAGGCCTAGGGCGGCACTTTGTGGGGCCGGTGCCGCCCCCCCGCATGAAAAAAGCCCCCCCTCTGCCTTCTGAGTCAGTCCATTCACTGCAGGAGGCTGCTGGCTGCAGCGTCTCTTACATGGAGCACACACAGCATGTGCTCACAGTTCCCCCCTCCCCTCTGCACAGACAGGAGAGAGAGAGAACTTGTCAGCGTCTTCTCCAGTGTTGTGGTTCCAGGGTCGCTCGGATTGTGGCATCAGTGGACAGACCCAGCTACAGTCGGCATATCCTGGAGGGTGAGAGTAAAATCCCGATCCTCTTCACTGTCTTTTCTTGAAAACCTCACACAGGGCTTATCTGTGCTCCAACTTTGTTTCTCCTATCTCCCGGTTATCTGAAATATGGACTCTCTGATAATTAACCCTCTGTGTCCTTGCTGTGCTTTACTACTCTGCTTCAATGGGCACATGTACACTGATGCTTACATATATGGTTAACTCTTTACAGCTCAATATCTGCAGGCTGGTGCTTCTGGAATCAATGGCATTTAACACCTTACTGTCTGCTTGTATATGTGGTTAACCTTTCATAGCTCCTTGTATCTCTAAGCCCCTGGTTCACATTGATGCTACTTTGAAATCACGCTACTTTACTTGGAGTAGCGCGATTTCAAAGTAGCTAGGTCAGCGCGATTTCAGGTCCTACTTGATAGACATTTGAGTGGCTTCATTCACAGATGTCTATTGAAGTCGCACCTGAAATCGGCAAAAGTAGTACAGAAACTACTTTTGCAAATCGGTGCGATGCTGCAAAATCAGTGTCGCACCGATTGGAACAGTGCCATTGCCTCCAATAGCCTGCGACTTGTCATGCGATTTGATCTCTCAAATCTTTCTGCAAGGCCTCCTGAAGATGTTTCATCCTCTGCTCCCTCTGCGACGGCAAGATAAGGTCCGCAACCTTACCCTTGTAACGTGGATCAAGGAGGGTTGCCAGCCAGTAATGATCCCTCCCCTTGATACCATGAATATGAGGATCCTTCCGCAGGCTTTGCAGGATCAGGGAGGCCATGCAGCGTAGGTTTGCTGAGGCATTCGGTCCAGAGTTCCTTGGGTCACTAAGAACGACATGCCACGTACAAGTCCATGCCTCCTCCCAGCCACGTATAAGTCCATGGGTTTCTTTGGACTGTAAATGATCCCTTGAAGACTGCTGCTGATGCTGAGTGCCAGGCTCCACCTCCATGCTGACACAATCCTCTTCCTCCTCCTCATCCTCTTCCTGTGTGATCGGCGGGCAAGCAGGAACACTGTCTGGATAAAGGGGGCCTTGAGAGGTAAGGAAGTCCTCCTCTTCCTCCCTCTGTTCTGCCTCAAGTGCCCTGTCCATTATTGCACGCAGCGGTGCTCCAACAGGTGGACAAGAGGGACAGTGTCACTGATGCATGCACTGTCACTGCTCACCATCCTCGTGGCCTCCTCAAATGGTGACAGGACAGTGCATGCATCCCTGATCATAGCCCACTGGTGTGGGGAAAAAAAAACAAGCTCCCCTAAACCCTGTCCTAGTGCCATAGTCGCATAGGTACTCATTGATGGCCCTCTGCTGCATGTGCAGCCGCTGCAGCATGGCCAACGTTGAGTTCCACCTGGTGGGCATGTCACAGATTAGGCGGTTCTTGGGCAGGTTAAATTCCTTTTGGAGGTCAGCCAGCCGAGCACTGGCATTATATGACCGGCGGAAATGCACACAGACTTTCCTGGCCTGCCTCAGGACATCCTGTAAGCCCTGGTACCTGCCCAAGAACCGCAGCACCACCAAGTTAAGGACGTGGGCCAAACAGGGCACATGGGTCAGTTGTCCCTGTCGGAGGGTGGAGAGGAGATTGGTGCCATTGTCGCAATTCCTGGCTTAAGCTGGCGTGGCGTCAAACACCTCCGAACCTGCCCCTGCAAAGCCGACAGAATCTCTGCCCCAGTGTGGCTCCTGTCCCCCAAGCACACCAGCTCAAGCACCGTATGGCATCTTTTTGCCTGCGTGCTTGCGTATGCCCCTTGAACGTCTACAGAGCACCGCTGGTTCTGAGGACAAATCAGCACAGGAAGACGACATGGAGGAAGAAGAAGAGGAGGGGGTGGAGGAGAAAGGTGTGGCAGAATCACCACTAGTAGAATTTTGGAGGTATGGTAGTGGAATAACCTCCAACACTACTGCACCCTGTCCTGCATCCTTTCCAGCTGCCAGAAGAGTCACCCAGTGCTCGGTGAAAGATAGGTAACGTCCCTGTCCATGTCTGCTGGACCATGAGTCAGCGGTAATATGCACCTTACCGCTGACCGCTGGGCATGTGAGTAAACTGGGACCGAACTTCTTTCGGCGGTGCAGCAGCTGGGGCAGGGAAATTTGCCTGGTACAATCAGATGTCGGTGTACCGATAGCAGATTGCCCGCAAGTACTTGGCTGTGACACACCTAATTCTACACCTTCATTCCTCTCAGTGCAGGTTTCAGAGAGGACTGAAGGTATAGTGGGGTTGGAGATCCCAGCTGATGAGGAGCAAGAAGAGGGCCTCTTTGTTCTTTGGTGTGGGTCTTTTAGATACGCTGCCAACGAACTGCATGGCAGGTCGACATATGTCTGGTCAAGCATGTGGTGCCCAAGCGGGTGATGTTTTGGCCACGCGAGATACGCTTGAGACATATGTTGCAAATAGCAGCGGTGCGATCTGATGCACTCGTCCCAAAAAAGGCCCACGCCATAGAACTTTTGGAATAACGCACAGAGACAGCAGCGCCCTGCACATGCGGAGCTCTGCGGTGTGATGCAGTCGGTGTGCTACCCTTAAGCTGGCTCCTGGAGGGCATCCTGCCTCGTTGGAGATGTGCCTCCTCCTCCTCCTCTCAGGCACCCACGTGGAGTCAGTGACTTCCTCATTATCCCCTCCTTCCTCATCACTGGAGCAAAGCTGGCAGTATGCTGCAGCTGGGGAAACATGACTGCCAGATTGCTGTCCTTCTTGGGCAATCCCTCTATCTGGGCTCACGTTACTGCCTTCCTCTAGCTGGGTACCATCATCGTAGTCTTCAAAATGCTGGGCATCCTCCTGGAGCATGTACCCAACACTGTGGTCAAACAGTTTGGGGGACTCCTCAGGAGGACATGGGGGGGCTAGGAACGGAGTGACTGATGCCATTGAGCTGAGGGAAGAGGCCGCGTTGGCAGCTGCTTTGCCAGATAAAGTACCCTGAGCCTGGGTGAGAGGATTAGGAGGATGAGGACAGCTAGCAGAATCAACTGCCTGCCTGTAATATTATTAGTATGAGAACACCAGCAATTGTCTTCAGGTAGCTTTAGGTGCACACTGT
The DNA here is from genome assembly GCA_037952835.1 of Lithobates septentrionalis. Taxonomy (NCBI): domain Eukaryota; kingdom Metazoa; phylum Chordata; class Amphibia; order Anura; family Ranidae; genus Lithobates; species Lithobates septentrionalis. Next base: position 1,551,819 of record JBBDGP010000760.1, on the reverse strand, counting down.
TCAGAGGACACAGTACACTAACTGTAAATACTGCAGCTGCCTGCCTGTGGTATTAATAGGATCAGAAGAACACCAGCAATTTTCTTCAGGTAGCTTTAGGTGCACACTTTGCAGAGAACACAGTACACTAACTGTAAATACTGCAGCTGCCTGCCTGTGGTATTAATAGGATCAGAACACCAGCAATTGTCTTCAGGTAGCTTTAGGTGCACACTGTGCAGAGGACACAGTACACTAACTGTAAATACTGCAGCTGCCTGCGGTATTAATAGGATCAGAACACCAGCAATTGTCTTCAGGTAGCTTTAGTTTCACACTGTGCAGAGGACACAGTACACTAACTGTAAATACTGCAGCTGCCTGCCTGTGGTATTAATAGGATCAGAAGAACACCAGCAATTGTCTTCAGGTAGCTTTAGGTGCACACTGTGCAGAGGACACAGTACACTAACTATAAATACTGCAGCTGCCTGCCTGTGGTACTACTAGGATCAGAAGAACACCAGCAATTTTCTTCAGGTAGCTTTAGGTGCACACTGTGCAAAGGACACACATCTGTCCCACCACTGTACCACCCTGCTTTTCTGCCCCACCACTGTATCACCCTGCTCTTCTGCCCCACCACTGTACCACCCTGCTCTTCTGTCCCACCACTGTAACTCCCTTCTCATCTGCCCCACCAATGTTCCCCTTTGCTCATCTGCCCCACCAATGTTTCCCCCTGCTCATCTGCCTCACCACTGTAACCCCCTGCTCATCTGCCCCACCAATGTTCCCCCTTGCTCATCTGCCCCACCAATGTTCCCCCTTTCTCATTTGCCCCACCACTGTACCTCCCTGCACATGTGCTCCACCGCCGTACCCCCATGCTCTTCTGTCTCACGGCTGAACTGCACATCTGCCCCACCACTGTAACCCCCCTGCTCATCTGCCCCATCAATGTACCCCTTTTCTCATCTGTCACACTACTACTATTCTGAATCGCCTTCTCCTCTGTTCTAACACTGAACCCATCTGCTCATCTGCCCCACCACTGTAACCCGCTTTCTCATCTGCCCCACCAATGTACCTCCTGCACATCTGTCTCACCTCTTTACCCCCTGCTCTTCTGCCCCACCTCTGTCCCCTTGCTCTCCGGCCCCACCACTGTAAACCCCTGCTCATCTGTCCCACAAATACACCTCCTTTCACATCTGCCCTACTGCTTTTCTGTCCCACCACTGAACCCCCTTCTCATCTGCCCCAACACTGAAGCCCCTGCTCATCTGTCTCACCACTGTAACCCCCTTCTCATCTGGCCCAACACTAAACCCCCCTGCTCATCTGCCCCATCACTGTACCCCCCTGCTATTCTGTCCCACTGCTGAACCCCCTTCTCATCTATTCCACCACTGTACCTCCCTGCACATCTGCCTCACCACTGTACCTCCCTGCACATCTGCCCCACCTCTGAACCCCTCCTGCTCATTTTCCCCACTGCTGTACCCTCCTGCTCATCTGCTCCACCACTGTACCCTCTTCTCATCTATGATATGCAGAGTGGTGAAAGAAAGCAGAGATGAGACACATCTACCTGTCCTGGCACACTCATCCTGCTGATCCACATCTTGCATCCAGCCCACGTGCTTGTATGTAATGTATGTGATGTATGTGATGTATTTGACGTCACATACAAGCATCTGGAATGGATGGGCAATTATGAGCTCAGGTCAGGGGCATTTTCTGAAAGCAGTGGGCCTGTGTGCAGGATCATAAGTTGGGCCCCCGCAGTTGAGAAAATGTGCGCCGCAGCAAAAGTTGGGTGTGACTTTAATTGCGCTGAATACTGGCAAACAGGTAGCATCATATATTCAAATAAATGTTTGATGTTATCTGTTTGGTAAGATCATGGTGTGCTCAAAACTGTTGCTGTTACTTTGTATCGCTACATGACATAAAAAGCAGAAATCTAACTTCCTGGCTTTGGATACATAAATATGCATAGTATTATAGTATTGTTGAGCCTGACAATTGCTGGAATGTTAAGGGGGGCTGCTCTCAGACACCTTCTCCTATCTCCTGTATATGCCAATATCAAACAACAAAAGCCCGTAGTAATGGAGAATGCAAACAATATGCTCTTCTGTTATTTGATTCCATTGTGAAATCTCAGGAGCTAGAATCAAAGAACAAAAACTAAGAGAGTATTTAGAAAGAGGGAGTTTATTTTTAAATTCTTAAGCTGGCAAACCCTCAATTGGAGGTTCGTTTTGGGTATATGTTTAAGTTGAAGTGGAAGTAAACTTTCATCTTTAAATTTTACTTATAGGTAAGCCTATAATAAAGCTTACCTATAGGTAGTGTAAATATCTCCTAAACGTGCGCCGTTTAGGAGATATTTACTGTAGATGCCATCAGCGAAGTCACCGGCGCATGCGCTCTGAAAGAACTGTCGCACATGCCATTTCTTCAGAGCCCTGTGCTCTGACCAGCGGCTCCCTCGTGCATGTGCAGGGTGTGACATCATTACGGCTTTGGCCAGTCACAGAGTCCTGCAAACCCGGAAAGAAGACCGGGTGAAGATGGACGCTGTCTCCAGCAATGGCATTGGGTTTCGTTTTAAGGTAAGTTTTATATAATTGAAAGGTAAAGGTGTTGGCACTATAAAACATTGTGAACGAATACATCATAGAAATTGGTATAAATATACCATGTGCAAAAAAACAAATAAAGTCCAAAGTGACAATCTCAACACCATATAAACATAGATATGAAATCTTCTTGTTTGATGTTCCTTCACCACGAGTGCTCATGAGGTAGATGGCAACTCACCAGAGGTCTTTGACCACTTTTTGCAGTAGGTCAGGTCAAAATGCGCTTTGTTTGAATGGACCAGATGGATCCTAGGTAGTCATCTCTCCGCTATGAGACCTCCTCCAAGAAAGGCTGAGGATAAGGTAACAGACTCTACCCTGGACACAAATAAGAACTCTTATAGTGTAGTAAGTTTTATTAAAAATGGTTTAAAAATTGACAAAGATTGCACTCACATGTGACTGTGCTATGCCCAGCACTAAGGTGTCTATAGCATCTGCGGGTTGGTATATCAAAATCGCAGCAGCGTGTGATCCACGCCTCATTCTGGATATACTGGAAATGCGATGCGATGCATACTAGCACATTATGCCTTTGCCTTGCAGGTAAAAAATAAAAAAGTGTAGTGTTTTATAACAGCTTTAACTGCTTTTGCCCATGTTATAGCCGAAAGACAGCTACCGCACTGGCTTACTTTGCTGGGAGGGGCGCACACTGATGTCCTCCCGGGATGGCGCTCTGTATAGGGTCAATCACAGCAACCTTTTACCACGTGATTAGCTGTGTCTAATGACAGCTGATCACGGATGTAAACACAAGCCGGTTATTGGCTTTTCTTTCCTCTTGCTAACAGTGTAAGGAGAGGAGATGAGAGCCAATAACTGGCTTGTGTTAAAGGGACATCGACACTGATAATCAGGGCATTGATTACCAGTGTCCTGATTATTAATGCAGTCCCAACAGTGCCCACCAGTGCTGCTAATCAGTGCCCATCAGTGCCACCGATCAGTGTCCATCAGTGCTGCCTATCAGTGCCTCTTAATCAATGCCCATTAGTGCCACCTATCAGTGCCTCCTCATTAGTGCCACCTATCAGTGTCCATCAGTGCAGCCTCATCAGCGCACATCAGTGAAGGAGAAAAATTTCCTGTTTGCAAAATTTTATATATAAACTATGAAAAATGATTTTTTTTTTTTTTTTTAATGTTTGGTCTTTTTTCATTTTTGTTTAGCAAAAATGAAAAAACCCAGTGGTGATTAAATACCACCAAAAGAAAGCTCTATTTGTGTAGGAAAAAAAATATAAAAATTTCATATGGGTAAAGTGTTGCATGACTGCGCAATTGTCATTCAAAATGTGACAGTGCTGAAAGTGTCCAGTAGGCAAGTGGTTAAAGGTTAGGTGCAATGGTTACAGTTGGCTTAAAAGTTCTGCCAGCTGACAGTGGGAGAGAGGAGAGCCGATAACCTGCAAATCAACACAGGGGACATCTGCACTGACAACTAGGGCACTGATCATCAGTGTCCTGATAATCAATGCAGCACCAACAGTGCCCACCAGTGCTGCCAATCTGTGATGTTTGTCAGTGCCTATCATTGCCGCCTATCAGGACCCATCAGTGTCACCTAAAAATGCCTATTAGTGTCGCATATCTGTGCAGCCTCATCAGTGCCTCCTCATGAGTGCCCATCAGTGCCGTCTCATCAGTGCTGCCTTATCATTGCCCATCAGTGCTGCCTATCGGTGCCCATCAGTGGCGTGTTATCATTGCCCATCAGTGTCCATCAGTGCAGCGTATCAGTTCCCATCAGTGCAGAATATCACTTTCCATCAGTGTAGCATATTATTGCCGCCTATTAGGGCTCATCAGTGTCACCTATAAATGCCTATTAGTGCCGCATATCTGTGCAGCCTCATCAGTGCCGATCAGTGCCGCCTCATCAGTGCCACCTTATCATTGCCCATCAGTGCTGCCTATCAGTGCCCATCAGTGCCGCCTTATCATTACCCATCAGTACAACCTATCAGTGCCGCCTATCAGTGTCCATCAGTGCAGCCTATCAGTGCCCATCAGTGCAGCCTATCAGTACCCATCAGTGCTGCATATCAGTGCCGCCTTATCATTGCCCATCAGTGCAGCCTTATCATTGCCCATCAGTGCAGCCTATCGGTGTCCATCAGTGCAACCTTATCATTGCCCATCAGTGCCACCTATCAGAGACCATAGGGGAAGCATATCATCAGCACACATCAGTGAAGGAGAACTTATTTACAATATTTTATAACAGAAACTAAGAAAAACTATCCCAATAAACCTGTAAGGTGGACGCCAGATCGCAGTGACTGAATCCCAATTGCACTATATCTGCAACATCAATAGAGATTAATGGAGTAAGCGTAGGACAAGCTGTCATACAGGCCTGAAATGTGGGCTGAGTGACAAGCGGACAATATCCGAGCGGTCCTGAATAGGAGTGTCCTGTAGCTGTCAGATTTTGGTGTGTGGCGTGCCCCCGTGTGTCGGCGCGTGGCGTGGCATGCCCCCTGCGTGCCCTCCAGGTGGCGACACACAGGTGGCACGCCACACACCAAAATCTGACAGCTACAGGACACTCCTATTCAGGAATGCTCGGATATTATCCGCTTGTCACTCAGCCCACATTCCAGGCCTGTATGACAGCTTGTCCTACGCTTACTCCTTTATTCTCTATTGATGTTGCAGATATAGTGCACTTGGGATTCGGTCACTGCGGTCTGGCGTCCACCTTACAGGTTTATTGGGATTCATTTGCCCTTGGTGCTTCTCAAATATGAAATCATTCTACTAGAATTATTACATATGTTAAATTACCATCTCTCAGCCCCTGATGAAGGTATCAGAATACTGGAAACGCGTCGGGCATCAGGGTACACCATCCCTAGGAGAGTACATATGTTGATCTGTACCTGTATTGTTAATATATTTTTTTTGTTTTGGTTTCTTCTGTAATGTATTTTATACAATTATGTAATGTGTAGACGATACTTGTCTTTTTTATTCTTATCGTTAAAGATATTTTTTATCATTGAGTTGGTGGTCTGTCCTCTCTTGTTCTATTACACTAGGAATGGGACCACCATACTCTTCATTTGGCATGGCGGTAGTCTCTCTTCTCCTAAGAGGGCAGTAAGGACGGAGGCGGACCAGAGCCTCAAATGGAGCTACCAAGTCAGCAAATGCTAGCCAATGGGCCAATGGTCCCTGACTCCCAGTGCCCTATGGTAAGGCTATCAATGTACAGGACATGGCCCCTGTGTAGCTGTGCCATTAAATGTAAAGGAGTTTTTTTTATCATGGTTGCCGGTACTCTCCGTTAAGCGGTACACATATTTACCGTCTTCTAAACAAACTATGCTGGAATAACTGGAGAAATTATTGCTGCAGCGATGTAATTTTCTATAATGATAATCATTTCTAATTCCTCCTCGGCAACAGAATATTCTTACAGCCTCAACCGCCACATTGAGCACATTGTAGAAAAACCCACGAGCCTTTCCCTCCCTGCGCTGGAAGCTAAGCCTTAAGTGCTTTTCAATTACTTCCCTGTATAATATACATTTTTCCGTCACAATGGCTGATTTCATAAAGAGAGTGTATGTATCTGGACCGACTGTACCCTCCGCTCACAGCAATAACTCAATAACGCTGCGCAAGACAGCCGCGGCTCCGGTCTATTCAGGTTCTCAAGAGCTCGCCGAGGTTTTAATGCGTTCAAGCAGGTTCGGGTTTTTCCGCCAGTCTCCATTAAAAGGGTTGTTTCTTCACTTAGCGCGGAGGCTGAGGGACCGAGAGCTTCGGCGGAGAGGGCCCTGACAAGGCTTCAAGGCCAGCAAGATTGTGCTGTATTGATCCTCCGCTGTAATTATGGAAGAGACGTCAAGATTCTTTCTTCCTTCCAAGTAATAGAAGTTGTACAATGTCAACAAATTACATAGTTATACCAACTTACGCAATCAGATATCATTGTATTCCGGATCATGTAGAGGCTCTTGCTACATAAAGGGTTAGACTCTTTTTTACTGACTCATGGGGGGGGTTCAATGACTTACCCCGATTCCACAGGGGTTCTGGGGGGTTGTGTGAAGTCTCAGCTCCTCTCATCTGTCTTTAGCTGTGCTAAGACTAGAAATGAGCCGAGTGATTCCGGCAAAAACAGATTTCTCTGCAAAGTTACTGATTTCATCATGCAGAAATGCTCAATTCTACTCAGTTTAACCTCAAAAAAAAAAAAAGAAAAAAAAAAAGATCCAGTCTAATCAGAAGGTTTATATATTTTTTTAACCACCTCAATACTGGGCACTTACACCCCCTTCCTGCCCAAGCCAATTTTCATCTTTCAGCGCTGTCACTGTTTAAATGACAATTGCGCGGTTATGCTATGCTGTACCCGAACAGAATTTTTATCATTTTGTTCCCACAAATGGAGCTTTCTTTTGGTGATATTTGATCACCTCTGCGTTTTTTTTTTTTGCTAAACAAATCTAAAAAAAAAAAAAAGTTTTTCTTTTGTTTTTGTTATAAAATTTTGTAAATAAGTACGTTTTCTCCTTCACTGATGGGCACTGAAAAGGTGGCACCGATGAGGTGTCACCAATGAGGTGGCACTGACGGGCACTGACGATGGGCACTGATAGGCGGCACTGATGGGTAGCACTGATATGCAGCACTGATGGGCATTGTTAGATGGCACTGATGGGCACTCATGGGTGGCACTGGGGGGCACGGATGGGCACTGATAGGTGACACTGATGGGCACTGAAAGACTGCACTGATGGGTACTTATGCATGGCACTGATAGGCAGCACTGCTAGGCAATGATAGGCGGCACTGCTGGGCACTGATATGCGGCACTGATAGATGGCATTGATAGGAATCACTGATGGCACTGGCACTGGCAGGCATTGGGGATAGGCACTGATTAGCAGCTGCCTGGGCACTGATTGGCATTTCTCTGGTGGTCTAGGATGGCATACCGAGTGGTCCAGTGTGGTGGCAATCCCTGGTGGTCCTGGCGGCATCCTGGTGGTCCTGGGTGGGTATCCGAAAGGGGGCTGCGCTGATAAACAATCAGCACAGACCCCCACTGTCAGGAGAGCAGCCGATCGGCTCTCCTCTACTCGCGTCTATCAGACGCGAGTGAGGAAAAGCCGGTCAACGGCTCTTCCTGTTTACATCGTGATCATCCGTGATTGGACACGGCTGATCACGTGGTAAAGAGCCTCCGTCAGAGGCTCTTTACCGAGATCGGTGTAGCGGTCTGTCAAACTGACACACCACACCCCTAATCGCCGAAATGCGAGCCCCCACGGGCACGCGAGAGTGGTCATTCTGGGAGGCCATCATATGACGTCCACCCCGAACGGGAGCCGCACCGCTCCATCGTCATTTGACGGACGGTGGGCGGGAAGTGGTTAAAGCACTTCAGCTCTAGGAAGTTTTACCCCTCTTCATGACCAGGCCATTTTTGCTGTACCCAAATAAAATGTATGTCCTTTTATTTATTTATTTCAGGTACTTATATGGCGCCATCAATTTACGCAGCACTTACATAAATACAGTGCCTTGAAAAAGTATTCATACCCCTTGACATTTTCCACATTTTGTCATGTTACAAGTAAAAACCTAAATGTGTTTTTTGGGGATTTTATTTGATCGACCAACACAAAGTGGCACATAATTGTGAAGTGGAAGGAAAATGATAAACGTTTTTTAAATTATTTTACAAATAAATATGTGAAAAGTGGGGGGGGGGGCATTTGTATTCAGCCCTCCTTTACTCTGATACCCCTAACTAAAATCTAGTGGAACCAATTGCCTTCAGAAGCCACCTAATTAGTAAATAAAGTCCACCTGTGCGTAAACTCAGTATAAATACAGCTGTTCTGTGAAGCCCTCAGAGGTTTGTTAGAGAACCTTAGTGAACAAACAGCATCATGAAGCCCAAGGAACACACCAGACAGGTCAGGGATAAAGTTGTGGAGAAGTTTAAAGCAGGGTTAGGTTACAAAAAAAAATTCCAAGCTTTGATCATCTCACGGAGCTCTGTTCAATCCATCATCGGAAAATGGAAAGAGTATGGCACAACTGCAAACCTAGCAAGACATGGCCGTCCACCTAAACTGACAGGCCGGGCAAAGAGAGCATTAATTAGTTAAGGACCAGAAGGATTTGCCCCCTTAATGACCAGGCCATTTTTTGCGATACGGCACTGCGTCGCTTTAACTGACAATTGCGCGGTCGTGCGACGCTGTACCGAAAAAAAAAATTCACGTCCTGTTTTTCTTTTGGTGCTATTTGATCACCTCTCGGTTTTTATTTTTTCCGCTATAAGCGAAAAAAAAGCAACAACTTTGAGAAAAAAAAAACTATATTTTTTACTTTCTGCTATAAAACATATCCAATAAAAAAAAATGTAAAAAATCTATTCATTTAGGCCAATATGTATTCTGCTACATGTTTTTGGTAAAAAAATCCCAATAAGCGTATATATTGATTGGTTTGCGCAATAGTCTACAAACTATGAGATAGATTTTTTATTTTACTAGTAATGGCGGCAATCAACGACTTATAGTGGGACTGAGATATTGTGGCGGACAAATCGGACACCTGAGGTTTGGGTGGGAAGCAGCCTCCGATCCTGTGTCCAAGTCTTACTGGAGACCTGCAGGTTGTGTGACCTTTTGCTTGTCCCTCGACCATACTTCTGCTTGATCCCAACCTGCAACCACTTGTTACCGACCTTTGGCTTGTTTACTAACCACACTATTGCTTGATCCCTACCTGCTATATCTGCTACTAGCTTGCTCACCTCCTGGTGGGGAGATCCTGAGGGCCGCGACCTGGTACTAACATGCAGCAAAACCCAGCTCCACCATCAGGAGCTCTAGTGAACACCGGTTAGTACTTAGACCCTGAAACCTTGGGTGACCTGCTTGTATATCTATCCTTCTGCTCGGTGGGAGTTTTTCCACTGCTATGACTACTGGTCTCCGATCCTGACCCTGGACCGTGACAGCGGAGAAGAGTGGGGTTTCAGTTATCTCTGGGTTTTGTAATACCAGATCTGGGTCTGGAGCTTGGAGATATTAAAGAGATTTGAGTTGGAATAAGTCTCCTGTGTCCAGGTCTTACTGGAGACTTGCAGGTTGTGTGAGTGTGTAGTAGGGTTGCCACCTGTCCAGGATTCACCCGGACAGTTCGGGTTTGGAATCATGTGTCCGGGTTTCGAACTGTCTGAAACCCAGATACATTATTTAGACTGGTCTATGGCTTCCCAGCAGGGTTGCTGGCTGCAGTTTTCTCAGCGGAGAGTGTCTGTTACACTCTTTCACACTGCCCAAAGCCAGCACTACCAAACCACCCCCCCCCCCAACACACACAGACGGGAGAGGAGAGAGGGCTTGATCTGCAACTCTTCCCCCCACCCCTACCCCTCTTTGTCTGCCCACAATCCAATCCTCTGCGCTGTGCCTCAGAAAAGGAGAGTGGGGGCTTGAAATTTGAAGTCCAGCAGCCTTAGATACTTCTAGATAAGAGGTGCTGACTGCCAAGGGGTGAGGAGTGAGCTCACCATCCATCCCTGTCTGTGATTGAAGTCTCCCCCTTCTCTCTCTTGCCTCTGAGTAAGTACACTAAGGCAAATCAGGGTTCTCAGAGCACCCCTTACATCAGAGTTCCCCTTTACACCAGAGGCCACAGTGTTCCCCCTTACATCAGAGTCCTCTCCGTACATCAGCGTTCTCGATGTACCTCCTTAAATCAGGGTTCCCAGAGCATCCCTTATGTCAGAGTCCCCAGAGTTCTCCCTTACATCAGAGTCTGCAGAGTCCCCCCTTACAGTGAAGGGGAAATCTGCGAGTTCAGATGTAAAAGGGGAACTCTGTGGACTCTGATGTAAAGGGGGACTCTTGTTATTAACTTCATATGATTAGAAATGTTATTTAGTAGAAAAATATATGTATAGTTTAAACTATAAAAAAAATTACTGTGCACCGCAAAAGTGTTTGGGTTTGTCTTGAAGAAAAGGTGGCAACCCTAGTGTGTAAGTGTGCACACTAGTTATAAGCAAGGCCTTAAATCAGGGCTCCTGTCAGGAGACAGGTGTACTCCAAGGAGAGGTGCTTTACTTAGGAGACATCGGCCTACAGACAGCGGCTGAAGAAGGGCTCACCTGGTGGTGCAAGTAAATTCAATACCATCGTTCGACTTCTTCATTCAGAAAACTGTGGTTGAAGTCCGGTGCTCCTGGCTGGAGTGTCTCCTCCTGCTTGTAATCAAATCTAGACAGATACAAGCCGGCAACTTGGTGTACTCCAAAAGATGCAAAACTTTATTGGCTACATGTTAAAATACATGGTGTGTTCAAAGGTAAGGCATTTTGGCCCTCATAGCATGATAAAAAATGAAAATCAATAGTTTTTAAACTAACTATATGTAACTATATATATAAGTTTAAAGGGGCACTCCGCATGCACTGCAGGTTCTGGATGTGTGGCTTGTCCAAGCTCTCAGCAGGCTTTAGGCAGGGACACAGGGCGACGAGTGGAGCTTGTAGAAAGGAAAGCCGAAGCAGACACTTGGAAGGAGTATGAAGCCAAGTCGGCGACAGGAGCGAGAGGACACAGAGCAAGCCAAGGTCAGTAACAGGCAGGCAACGATGCTTAGGCGGAAGCGTGGTTGGGAACGAAGCCAAGGTCAGGAAAAGATTGGCAGAAGAACAAATAGAATCCAGGATCAGGTCAGGAGCAAGCTGGGTCATCAATGGGAATCAGATACAAGATCCACTCAGGACGCAGGAAAAGCTGGAGACCAGTTGGCAAAGTATGTGAGCAGCTGTCATCATCATTATAAAGGCCAGAGGGCGCCAAGATCTATCATACATAGCGCATGTCAATGCACCAGCGTGCACCACAAACGAACAGGAGTGGGCCGCGAATGAAAGTGCGCCATCCATTCCTGCGCAGACGGCGAGCATGGCCATGCAGGGGATTGGCAAGCGTGGCAGGTCTTTGAGCCAATCTTCTCCAGCTTGTCCCTTGACATCGCCTTACTGGAATTCCCTTACTATAATTTATATAGGATCGCCCATCGACAAATACTAATGTCATAGGGGTGGTAGAGTGAAGCTGGACTGGGGGACACATGTCTGAAACTGTTTGCTATTAAGTAGGCTCCAATGTATTAATTTCCAGAGAACAACAGTGGAAATAAAAATGCATCAAAAAGAAATCAATGAAATTGTCTTATTCACTTCGGTTTTCTTGGCATCAAAGCTGAACGGAATAAAACTTTGATAAATGCCTTTGGTTGACTCCATGAAAACTATACATTGATTTTTTTCAATAATTGTTTTACCGAAAAACTAATTCCCCGAGGGCCCATCAGACGCATTAATGACATTGCCGACAAACCGGTCGCTGGTTCATGAAAAAATATTTCATTTATCGATCCTCGCAATGGCCGCTTTAACTCGACCTCAGAGTTCTCCAGAGCGGAGAAGGTACTGAGATTTTAACATTGATTGATCGGATCTCATATTGACGAGCTGGATAACATTCTGCACTTTGTGTTTATGATTTTTGTAGCGGTTCTTTCTTGAGGGTTTTCATTGAGCTATTTCGTTAAGTGACTCATTAAGAATTTGCTATGGAGGTTGTTGGCGGACTAGTAGGCTGCCCGTATCATAAGCACTTTCTCAAATGTATTTATACATTACACAGCTCCGCTCTGATTTTCTCTTCTGCAGGTAAATAGCACTTGTAGGTCTTGTTCCCCCTCCTCCAGGACATTGAAAGGTGAAGCAGCAGACTGATGAGCTCTTTTCTCCATCAGGCCTAGAGCAAAGCATCTCGGGAGTCGTAGTACATGGGTTTTATGTAATTAAAGTTTCACCAGGCTGATTGGAAGGAGAAGGCTGGAAGCATACATTGACAGATTTGACTACGTCATCTGTAAAGGAAACACGTAGGGAGGAGCGACGTGCTGACGTCACCGCGTTTTCGCTAGTCCCCGACTACAGGCTGTATTTTGAGCTGGTCGGCTTGTTTTTTACCTGCGAGTTTTACTTTCTATTGATGTAAGTGTCAGGGCTGGGCTCAGTCCTTCCTTCTCTGAGCTGGCCGCTCAGCTGTCGGCTAATTGCCAGCTCCTATCTCTCTCCACAGTTACTCAGCTGTTGATGATATCCTGCTCATCAGTCCTGCCTACTTAAGCCGTCCAGTCCAGAGGAGCTCTGCCTTTGCCTTGGTCAACATCACAAGAAACTATCTCCTGCATTCCTGTTTAAAGACTGGCTTTGCTGACATCCCTTCTGGCTCCAGATCCTGCTTGCTGTTGTACTACATTGATCCCTGACTTCTGGCTTGGTTGACTATCCATTCCAGTTACTGAACTTTGGCTATATTTTGACTACGTTTGTTCTTTTCACTTTTGTTATTAAACAAGTGTGATTTAACTGTACTTCTGTCTCAGTCTGATTTCATGGTTTCTGACAGTAAGTGCAACATCTTTTTTTTTACCTAAATAAACCTTAAGATTTTACACTATGGAGGCTTTATCTTTTCTTGGAACCCCTCTGCGATCGAGTCCATTGGGCGGTGGAGGCATAATTGCGCGATCTCCCTGGATGATCAAAGGCCCTGGCTGGGCATATAGCCACAAGCAGGACAGGACTTAGGGGGGTGGGGGCCCTTGGGCTTGAGTCACTTTCGGGCCCTACCTTCTATACATTACCGTATTTATCGGCGTATAGCACGCGCCGGCGTATAACACGCACCCCAAGTTTAGGAGGGAATTTTAAGGAAAAACACTTTTAGGAGGGAAGATTAAGGAAAAAACTTACATTTAAATGCCCATTAATGCAGCCTTGCACAGCGTTCATCTGCAGCCTTGTCCAGTGTCATTGCAGCCTTGTCAGTGTAGCCTTGTCATTTTCAGCCTTGCCCCAGTGTCATTTGCAGCCTTGTCATTGCAGTCTTGAAGTTTAAAAATGGTGCCGCCAAGATACAGAGTCCTGTATCTCGGCGGCTCCCAGGTCCTCTCGGCAGCTCTCGGGTCCTCGGGTCCTCTCGCAGTCCCGAGCGGAGCCGAGAGTAGCCGAGTGTTTGGCTACAGCATCACACAACTGCGCAATTGTCAGGTAAATCGACGCAGTGCCGTATCGCAAAAAAAATGATTGAAGTGCAATATTTCTAATATTACATTGTTATATAGAAATAAAATAGTTCAACTCACCATAAGCAGAATCAGTCGGAGCCTGAGCGTGTCACTTGCCAACGTCACCTGCCTTCAGATGCGGATTGTCACTTGCCACACATTGCGGATTGTCACTTGCCACTTCACTTGTCAGCGGATGCAGGGTGTCACTTGTCAGCGGATGCAGGGTGTCACTTGCCACCGGGTCGAAGGGGGCCCCGTCAGGTAGGATGTATGGGGGCCCCATGATTTCTAACATTCAGGGGGGTGGCAAACTCCCGCCCGCTAGCAAGCTCGTTTCGCCGGCACCGCTGCATATTTTACGGCGACTGATCGGGCTTGTCTACTCCCACTTCCTGATAGCGGTGGAACGCACCATAGGGCGGACGTGATGTAATCAGCCAGAAATGATGCAAGACATGGGAGGCAACGCGGCCATCATTTCTGGCTGATGACATCACGTCCGTTCCACCGCTATCAGGAAGTGGAAGTAAACACAAGCCTGATCGGTCGCTGACGAAACGGGCTGACTAGTGGGCGGGTGTTTGCCATGGATCCGGCCCTGCCAGCGGGGCTCACTATTGGACGGGGCCCATGGGCTTGAGCCCAGTTAAGCTCAATTGTAAGTCCGGCCCTGGCCACAAGTGTTTTAGACCTCCTGTAATAAGAGGTCTTAGGAGCTGGTAAGCAGCCATTTTATGAGGTGGAGGTGTTTCTCTGAACTGTCACGATTTCTTGGAAAAATATCCACAATTAAGGGATCGTTTGGATACCACGTCACTGTGTGGTCTTTCTTGCTTTTTATGCATATAGATTTTCTTCATCAATTATTCACAATTTTATTTTAGCCCGGTTTATTTTTTTGATTCTTCTCTCCATCACTCTGCTCTCTCCTGCTATCAGCATGATCATTCTTAGCACATGTGCACTGCAGCACAAGTGATTGGCTCCTTCTGCAGCTTATCCTTTCCCCTAATCTGAACTCTGCTGTACAGGGGCTGCAAGAGGTTAATGCCAAGTCGGATTCGGATACTTACACATCTTGCAGGGCTCAACATTTCAAGTCCTGAGCTACTAGCCAGGCCTTAAGAGTTACTCGCCACCAGTTGCCCCACCTACCCTGGCTCACCCCTAAGGAAAGACCCCCCCCCGCCAGAGCTGAGCCGAGCTAAGCCGGCCCACCTCCCCGCCCAAGCCGAGTGGACCCGCCCAAGCCAAGCCGGAACACCTGCTCTCAGCTTATTTCCACTCGCCAAATGCGAGCAGGCGAGTGGAAATTTTGAGGGCTGCATCTTGTATTTAAAAATAAATTTATGATGTATTAATGAATACCGAGCTGCGCGTAGATATGTGTGTCTTTTATTTCCGCCTGGCTCTCAGCTTTTAAATAATTCATATCAAAATAAAGTGTTTGTTTGCTAAATCAGAATGATGTCAAATATAGAAAAAAAAAAGAGGAGGAGGATGTACAGACAGGGAAAAGTTTCTGTACGGCAGTTATTGGTTGGTAGTGTCCTAGGTAACAATGGTTAATTCATACACTAACACACCAGTATGTGAGCTGAAAATGTAAACTCACATCCTAGAGACAAACAAAATCACTAAGGACTGGTTCACACTTGTGCAGGGGGGGTTCCCGCTGCGGCAACTATCCACACACAAAATGCAGGAGATGTGTGCGGGAGCCATTGATCCTGCCATTAAACTTGCAGTTTCTGTGTGGGTAGGGAATCAAAGAATAGATTCCCTGCTTTTTTCAGGATGCACGGTAAGCCGTTCAAATGAGTGGGCAGCTGCGTCCACGCAAGATGCGGCTCACAAAGCTGCAGAAGCATGAACCATGCCTAAGAGCCCAGTCACACTTCCCCAATCCTGTCAGTTGTGTTAATGACCATTGTGTCTAGTGTTAACATGTGTTGCATTAAGTCAGCCTACGCAATTCGAATCAGCTGCAAACGCAGCCGTGCGTTGTGGTGTACTCCAATGCATGTGCATCAGAGCTGCTTTGCTTTCGTACATCGGAGTGCTATTTAAAATGAATGGGACTGCAACTTGATAACAAGGCCCTGGAAGACTTTTTTGTCCACGAAACGCGTAGGGAGGAGCAATAGCAGTGATGTCATCATTCACGCTGGCGGACCAGAGCTGAGCGGCATTTCCATGCTTGTTTTTAGTGTATGCTTGTGAGTACCTGCTTTTTATTATTAAACCAGGGATTTTAAAACACTACACTATTGGCTTTTCCTTACTATTACCTTACTGATCTGATGGCTGAGTTTTTGAACAAAGATTGATGTTACTATTACATCTGGAAGATCCTGTACATACTGCCAACTGCTATACCCTCCACATTCCTCTCCTGTACATACTGCCCACTGTCATACCCTCCACACTCCTCTCCTGTACATACTGCCAACTGTCATACCCTCCACACTCCCCTCCTGTACATACTGCTCACCGTCAAACCCTCCACATTCCTCTCCTGTACATTCTGCCCTCTGTCATACCCTTCACACTCCTCTCCTGTATATACTGCCCACTATCATACCCTCCACACTCCTCTCCTGTACATACTGCCCACTGTCATACCCTCCACACTCTTCTCCTGTACATACTGCCCACTGTCATACCCTCCACTCTGCTCTCCTGTACATACTGCTCACCGTCTTACCCTCCACACTCCTCTCCTGTACGTACTGCTCACCGTCTTACCCTCTACACTCCTCTCCTGTACATACTGCTCACCGTCTTACCCTCCACACTCCTCTCCTGTACATACTGCCCACTATCATATCGTCCACACTCCTCTCCTGTACATACTGCCCACTGTCATACCCTCCACACTCCTCTCCTGTACGTACTGCCCTCTGTCATACCCTGCACACTCCTCTCCTGTACATACTGCCCACTGTCATACTCTCCACACTCCTCTCCTGTATATACTGCCAACTGTCTTTCTCTCCACACTCCTCTCCTGTACATACTGCCCACTGTCATACCCTCCACACTCCTCTCCTGTACATACTGCCAACTGTCTTTCTCTCCACATTCCTCTCCTGTACATACTGCCCACTGTCATACCCTCCACACTCCTCTCCTGTACATAGTGCCCACTGTTATACCCTCCACACTCCTCTCCTGTACATACTGCCCCGTAATACCTTCCACACTCCTCTCCTGTACGTACTGCCCTCTGTCATACCCTCCACACTCCTCTCCTGTACATAGTGCCCCATCATACCCTCCACACTCCTCTCCTGTACATAGTGCCCACTGTTATACCCTCCACATTCCTCTCCTGTACATACTGCCCACTGTCATACCCTCCACACTCCTGTCCTGTACATAGTGCCCGCTGTTATACCCTCCACATTCCTCTCCCTCACCTGCACATACTTCCCACTTTATACCATCCATACTCCTCCACTATGCCTCTTACCCACAAAAACAGTTCTTTAAAATTATATTGAATATCCTCAATGTTACCATCTCTAGAATGGGCACACTTTTGTTAGTTCAACTAAAGGAAATCTTCTCAGTCCTCATATTTGTTCTGCCCATTATTAGTACTCATTTCATTTGTGATTACTATTGTGATGTATAGAGGAACTGGATGTCAGCTACTCTAAATATACCACTGGTAAAAAAAAGTGTCCCTGAAAATATTTTTGAAATGTTGGCAACTATGCACTTGGGCACTGCCCAAGGGCCACCGGGTCAGTAGGGGCCCCATGAGAGGCTGCTGGGATCCTGTAATAAAAGCGACAGTAAAGTTTGCTAACATTACTACTTTTTAGAGGCCCTGAGGTAGGTTATGCCATAATGTACTGGTATGCACAGCATACCTGTCAGACTGAGCCCTGCAGCTCTGCACTGTGATCAACCCGGCGGGTCCCGGGAGCTTCCATCTTCACCAGGTCTTCCTTTCGGGTTCTGTGCCCTTGATCACTTGCCTTGGCTGGGCTGTGTTGCTGTCACTCCCACGCATGCTCATCCTCTCTCACCCCCCTCTCTCTCTCATCCTCCCTCCCTCACCCCTCATCCCTCTCTCATCCCCCCTCTCTCTCATCCTCCCTCCCTCACCCCTCATCCCTCTCTCATCCCCCCTCTCTCTCTCATCCTCCCTCCCTCACCCCTCATCCCTCTCTAATCCCCCTCTCTCTCTCATCCTCCCTCCCTCACCCCTCTCTCATCCCCCCTCTCTCTCTCATCCTCCCTCCCTCACCCCTCATCCCTCTCTCATCCCCCCTCTCTCTCTCATCCTCCCTCCCTCACCCCTCTCTCATCCCCCCTCTCTCTCTCATCCTCCCTCCCTCACCCCTCTCTCATCCCCTTTCTCTCTCTCTCATCCTCCCTCTCTCTATTTTAATGAATTTGTTATAACAAAAATGGTTTGCATTTTTATTTATTTATTATTATTATTTTTTTTTTATATATATAAAAAGCCCCACCAAAATCCTCAGCACCAAGCCCATGATGTTCTTAATCCGGGCCCTGTACCTACCAGTGATCCTATTGCAGGATGTCCTGTGACCACGGGGCCCAGTGATAGAAATCCAGCCTTGTTCCTGGGAGGACAGGACAGGTTGGAGCCCCTGCAAAATTACAGCAGATATTTTTTAACTTTCCACAGACCGGCAAAGCTATGGATTTGCTCATCCCTGGCCCCTGTCCTTTGCAAATCATTGTGACTTTTTATTTTTTTTTTGCAATGGAATCTCCCTGAACGCTGTATGGTGACGGGCAGAGCATGGTATAATCTGAGCCCTGTCTGCTCTACCTGTCTCTCAGCAGGCTGGGAGCCCATGCTGCAAAGCATATCAGCTTGTGAGAGAACATAAAAGGAGGACATTCAGCCCTGCGCTACGGGAGGAGGTGTCTACAGTTCACCGTTCTGTAAAGTCGCGTGTTAGCACTCCAGCTCTCCCGGGAAAGAGGCTTACGCGACCTCATGCTGGCTTTCCTATTTCTCCTCTGTAAAAGAGCTGTGTGCAAATAAAGCTGTCATATTGTCAGAGACTAAACTGAAGCTGGCCACATGCCTTGCAATTTTTTTTCTCACATAGTTACTTAGTCAGGATGAAACAAGACACACGTCCATCATGTCCAGCCAGAAGGCAAAAATAAGTAAATTAAAGCAAAAAAAAAAAAAAAAAAGAACCTCACAGTGAATAAATATATAGACGTTGGATGCGCTGCACTGAGAATACATTTAGCTGCTGGTGCAAATGATGCAAACTCAAAATGTTCTAGAAAAGTGCTGTACTTATTATGACAAAGCCTAATGTCAATAATATGAAATAAATAATGTGAAATGAACATGAGGGACTGTGGAGGAGATTTACTAAAACTGCAGCACTCAGAATCTGCTGCTGCTGTGCATGGTAGCCAATCAGCTTCTAATTTCAGCTTGTTTAACTAAAGCGGAGTTCCACCCAAAAGTACTCGTGACCCCCTGACATGCCCCATTTGGCATGTCATTTTTGGGGGGCGAGTCCCTTTATCGCAGGGATAGAGAGGGTAAAAAAGGGGGAGGGGTATGCCTATATCAAGAATAATGTACAAGTGAATGTGAGAGATGACATCACTAAGGGAGCTAGGGAGGAGGTGGAATCCTTATGGGTAGAGCTCCAAAGGGATGAAGGGGAAAATAATACTGGGAGTATGCTATAGGCCCCCAACCTGAGGGAGGAAGTGGAGACAGATCTCCTATCACAAATTGGATTAGCAGCAAGGATGGGAAGTGTTATCATAATGGGGGATTTTAATTATCCAGACATAGACTGGGCGGAAGGAACCACGCATTCATCTAAGGCTTGCCAGTTCCTAAATGTCTTGCAGGACAATTTTATGGGTCAGATGGTAGACGCACCAACTAGAAATAAAGCGTTACTAGATCTACTGATTACCAACAATACAGACCAATTTAGGAAACAGCGATCACAGGTCAATTGGCTTCAGTATAAATCACACAAATAGGAAACATAAGGGGAATACAAAGACACTGAATTTCAAAAGAGCTAACTTCCCTAAACTACGAACCTTGTTAAAAGGCATGAATTGGGATAAAATCTTAGGAACAAAGAACACAGAGGAGAGATGGGTTTGCTTTAAGAGCATATTAAATAAGGGCATTAGCCAATGCATCCCATTGGGTAATAAATTTAAAAGAGCAAACAAAAGTCCTGGATGTCTTAACTCCAATGTAAAAATGCATATAAAAGCAAAGGAGAAGGCCTTAAAAAAATACAGAGTTGAGGGATCATCATCAGCATTCAGACTTTATAAAGAATGCAACAAGAAATGTAAGGGTGCAATTAGTTAGAACACAAAAGACACATAGCGGAGGACAGCAAAAAAAATCCCAAGAAATTCTTTAAGTATGTAAACAGTAAAAAAGGGAGGACAGACCATATTGGCCCCATAAAGAATGAGGAAGGACATCTGGTTACAAAGGATGGGGAGATGGCGAAGGTATTAAATTTATTCTTCTCCTCAGTCTTCACGAGGGAATCGGGGGGCTTCAGTACCCACAACTGCAGTGTTTATCCTTATGACACATCACAGGAAGCACCTCCATGGTTAACAGAGGACAGAATTAGAAATAGACTTGGGAAACTTAACATTAATAAATCACCGGGACCAGATGGCTTGCATCCGAGGGTACTTAGGGAACTCAGTAAAGTATTTGCCAGACCATCGTTCCCAATTTTTACTGACAGTCTACTGACTGGAATGGTACCAGCTGATTGGAGAAAAGCCAATGTAGCACCAATATTTAAAAAGAGCCCAAAATACATGCCTGTGAATTACAGGCCAGTTAGCCTAACATCAATAGTATGCAAGCTCTTGGAGGGGATGATAAGGGGCTATATACAAGATTTTAGTAATGAAAACGGTATTATTAGCAGTAATCAGCATGGATTCATGAAGAATCGTTCTTGCCAAACCAGCATGGATTCATGAAGAATTGTTCTTGCCAAACCAATCTATTAACCTTCTATGAGGAGCTGAGTTGCCATCTAGATAAAGGAAGGCCCGTAGACGTGGTGTATCTGGATTTTGCAAAAGCATTTGACACAGTTCCCTATAAATGTTTACTGTACAAAGTAAGGTCCGTTGGCATGGACCATAGGGTGAGTACATGGATTGAAAACTGGCTACAAGGGCGAGTTCAGAGGGTGGTGATAAATGGAGAGTACTCGGAATGGTCAGGGGTGGGAAGTGGGGTCCTCCTGGGTTCTGTGCTGGGACCAATCCTATTTATTTGTTCATAAACAAACTGGAGGATGGGGTAAACAGTTCAATCTCTGTATTTGCGGACGATACAAAGCTAAGCAGGGCAATGACTTCTCCGCTGGATGTGGAAACCTTGCAAAAAGATCTGAACAAATTAACTGGGTGGGCAACTACATGGCAAATGAGGTTTAATGTAGAAAAAATGTACAATAATGCATTTGGGTGGCAAAAATATGAATGCAATCTATACACTGGGGGGAGAACCTCTGGGGGAATCTAGAATGGAAAGGACCTGGGGCACCTAGTAGATAATAGGCTCAGTAATGGCATGCAATGCCAAGCTGCTGCTAACAAAGCAAACAGAATATAGGCATTAAAAAGGGGATCAACTCCAGAGATAAAACGATAATTCTCCCGCTCTACAAGACTCTGGTCCGGCCTCACCTGGAGTATGCTGTCCAGTTCTGGGCACCAGTCCTCAGGAAGTTGCAGCAGAACATGCGAACAGGCAAAAAATTTGTTCAAACACGCGAACGCCGTTAAAATCTATGGGACACGAACGTGAAAAATCAAAAGTGCTAATTGTAAGGGTTAATATGCAAGTTATTGTCATAAAAAGTGTTTGGGGACGTTTTTTTCGGGAGCAGTGATTTTAATAATGCTTAAAGTGAAGCAATAAAAGTGAAATATTCCTTTAAATATCATACCTGGGGGGTGTCTATAGTATGCCTGTAAAGTGGCGCTTTTTTCCTGTGTTTAGAACTGTCCCTGCACAAAATGACATTTCTAAAAGAAAAAAAGTCATTCAAAAGTACTCGCGGCTGTAATGAATTGTCGGGTCTCGGCAATACAAATAAAAGTCATTGAAAAAAAATGGCATGGGATCCCCCCAGTCCATTACCAGGCCCTTAGGGTCTGGTATGAATATTAAGGGGAACCCCGAACCAAATTTTAAAAGAAAATTGCGTGGGGGTCCCCCGAAATTCCATACCCGGCCCTTCAGGTCTGGTATGGATATTAAGGGGAACCCTGCACCAATTTTTAAAAAAAAATTGCATAGGGGTCCCCCTCAAAATCCATACCAGAAAATTAGAAAATTCCGAAAATTTGGAAATTCTAAAATTCTGAAATTCCAAAATTCTAAAATTTGTAAATTCAACAATTCGAAAATTCAAGAATCTGAAAAATCTAAAATCCGAAAATAAGAAAGGAAAATCCGAAAATTCAAAAGAACAAAAATCCGAAAATCCAAAAATTCGAAATAATAACTACCGTATATACTCGAGTATAAGTCGTCCCGAGTATAAGTCGAGGCCCCTAATTTACCACAAAAAACTGGGAAAAATTTATTGACCCGAGTATAAGTCGAGGGTGAAAAATGCAGAGGGTCAATAATGCCCATCTGCAGCTGCATGCCTCCCTGTGTCCTGTGCAGCCTACCTGTACCCTGTGCATGTGTCCTGTACATGTGTGTGTGTCCTGTACATGTGTGTCCTGTACATGTCCTGTGTCCTGTACATGTCCTGTGTCCTGTACATGTGTGTGTGTGTCCTGTACATGTGTGTGTGTCCTGTACATGTCCTGTACATGTGTGTGTGTGTGTGTGTGTCCTGTACATGTCCTGTGTCCTGTACGTGTGTGTGTGTGTCCTGTACATGTGTGTGTGTCCTGTACATGTCCTGTACATGTGTGTGTGTGTGTGTGTGTCCTGTACATGTCCTGTGTCCTGTACATGTGTGTGTGTGTCCTGTACATGAGTGTGTGTCCTGTACATGTGTGTGTATGTGTATGTGTGTGTGTGTGTGTCCTGTACATGTCCTGTGTCCTGTACATGTATGTGTGCATGTGTCCTACCTGTGTCCTGTGCAGCCTCCCTGTGGCGATCTCCATCCTCTCTGTGGCGATCTCCATCTTCAATCGGCGGCCGGCATGTGATGATACTGTTCGGCGGCCATTCCACAGTTCAAAAGCCGCGCCTCCTCCTCGTCTGTGATAGGCTGACCGCTGACTGCCTATCACGGACATTCTCTCATTCTCATACCACGGACGAGGATGAGAGAATGTCCGTGATAGGCTGTACACTGACAGCTGTTCAGCCTATCACAGATGAGCAGGAGGCGCGGCTTTTGAAAGCTGCAATAGCCGGCGAACACTACGCCGGCCGCCGTCTGCCTGCATGACACGCTGATCATGCAGACAGATGGAAGGTACTCGAGTATAAGTCGAAGGGACACTTTCAGCCCAAAAAAAAGGGCTGAAAAATTCGACTTATACTCGAGTATATACGGTAACTAATAATACCTAACTATTAAATTATAGGTATTGGAATTTCCTTTCAAATTTGGTAACGAATACAAATTTATCTGAAGTTACAAATTATCCAAAGTAACGAATGCCGCATCTAAACAAATGGAACAGAACAAATTATTAATAAATAATAATGATGATAATATGTCTTTATTATTATTATTATTCTTGTTTATTATTATTAATTTGTTACGTTCCATTTATTTAGATACAACATTCGTTATTACGGATAAACTTGTATTCGTTACGTTCACTAACAGCCAAATTTGAAATGAAATTCCAATACCTATAATTTAATAGTAATAGCTAAGTTATTATTAGTTAGTTATTTTTTCAAATTTTCAAATTTTCAGGTTTTTGAATTTTCGGATTTTCGTTCTTTTGAATTTTCAGATTTTCATTCTTATTTTCGGATTTCCGAATTTTTGGATCTTCGGATTTTTGAATTTTGAATCTCCAAAACTCTGAATTTCCGAATTTTCGAAATTTCTGAATATTCAGAAAAATTCAGAAATTCGAAAATTCGGATATTTCTGAATTAACAAATTTGTCTAATTCCGTTACAAAACAAATTCGGAACTAAACGAATTGCACATGTCTACCTTTGATCGCCCCTAATGTTAACCCCTTCCCAACCAGTGTCATTAGTACATTGACAGTGCATATTTTTAGCACTGATCACTGTATTAGTATCGCTGGTCCACAAAAGGTTCACATTGTTGCGATTTGACATGCTATTGCTGGCAATGGCACCGTCCAAATCAATGATGGGGCACTATTCCTCCCACTGACACCAATGATGGGAAATTATTCCTCCCACTGACACAATGATGGGGTACTATTCCTCCCACTGACACCAATGATGGGGCACTATTCCTCCCACTGAAACCAAAGATGGGGCACTATTCCTCCCACTTACACTAATGATGGGGCACTATTCCTCCCACTGTCACCAATGATGGGGCACTATTCCTCCCACTGACACCAATGATGGGGCACTATTCCTCCCACTGACACCAATGATGGGGCACTATTCTACACTTTCTATTGTCACTGGCCACAGTCTGCCTTAACAACAAGCTGTAACCCCTTTTATCAGGGTGTATATTTTACTTTAAAATGTTATTTTACTTCTAAAAAAATTTTTCTCAGAAAGTTCTGGATGTCTTAGAGACGCATTTTTCTTTTTTTCAATAATAAATTCTCTCCTCTTTGTCCGGTAGATAGGCCTGTAATAGCTTGTCATTGGGCTGCAGAGCTGGCTCGGTCTGGAATCGCTCGCTGTTTCTGTCTTGCTGGGTGACCTCCCATTACAGTCCAGCTCCGGCTTCTGTTCTATAATTTGTATCCGCTAAACACAGTCCATCGGAGTCGCTGAGCCTTTATTCCTCGCTCCCGGCGCACACCGTGTCATTTCACCGGATAATACGAGGATATCGCTGCCTCTAACTTTATTTCTTGGCTTCAGTCTTTATTTTGTGCGAAGCCAAATAAGAAAATTACCCGGCAATTTTTAGTTTATTTTGAATCAGAATAAATTGCAATTCTGAGCGGCCTACTTTGGTGGAAATGACAGACACATTTCTGCCAGGTGGTGAGGTCTTCCGCTGTCTATTATTTGTTCAGCGGATACGTCTGCAGATGAATGAGCATGGAGCAAGTATGCTTCTTGGAAGTCTGAATGCGCCCATCAAAAGAGAAGTAAAGGCTGCATGTAGGCTTTCATGACTGGGGAGGGGGGGGGGGGTCCAGGGGGCAGGCCTAAAAAGAGGATAAAGCGGACCTAGCATCTCATATACACAATATTACCAAAAGTATTGGGACACCTGCCTTTTCACGCAGATGAACTTTAATGGCATCCCAGTCTTAGTCCGAAGGTTTCAATATTGAGTTGGCCCACCCTTTGCAGCTATAACAGCTTCAACTCTTCTGGGTAGGCTGTCCATAAGGTTTAGGAGTGTGTCTATAGGAATGTTTGATCATTCTTCCAGAAGCGCATTTGTGAAAGCAGGCGCTGGTGTTGGACAAGAAGGCCTGGCTCACAGTCTCTGCTCTAATTCAACCCAAAGGTGTTCTCTCGGGTTGAGGTCAGGACTTTGTGAAGGCCAGTCAAATTCCTCCACCCCAAACTCGCTCATCCGTGTCTTTATGGACCTTGCTTTGTGCACTTGTGCGCAGTGATGCTGGAACAGGGAGGGGCCATCCCCAAACTGTTCGCACAAAGTTGGGAGAATGAAATTGTCCAAAATGTCTTGGTATGCTGACGCCTAAAGAGTTCTCTTCACTGGAACTAAGGGGCCAAGTCAAGGCCAGTCAAGTTCCTCCACCCCAAACTCACTCATCCTTGTCTTTATGGACCTTGCTTTTTGCACTGGTCCAAATCATTTGGTGGAGGGGGGATTATGGTGTGGGGGTCGTTTTTCAGGGGTTGGGCTTGGCCCCTTAGTTCCAGAGAAAGGAACCCCTAAAGGGGTTGTAAACCCTCAAGGTTTTTCACCTATGCAGTATTTTTGTCATTTTTGTCAGCTTGTTATGCCGCGTACACACGAGCGGACTTTACGGCGGACTTTGCCCGGCGGACTGGATTTCGTCGGACAATTCGATGTGTGTGGGCTCCAGCGGACTTTGTTTTCTCAAAAGTTGGACGGACTTAGATTTGAAACTTGTTTAAAATTCATCTGCTGAAATCGAGTCCGGTCGAAAAGTCCGCCGTCTGTATGCTAGTTCGACGGACAAAAAGCCACGCTAGGGCAGCTATTGGCTACTGGCTATGAACTTCCTTGTTTTAGTCCGGTCGTACGTCATCACGTACGAATTCGACGGACTTTGGTGGATTGTGTGTAGGCAAGTCCGTTCATTCAGAAAGTCCGTCGGAAAGTACGTCGAAAAGTCCGCCGGGCAAAGTCCGCCGTAATGTCCGCTCGTGTGTACGCGGCATTAGTTGTAGTAGACATGTGCACTTCTGAAAAATGTGTTCATTTTCGTTTTTGTTTTTTTTCTTTTATCGGGCCATTCGTAAATTCGAAAATTCAAAATTTCGTACATTTGAAAATCTGAAAACAAGAAAAAAAATCAGAAAGTTCGAAAGAACGAACTATTAAATTATAGATATTGGAATTTCTTTTCAAATTTGGCTGTTAGTGAGTGTAACAAATACGAATTTATCCGAAGTTACGAATTTTCCAAAATAACGAATGCCGCATCTAAACAAATGGAACAGAACGAATTAATAATAAATAATAATAATAAAACATTTTTATTATTATTATTGTTATTTATTATTATTAATTCATTATGTTCCATTTGTTTAGATGCAGCATTCGTTATTTCGATAATTCGTCACTTCAGATAAATTCGTATTCGTTACATTCATTAACAGCCAAATTTGAAAGGAAGTTCCAATACCTATAATTTAATAGTTAGTTATTATTTCAGATTTTCGAATTCTCAGGGTTTTCAGATTTTCGAATTTACAAATTTTTGAATTTTTGAATTTCCGATTTTACAGATTTTCGAATTTACGAATATTCGAATTTACGAATTTACGAATATTTGGAAAAATTTGTTAAACCGGGTTTTCGTTAATACGGATGTTTCGAGAAATGAATTCGGAACTAAACGAATTGCACATGTCTAAGTTGTAGAGTCTCTAAAGGCGATTCTTCTAGACAAGCTGTACTTAGTGTAGGTACTGTATTTCAGGCATGGTTGTGCTTCTTCATTGGGATCAAGTTTTAGTGACCTTGTTGTATTGGTGCCACGGGCTGCATGCATGGATGGGATGGTCAGAATATTGTCCCTGAGACGGGGTGGTATGACTGAGGCACAATACATTTTTGTTGATAAAAGTGTTTCCTACAATAGGCCATCAGAGACCTTCAGATTGGTAATAAAAGGCCATTAAATCCTAGGTCATCGATGACGAACCTTGGCACCCCAGATTTTTTGGAACTACATTTCCCATGATGCTCATGCACTCATGTGTGTAGTTGAGCATCATGGGAAATGTAGTTCCAAAACATCTTTGTGCCAAGGTTCGCCATCACTGCCCTAGGTCAACATGTGATCTTTTATTAGGGTTGCTTGCGGCTTGGTGTTTGTGGGGTAGGTACGCAGTAAGGCATATGCTACCCCCTAAACAAAATTTTCATCTAAAAAAAAATAATACATTTGTCAAGAATACCATTTTTCCTTCTAAAGCAGACAGAGACTGAGTAGAAACGTCTTTCCCCTATCACAAGCCATGGCTTCACTGCAGAGGTCAAACATGCTCCCTATTGTGTCGGATCTATAGCTCTGAAATCAGCAGAGCTCATGCTCCTGGCTGATTGGAGAACTCTGACTATGATGTGTCAGACAGATCACAGCTTCTCCACAGACAGCAAGGCCCCCACTCTGCAGAATGTAGAAAATAAACTATAAGAAGTTACCTGGAACATGGAACATGTTTAGCCAGTGGCGGCCCGTCCGAACGGGGCCCATGGGCGCTGCCCCCCTAATCTATGCGCCTGGCCCCTAATCTACACGCAGGGTGCCAGACACATTGATTCCAATGTTTTTTTTTTTCTTCTTTGAAGCACATGATCAGAGCCTGAGGCTCTTATTGGCTTCAAAAAAGGGTGGGATCGGGGCGCAGAGCTCTGCGCCCACTCAGTTGTGTGACAATAGAAAAATAATATTTGCTATTGTTTTCCTGATTCTCCTCCCGGCCAATCAAGAAGCAGCTTCTGAAACTCAATTGGCCAGGGAGTCTTAGGACTCCCAATCGTGTCTCAGGACACACTTCCTGATCAGCCCGGAGGAGAACGGAGCGGAGAATGGCCCGGCTCTTCATTTCCCCAAGCCTCCTATGTTATGCTCTGTCCACATCTAGGCATTGTTGGGTGATTTTCTGCTGTAAGCCTCAGCTCTAAAAACGCCCAGCAAGACAAATCCTATTCATTTCAAAGGCCGCTGTTCACAACTGAGAGTCCTGTCTCCTGAAGTAAAACACACCGTCGCTTAAAAAAAAGTACTTCTAAGCTTCTTTTTTGGCAGGTTACAGGCCTTTTACTGCTTTTCATTAGTGACTTGTCAACTTCAAAACGCCTGTACGAAAACGCTGCGAAAAACGCCAGTAAAATAGCAACGGAAGGAGAAAAATCCTGGACTGCCGCACTCCATGCAAAAACATCTTTATTGAAAAAATACGATAAAATCCAAAATAGATCCAATCCAATCCAAAAATCCAAAAAAGATGATAATTAACTTTACAATCTGTGCACAGTTCCTCTAAAATCCTGCAAATCCCAATAGTGTTACTGGTGGTGATAAACCAGATCTACAGTATATTACATATGTGAATATATAGCACATGTGAATACAAATTCCAAAATCTCATATAGTGAGACTGCATCTAAGTGCAGATCTAAACGAATAAGTGGATGACATATGTGTAATCTCAATGTACAAGTGGTGTAGATAATAAATATAATAAATCACTAGCCAAACTCATAAGCTGTAATAACATCTGGAAATGCAAAAATGCAAAGCACCAAAACTCATAAAAATAGGGCTTGTATGATAATATTGCATCCAAATAGCTATGACCCAAAGACAAAGTTAATAGTGTCCAATTTACAAGTAATAGTGTGAGTCAGTTTGTTTCTTAGACCACTCTTAAATGTTGCTTGTGCTTTACATCGCTTTCAACTTTCAGTTGGTTCATGTAAACGAAAGAATATACATCATTGTGCAATGATCAAGGATAGCATAAAGTAAATGCTCAAAAGTAATGCACTCACATATCCCTGGTTGTTGTTAAGGCACACAATGAAAACAATCAGCCATTGTGAGCGTGACTCCTCAATACCGCTGCTACCGTACTGATGATTAGCAACGGTAGTCCTTGTCACTAGCTCCTCCCACGCGTTACGTCACAGACCACGTGTCTTTCTCAAGGATGGCCCTGAGATGCCAAAGCCTTCATATTTAAGCCTGTTAGCGTCCCGGTTGCCATAGTGACATCGGTTATCATAGGATCATCATGCTGTTTCCACTTAGTTAGATGTTATCATATCAACTATACGGCCATCTCCAAATAACTTTATTAAAAAACATATTGCTCACAAATAACATTATTATTTAAAATCCATATTCAGACTGGAATAAAGAATATGGATAAAAAAACGGCAGTAATATATCGAGCAAATTCCCTCTAGTGGCAGTTAATGATATTGCACATGCCAAAACAACCGTATTTATGGGATCCTTATAGGCTGCCATAGATATATTTAAAAATGACATAAAAATGATATAAAAATATCTCTATTACATAGAAAATAAAACCAAGACCATTACAATAATAAAAACAAAAATAAATAAATAGATAGAAAAATAGATGGAGGAATGGAAGTACCTTAAAAATCACTATTAGCAAAGAGATACCTTCTGATGATAACAAATTTCAAATGATTATTCATAACTAGTAAGTGATTACACCTACAGTATATCATGATTAAGTCCTAACTCCATAAATGAGCTAGCAAACATGACTATATAGTAGGGGACTAAACTAAAAAAGTCTAATAATCCGATATAAAACAATTAAGGTCAAAGTCAATATTGAGGCCCCTAGGCGAGAGAGTGCACACCTCACCACCTGGATTCATTTTTACTTAATTCTCTTATTTTGTTGGAGCCCCTCCAGTGTGATTTATATCTATCAATTGCCCGAAATTTTAAGCCTGTGGGATCTCTGTTGTGATGTGATGCGAAGTGTCTAGAGACACTGTGTTTGGGGAAACCAATCTTAATATTTTGTATATGTTCCCTAATAGGCTTCCACATAGGGCCTTTGGTTCTGCCTATATATTGTAAGATATACACTACTCCTTTGGTTCTGCGGGAAATAAAATCCTTGATTTTATATTCTTTTTTAGTACTTGTGGATATAAAATTGGTACATTTTTGTCCATTCAAATTGGTATTTTTGCATGCACAGCATCTCTTGCAAGGGTAGAAACCTTTGCCTTGGAAGAAAGATAACTCTGTTAGTTTTTTGGGCGGTTCCGGGACACTTTTTGCCACTATATCTCTCAAAGTTGGTGCTCGCCTGTAGGTAAAGCGAGGTTTATCAGGTAAAATATTTTGAAGTGTTTTATCAGCTTTCAGCAGGGGCCAATATTTTTTAATAATAAGCTCCACCTGCTTATGTTGGACGCTATAATTCATTACCAAGGGAATATCCTGACTTGGTATACAGTTCTTTTCCTTATCTTGGATCAACAAATCCCGTGGTATCTGATAGGCTTCCTGTATTTTATCTTCATTGAATTCTTTATTATACCCTTTCGCCTCAAATTTTTTCTCCTCCACGGCACGACAGAATGACAAAAGTAAGAAGCCCAGACAAAAAAAGGGGATGCCGAGGAGAATTCAAGACCAAAAAAGAAAAAGAGAGTAGTAGGAGAGGGCATATATAATTTAAGTGGAATAGAACTAACAAAAACTGATCTAATTACATTAGACAAAGGACTCAAGTATGCCCCCAAAAGAAAACTAAATAAATTTGAAATGTACGTTAACATTCAGAAATATACCAGAAAACTTAATATAAAGAAATGCATGTTGAGTAATGCCGCGTACACACGGGCGGACTTTTCGACCGGACTGGTCCGACAGACTTTCCGGCGGACTTTCGACTGACTTTTGATGGACTTTTTAACGAGCGGACTTGCCTACACACGATCACACCAAAGTCCGACGGATTCGTACGTGATGACGTGCACCGGACTAAAATAAGGAAGTTGATAGCCAGTAGCCAACAGCTGCCCTAGCATTGTTTTTTGTCGTCGGACTACCATACAGACGAGCGGATTTCTGGGTCCGGCGGAGTTACGACGTAAAGATTTGAAGCATGTTCCAAATCTAAAGTCCGTCAGATTTGCGACTGGAAAAGTCCGCTGAAGGTCCGGTGAAGCCTACACACGATCGGATTGTCCGCCGGATTTGGTCCGTCGGCGTCCGTCAGACCAGTCCGGTCGAAAAGTCCGACCGTGTGTACGCTGCATAAGGTCCCTACTACCCAAACCGGAAGGATAGAAACCTCAGGTAGAATTGTGCATAGCAATCTCAGAAATAAGTCGTTGTTCAATCCCCCTACTCACAACAATGAACATATTGAAGTGTTTAATAAAATGGTAACCCAAGAACTGGATCAGTTGAAAATAAAAAGAATGAATGAATCTCATACTATCAGAACAGGAATAAAGCAGTTAGAAGAAAATAAGAAAGTTGTAATTAGGCCTGCGGATAAAGGAGGGGGCAATTGTTGTGTTATCCAAAGACTATTACAACAAAGATGCAGGTATGGCTAGATAGGTTGCATCAGATGCGGCACCTCATCCCAGAGTAATTTAGTAACTAATGGATAAAGGGACAGGGGATTATAGCGGTGCTAGAGCAAAAAATTTGAAAATGAGATAGAGATATAAAATTACAAATAATACTTTATTTCACAAAATTCAATACATAGGGAAAACAATAAAATCATTAGCAGCAAAAAGCATATATATTGCGTATGACCCAAATGCAGTGGGGTGGGCCAGGTGGAGGTGGCCTTCGAAGCAAAGGCTCAGTTTCCTACATGTTTCGCCAAAACATTGGCTTCCTCAGGGAATAAGAGCTTTTTGCAATATATAAGAATCTATGCATGGAGATACAAAAACATCATGTAAACAAACAAAAGCATTGGGATATAGGCTGTTGTAAACATTGCTATATATTGTAATATTGTGACTGGACAATCTCACACAGGGAGGTAACCCTAAAGTGGCCCCAGGATTCCGAACATACCTGAACACCAGACACCCAGGGGAAGCCCGGCAGGGGGCCCCCAGACGAGGGAAGAACAGACTGCACCGTATTTATGCTTGCAGGGGGCACATAGAAGACCTGGCAATTAAATGTGTTGGAAATTAGGAAATGGTAATGGCTAAGTAGGCTTGAAGTGTATGTAAAACATTTAATTTTAAGAACATGAGTAGGATAATAAGGTATACATAAGTTAAATAGGGCATAAAAGCCTCAAGAGAACTCACACTTTAAAAGCAAGTTGATTGATAAGGAGGAAACGTTTCCTCCTTATCATTTAATGATTTAATCGCCAGGTCTTCTATGTGCCCCCTGCAAGCATAAATACGGTGCAGTCTGTTCTAATGATTTTATTGTTTTCCCTATGTATTGAATTTTGTGAAATAAAGTATTATTTGTAATTTTATATCTCTATCTCATTTTCACATTTTTTGCTCTAGCACTGTCTATTACAACAAAGAATTATGAGGTCAACTATGTGACACCAAAACATATATAAAACTTAAGGGAAACCCCACAAAAGAACATAAAAGTGAACCTAATATTAAAAGGTAGTTCAAAAAAGGAATCCAAGTATTTAATACCCGATACATGTAGAGTACCCATCATTTATACGGTACCAAAAATCCAAAAAAATCCAGTGCAACCGCCAGGAAGACCCATAATAAATGGAATCCAGTACCATAAATGCAAGACTGGGGGAATTCATGGACAAGTATTTGCAACCCCTGGTACCCAACACCAGTTCTTACCTAACCAAACATCTGATTCAAATTTTAAACAACATTGATTTACGACCAGAAAACAAATATTTAATTGCAACAGCGGATGTCTCTTCTTTATACACAGTGATAGATCATGATGATGCGATTCAGGCATCAAAATGGGCCATGGAAAAGTTTAGTAACCCCATCTCCAAACAAAGAAGATTTATTTTGAGATGCCTAGCCTTTGGGCTACAGCACAATTACTTCTGGCATAATGCAGACTATTATAGACAATCGAATAGTATTGGGATGGGTGCAAAGTATGCACCAAGTGTTGCTAACATTTTTATGGCTAGATGGGAGGAACAAGCCATATATTCTGATACACCAGAAAACTTGATATTATATAAAAGGTTCATTGATGATTGCATTATAATATGGAAAGGAGATGAGAAAAGTTTAATCCAGTTATTTGATCGGCTGAATGGCAACCAGAATAACATAATTTCCACTATGGTAACAATGGATAGGAAAAAAAATTTGAGGCGAAAGGGTAGAATAAAGAATTAATTGAAGATAAAATACAGGAAGCCTATCAGATACCACGGGATTTGTTGATCCAAGATAAGGAAAAGAACTATATACCAAGTCAGGATATTCCCTTGGTAATGAATTATAGTGTCCAACATAAGCAGGTGGAGCGTATTATTAAAAAAATATTGGCCCCTGCTGAAAGCTGATAAACCACTTCAAAGCATTCTACCTGATAAACCTCGCTTTACCTACAGGCGAGCACCAACTTTGAGAGATATAGTGGCAAAAAATGTCCCGGAACCGCCCAAAAAACTAACAAAGTTATCATTCTTCCAAGGCAAAGGTTTCTACCCTTGCAAAGGATGCTATGCATGCAAAAATACCAATTTTAATGGACAAAAATGTACCAATTTTATATCCACAAGTACTAAAAAAGAATATAAAATTAAGGATTTTATTTCCTGCAGAACCGAAGGAGTAGTGTATATCTTACAATGCTCATGTTCTTTACAATAGGCAGAACCAAACGTCCTATGTGGAAGCGTATTAGGGAACATATGCAAAATATTAAGATTGGTTTCCCCAAACACAGTGTCTCTAGACACTTCGCATCACATCACAACAGAGATCCCACAGACTTAAAATTTTGGGCAATTGATAGATATAAATCACACTGGAGGGGCTCCAACAAAATAAGAGAATTAAGTAAAAATGAATCCAGGTGGATATTTGAGGTGTGCACTCTCTCGCCTAGGGGCCTCAATATTGACTTTGACCTTAATTGTTTTATATCGGATTATTAGATTTTATATCTGGGGTGTATTTGGTTTTTAACATATTTAATTTAATTATCTAGTTTAGTCCCCTACTATGTATTAATGTTTGCTAGCTCATTTATGGAGTCAGGACTTAATCATGATATACGTGTAATCACTTACTAGTTATGAATAATCATTTGAAATTTGTTATCATCAGAAGGTATCTCTTTGCTAATAGTGATTTTTAAGGTACTTCCATTCCTCCATCTATTTTTCTATCTATTTTTTTTTATTATTATTGTAATGATCTAGGTTTTATTTTCTATGTATTATAGATATTTTTATATCATTTTTATTTCATTTTTAAATATATCTATGGCAGCCTATAAGGATCCCATAAATACGATGGTTTTGGTATGTGCAATATCATTAACTGCCACTGGAGGGAATTTGCTTGATATATTACTGCCATTTTTTATCCATATTCTTTATTCAAGTCTGAATATGGATTATAAATAATAATGTTATTTGTGAGCAATATGTTTTTTAATAAAGTTATTTGGAGATGGCTGTATAGTTGATATGATAACATCTAACTAAGTGGAAACAGCATGATGATCCTACGATAACCGATGTGACTATGGCAACTGGGACGCTAACAGGCTTAAATATGGAGGCTTTGGTATCTCAGGGCCATCCTTGAGAAAGTCACGTGGCCTGTGACGTAACGCGTGGGAGGAGCTAGTGACGAGGACTACCGTTGCTAATCATCAGTACGGTAGCAGCGTTATTGAGGAGTCACGCTCACAGCGGCTGATTGTTTTCATTGTGTGCCTTATTAACAACAACCAGGGATATGTGAGTGCATTACTTTTGAGCATTTACTTTATGCTATCCTTGATCATTGCGCAATGATGTATATTCTTTCATTTACATGAACCAACTGAAAGTTGAAAGCGATGTAAAGCACAAGCAACATTTAAGAGTGGTCTAAGAAACTGACTCACACTATTACTTGTAAATTGGACACTATTAACTTTGTCTTTGGGGCATAGCTATTTAGATGCAATATTATCAGACAAGCCCTATTTTTATGAGTTTTGGTGCTTTGCATTTTTGCATTTCCAGATGTTATTACAGCTTATGAGTTTGGCTAGTGATTTATTATATTTATTATCTACACCACTTGTACATTGAGATTACACATATGTCACCCACTTATTCGTTTAGATCTGCACTTAGATGCAGTTTCACTATATGAGATTTTGGAATTTGTATTCACATGTGCTATATATTCACATATGTTATATACTGTAGATCTGGTTTATCACCACCAGTAACACTATTAGGATTTGCAGGATTTTAGAGGAACTGTGCACAGATTGTAAAGTTAATTGGAGCGCATCATTATCAATAATATCACTAGACATCTGCTCTGTACCTTCACATCTCTTGTCACCACTACTGGGGTTGTTAGACAATAGGTGCCAAAGAAGCCCCCTCTCCAGCTCTATCTTCACCAGGCACGCGCCAGTATGGCAGTTTGTAAATAGATACATTGATCCATCAGGGATGTATGTTTTATACTTGTGGGATCCCCATGAAAGCTGGAAATCACTTCAGCTTTAAGTTAAGCTTTAAAGGGTTGATTCACCTTTACAATAAAATTGCCCATACACCAGCACCACCAGTACATTAACTACTTGCCGACCAGCCGCCGTCATTATACGGCAGCAGCATGGGTGTCTGCAGGTAGGGGCAAGGGGGGGTCAAGTGCCCCCCCGGAATCAGGGATTGGATCGGCACATTTAGCACAGTGGCGTTGCTATGGTGTGTGGTCAGCCCGCAGGGTGACACCATCCAGGTGCTGTGAAGCCCCCCATCAGTGTAGTGTGACTGCGGGGAAGTGCCACCAGAGAGAGTGCCACGCTACCCAGCGCCACCAGAGAGAGAGCCAGGCTACCCAGCGCCACCAGAGAGAGAGCCAAGCTACCCAGCGCCACCAGAGAGAGAGCCACGCTACCCAGCGCCAGAGAGAGAGCCATGCTACCCAACACCAGAGAGAGAGCCACACTACCCAGCGCCACCAGAGAGAGAGCCACGCTGCCCAGCGCCACCAGGGAGAGAAAGACTGAGCCACTGCCAGGGTACAGACATGCTACACTACTGACCAGAATCGCCCCCGGGGAACCCAGAGTGAGCGATCGTTCAGCCGGAGGGATCACTGCTGTAGTTTTCGCTGGGTCTGGTAAGAGGTCCTGTCGGCCATTATCCATTACTTAACTTGGGAACTGTACTACGCCTGCAGTCTCTGACCATGACAATGATATTGATATTGTCAAAAAGGGGCGGCGCATGGGTGACCCTAAAATGATGCCCCCCCTAAAAAAAGTTCTGTGGACACCCATGGGCAGCAGGTTGGCTCCCCTACGCGAATTGGCGTAGCTGTAAGGGGTAGAGGAGGTGACATCGAAGCCGATGCGCGTGGCCGGCGGCTGCAATGTCCGCCCGCGATTGCTCCTGAGAGAGACAGAACAGGGATCTGTCAATGTAAACAGACAGATCCCGTTCTGTCAGGAAAGTAGAGAGAGATCTGCTGTTCCTAGTGACAGGGGCAGACTGACCATTTGGGCACTCGGGCACTGCCTGAGGGCCCCATTCCACTAAGGGGCCAGAGGCGGCTCTAGGCTTTGTGAGGCCTTAGGCGAAAACTTATACATGAGGCCCCAATCACGCTCATAATGGGGGGAAAACAAAATTCAAGATGCACGGATCTAGCACACAGTTCATCAGCACCACTTCCAGGGCACCCTCCTCACCCACCAGACATATGCAGCCAATAAAACATCTGGGACCCAGCAAGATGGCAACCCCTCTAAGAATTTCCTGTGTCTTGGGAGAATGGGGAGGGGATGTCACTGAGTCATTCCACATTCACAGAGAAAGTAGAGTGGGGGATCCCAGCACAAAGCAGGGGGAGAGAGGGGGTAGAGAGATAGGGGGGAGGGATAGAGAGGGGGGGTGGTGGGAGGGGGAGAGTTAGAGAGCGGAAGAGGGAGAGAGAGGAGGGGGGGGGGGAGAGGAGGGAGGGAGAGAAATATGGGGAGAGAGAGGGGGAAAGAGAGAGGGGGGAGGGAGAGGGAGCAAGAGATTGTGAGGGGGGAGAGAGAAGGTGAGCCAAACGGGGAGAGGTGGAGGGAGAGAGGGGGGGGGGTGGGCGAGAGGGGGAGAGAGAGAGAGGTTGCGCAAATGTGGGAGAGAGATGGTGAGCGTGAGGGGGGAGAGAGAGAGAGAGGTGGGGAGAGAGGGAGAGAGGAGGAGGAAGGGAGGAGAGGTGGGGGGAGAGAGGTGAGGAGAGTGAGGGTAAGAGAGAGAAAGGGAGGGAGTGGTGGAGAGGAGAGGGAGGAAGTGGTGGGAAGGGGTAAGTGGAGGAGTGTGGTGAGAGAGAAAGAGAAGGGGGTGACAAAGAGGGGGGTGACAGAGGGAGAGGGGAGTGAGAGAGAGGGAGCTGGGAGAGAGAGATGGGTTGAGGGAGAGAGGGGTGGTGAGAGAGAGAGAGACAGGGGGTGAGAGAAAGGAGGGTGACAGAGGGAGGGGAGAAAGAGAAGGGAAGGATAGAGAAGGAGAGAGGGGGATGGGGAAGAGAGGGAGAGAGGGGCGGTGGAGAGAGGGAGGGGGAAGAGAGGGAGTGAGGGGGAGGGGGGGCAGGGGAGAGGTGGAGAGAGGAAGGAGGAAGAGAGGGGGAGGGAGAGAGAGAGAGAGAGAGAGAGAGAGGGGGAGGTGGAGAGAGAGAGGGGGAGGTGGAGAGAGAGAGGGGGAGGTGGAGAGAGGAAGGGGGGAGGAGTGACAGGGGGTAAGAGAGAGAAAGGGGAGAGAGAGAGAGCGCGAGAGAGAGCGCGAGCGAGAGAGAGAGCGCGAGCGAGAGAGAGAGAGAGAGAGAGAGAGAGAGAGAGAGAGGTGAGGGAAAGGGAGGTGAGAGAGATCCCTAGCCCTGTCTGCAGCCCCTCCTGTGCCCCATGTCCCAGTCTGTGAGAGCACGGGGGGCAAAGAGCAGGGAGGAGCTGGAGAGTGCTGGGGGGGAGAGCACAGGAGGGGTGGGGGCTGGAGAGCACTGGGGGGCAGAAAGAATTGGAATGGAGAGCAGGGGGGTACTGGAAAGCACTGGGGAAGGAGCCAGGGAGCACAAGGAGGTGCTGGATACCAGGAGGGGCGGAGCCAGCGAGCACAAGGAGGGGCCTGAGAGCACGGGATTCAGATAGAAAGAGCGGTGGGGAGACTGCATATAGTGGAATTGAGTTTTCCATATTCCTCCATACAACCGCTGAATGATCATTTCTCCTCCTCTCAATCCTGCAGACATTCAGCGGCTGCAGGAGGAATATGGAAAAATCTATTCCACTATGGGCAGTCTCCCCACTGCTCCTCCTATTCAGGCACACAGGGAGGTTGCACAGACACCCATGTTCTCTCCAGTCGGCCAGGCAGCACAAGGACATTAAAGGCGGATATCCTTCCTCTTCACAGTCATGGGGCAGCTCAGCTGGATAGTTTCAGCGACCCCCCCGCCCCGACTGCTGAACTGAATAGGAGGCAGGTGCGGAGAGGTCGGGTGAGCAGCGCAGGTTGAAGGAGCTGCTCAGCTGCGGGTCCCACATGGACATGCTGCCTGCAAGCCTTGTAGAGATGACACTTGGAGCCGGGTGCTATCACATAGCCGCTGCCGCCACCTAGAGGCCTCTACTGTCCCGCTCCCCACACCTGCTGCCACCGGACTGGGATGCTCCATGATGAGGCGGTGACATCAGTGATTGATCACAGGCAAATTAGGCGGCCGCGAGGCCCTTGTGAGTGCGAGGCCTTAGGCGACCGCCTAATTTGCCTAATTAGAGAGCCGCCTCTGGGGCCACTAAGGCAACCCCCCTGTTCTGCCTACATGTCAAGATGCATCGGACATTGGGTGCGTGCCACTCGGCTTCGCAGGAACAAGTGATGTGGCTTGTTCAAAACCAGTGAATGCGTAGTGCGTCTCTATCTCTATGTATTACAGCAGTGGCTAAGCCCAACATTGTGCAACAGAGGAGAGGGACACGTACAGGGTACATGTATGGGTTTGTCGAATGAACCAGATCGTTTCTTGCTATGAAGCATGCCCGATGTCTAGTGAGTCCCACCATTAGGGTTGCTACCTTTTCTTCAAGCCAAACCTGAACACTTTAGCGGCCTGGGACAACTTTGGGTGCCCAAAGAGAGAAGTAATGCGTTGTGCATAGTGTGCCGCAGCAAACAGTGGGTGTGGCCAAATTTCCCTTGCTTCCATCATTGCCCCCCCCCCCCCCCCCAGTGATGCCGAACCTGCCCCCAGACAGCCACTCATAGTTTCTGGACGGCAACAGATTTGTGTGTAACTATCTTGGTGTCAGGGCTGGGCTCAGCCCTTCCTTCTCTGAGCTATCCGCTCAGCTGTCGGCTAATTGCCAGCTCCTATCTCTCTCCACAGTTACTCAGCTGTTGATGATATCCTGCTCGTCAGTCCTGCCTACTTAAGCTGTCCAGTCCAGAGGATCTCTGCCTTCGCCTTGGTCAACATCACAGAGACTCTCTCCTGCATTCCTGTTAAAGACTTGCTTGACTGACATCCCTTCTGGCTCCAGATCCTGCTTGCTGTTTTACTACACTCATCTCCGCTTGTCTGACTATCCGTTCCGGTTCCTGTACTCTGGCAATGTTTTGACTACGTTTGTTCTATTTACTTTTATTATTAAACGAGTGTGATTTAACTGTACTTCTGTCTCTGTCTGATTTCATGGTTTCTGACACTTGGTTACTTGGGGAGCCACAGCCCGGTCTGAATATTGTGTCCGGTTTCAGTCCGCCTGAAACCCGGACACATGATTCAAAACCCGGACAGTTGACAACCCTACCTGCCATCCAGGCAGGGTTGGGGTTGGACAGGCTTGAGAGAGGCTAGGCACGGCCTACAGGTATGGCATGGAAAAGCTTCCTATTGAAAACCTAAGCAGTATTTTTTATTTTATTTTTATGCACTAGGTGAGCTGTAATGCATGGGCAACTTTATTGTAAAGGGCACTGTTGGAAGGAAACATGTTTTTTTAGTTTTAATATCAGATGTTTCTGGATGGTTAACACCTGATTACACCTGGCCTGGAATCCCAGCAGAGCAAGTTCACTCAGCAGGGTGATAACGAATAGTGATAAATGGGACTTCATCTGGGATGAAAGGATGTTCCCGCAGACATCCTGGAGGGGTGCGAAGTGAAATGTCCTGTTACAGAACATCAAAAGCCAGCTGTTACGGAAAGATGACCCGGGTCAGCAGGACCGGACTTACCATTGGTCTTGACTGGGCTCAAGCCCATGGGCCCCGCCCAATGGGGGGCCCCGCGGGCCCCAGCCGAGTATACTCAGCTATACTCGGCTAGTTCCGCTCACAGTCACGCCTAGTCCTGCCCTATGATGGACATAACACAGGGACTGGGCGTGACTGTGAGCGGAGCTAGCCGAGTACACTCGGCTATGTATCAGCGGCACTCGGCTCCACTCACAGTCATGCCCAGTCCCGCCACTGGACCTGTGTTATGTCCATCATAGGGCAGGACTGCGAGAGGAGCCGAGAAAAGCCGTCAGGAGCCAAGATACACAGGACCGGCTCTGTGTATCTCGGCGGCGCCATATTTAAACTGCAGTGACACTGACAAGTCACTGCAGTTTGACTGCAGCCTGGGCAAGGCTGCAAATGACATGGACAAGGCTGCAGATGGACACTGGTAAGGCAGCAGATGGAGGCTGCAAGGCTGCAAATGACACTGACAAGGTTGCAAGGCTGCAAATGACACTGGCAAGGCTGCAAGGCTGCAAATGACACTGATAAGGCTGCAAGGCTGCAAGTGTCACTAGCAAGGCTGCAAGGCTGCAAATGACACTGATAAGGCTGCAAATGACACTGGTAAGGCTGCAAGGCTGCAAATGACACTGACAAGGCTGCAAGGCTGCAAATGACACCGACAAGCCTGCAAGGCTGCAAATAACACTGATAAGGCTACAAGGCTGCAAATGACACTGACAAGCCTGCAAGGCTGCAAATGACACTGATAAGGCTGAAAGGCTGCAAATGTCACTGGCAAGGCTGCAAGGCTGCAAATGACACTGATAAGGCTGCAAATGACACTGGTAAGGCTGCAAGGCTGCAAATGACACTGACAAGGCTGCAAATGACACTGACAAGCCTGCAAGGCTGCAAATAACACTGATAAGGCTACAAGGCTGCAAATGACACTGACAAGCCTGCAAGGCTGCAAATGACACTGATAAGGCTGCAAGGCTGCAAATGTCACTGGCAAGGCTGCAAGGCTGCAAATTACACTGATAAGGCTGCAAATGACACTGGTAAGGCTGCAAGGCTGCAAATGACACTGACAAGGCTGCAAATGACACTGACAAGCCTGCAAGGCTGCAAATGACACTGATAAGGCTACAAGGCTGCAAATGACACTGGCAAGGCTGCAAGGCTGCAAATGACACTGATAAGGCTGCAAGGCTGCAAATGACACTGATAAGGCTGCAAGGCTGCAAATGACACTGACAAGGTTGCAAGGCTGCAAATGACACTGACAAGGTTGCAAGGCTGCAAATGACACTGATAAGGCTGCAAGGCTGCAAATGACACTGATAAGGCTGCAAGGCTGCAAATGACACTGGCATGGCTGCAAGGCTGCAAATGACACTGATAAGGCTGCAAGGCTGCAAATGTCACTGGCAAGGCTGCAAGGCTGCAAATGACACTGATAAGGCTGCAAATGACACTGGTAAGGCTGCAAGGCTGCAAATGACACTGACAAGCCTGCAAGGCTGCAAATAACACTGATAAGGCTACAAGGCTGCAAATGACACTGACAAGCCTGCAAGGCTGCAAATAACACTGATAAGGCTACAAGGCTGCAAATGACACTGGCAAGGCTGCAAGGCTGCAAATGACACTGATAAGGCTGCAAGGCTGCAAATGACACTGATAAGGCTGCAAGGCTGCAAATGACAATGATAAGGCTGCAAATGACAATGATAAGGCTGCAAATGACAATGACAAGGCTGCAATGTCACTGGGCAAGGCTGCAAATGACACTGGACAAGCATGCAGATGGACGCTTTGCAAGGCTGCATTGATGAGCATTTAAATGTAAGTTTTTTTCCTTAAATAGTTTTTTTCCCTTAAAATTCCTTCAACTCTTATCTTGAGGTTTGCTGATTAGTTATTGGCAGTTACGTAGTGCCTCGTTTACTGCCGTTGAGAAAACCTGTCTGCATTAGACAGTGATGTAATGGCGGACAAGCGGCATCAGAGTGTCGCGCTTAAATGAAAACTAAAGGTTTAAAGTAATGTATAGAAGGTAAGGCCCGAAAGTGGCTCAAGCCCAGGGGCCCCCACCAGCCTAAGGCCCCTTTCACACTG
Source organism: Lithobates septentrionalis (assembly GCA_037952835.1). Lineage (NCBI taxonomy): Eukaryota > Metazoa > Chordata > Amphibia > Anura > Ranidae > Lithobates > Lithobates septentrionalis. Next base: position 1,509,149 of record JBBDGP010000760.1, on the reverse strand, counting down.
GGGCAGTGGCGGTAAAACGGCGCTATATTTAGCGGCGCTCTACTGCGTTTTAGCGGTGGTATTCACCCCCGCTAGCGGCCGAAAAAGGGTTAAAGCCGCCCACAAAGCAGCGCTATGCCGGCGGTATAGCCGCGCTGCCCCATTGATTTCAATGGGCAGGAGCGGTGAAGGAGCGCTGAATACATCGCTCCTTCACCGCTCCAAAGATGCTGTTTGCAGGAGGTTTTTTTCTCTCCTATCAGCGCACCGCTCCAGTGTGAAAGCCCTCGGGGCTTTCACACTGGAGAAACAGCAGCAGCGGTTTCAGGTCAGTTTGCAGGCACTATTTTTTTTTTTCCTGCAAACCACCCCGGTGTGAAAGGGGCCTAAGTCCTGCCCTGCGGGTCAGAATCAGTGGTTCATTTGCTGCCCTTAGTGGACACTACAGCATGCTTCCTGGAGGATGAACAGAAGAAGAATATATTAGGAAGGACGACCTCTTATGCCGCATACACACGATCGGACTTTACGGCATACTCGGTCCGGCGTACCGGATTTCGTCAGACAATTCGATCGTGTGTGGGCTCCAGCGGACTTTGTTTTCTCAAAAGTTTGACAGACTTAGATTTGAAACATGTTTCAAATCTGTCCGACGGACTCGAGTCCGGTTGAAAAGTCCGCTCGTCTGTATGCTAGTCCGACGGACAAAAACCGACGCTAGGGCAGCTATTGGCTACTGGCTTTGAACTTCCTTGTTTTAGTCCGGTCGTACGTCATCATGTACGAATCCGTCGGACTTTGGTTGATTGTGTGTAGTCAAGTCCGTTCATTCGGAGAGTCCGTCGTAAAGTCCGTCGAAAAGTACGCCGGACAAAGTCTGCCGTAAAGTCCGCTCGTGTGTACGCGGCATTGAAGATTCTTATTGGATACAGGTGGCTAGATGGGCGGACAGTGGGTGTTGTGTGGGTGGTGTCTGAGCGCAGTTTAAAAGTATTGACTGGCTGGAGGAACTCTCTCTCTTTTGCCATCGAGCCCAGCTGAAGATACTGATCACAGAGGACGACCTTACGTCAAGCATAATTGATGTTCTTTTGTTTCATTTGCTCTGTAATATTTTCTTTCAGTGTTTTGTGTTAGCATTTCTATTTTCTTGGTAAATAAATGAAACTCTTGTTTATTTAAACCGTGTATTTATTTTTTATAGCTAACCTTGTTACTGTACCATCACCGTTAACCTTATCAGAGCTCTGCTAGACTAGCTAATTATAGAAATAGAAAAATTAATACATTTTTATAATAAATAGGGGGATTCCATAACCGCCCAATATTTAGTTCAGGCACTAACCCTTCAAGATACGATTTGGGCATATTAGGACAGTAAGCAGAAGTCTTTAACCACTTACACAGATGTACGTCGGCGGAATGGCACAGGCAGGCAAATGGGTCGTACCTGTAAGCCCCTTTAAATTTGCCGCCTATCGGGCGCGCACTTGCGCCCACCGCATGCCGTGGGAGCGTGCCCGCGGGTCCCCGGGAATTCGATGTTCGCCGGCAGCCCGCGATTGCGGTGTGGAGGGGTAGAACAGGGAGATGCAAGGCATTTCCCCGTTCTGCCTAGTGACATGAAAGGGATCCACTGCTCTCTGTCATCGGGAGCACTGATCGCTGTCATGTCAGTGGAAGCCCATCCCCCCCACAGTTAGAATCACTTCCTAGGACACACTTAACCCCTTGATCGCCTCCTAGTGTTTAACCCCTTCTCTGCCAGTGTCATTTACACAGTAATCAGTGCATTTTATAGCATGTATAAATGCCAATGGTCCCAAAATAGTGTCAAAAGTGTCCAATGTGTCCGCCATGGACATTACTAGTAAAAAAAAAAAAATATAATAAAAATGCCATAAATCTATCCCCTATTTTGTAGACGCTATAACTTTTGCGCAAACCAATCAATATACGCTTATTGCGATTTTTTTTTTTTTTACAAAAATCATGTAGAAGAATACATATCGGCCTAAACTGAGAAATAAATTAGTTTTTTATATATTTTTTGGGGATATTTATTATAGCAAAAAGTAAAAAAACATTGCTTTTATTTCAAAATTATCGCTCTTTTTTTGTTTATAGCGCAAAAAATTAAAAAAAAACGCAGAGGTGATCAAATACCACCAAAAGAAAGCTCTATTTGTGGGGGGAAAAAAAGGACGTCAATTTTGTTTGGGTACAGCGTCGCACGACCGCGCAATTGTCAGCTAAAGCGACGCAGTGCCGCATCGCAAAAAGTGGCCCGGTCAGGAGGGGGGCAAAATCGGGGCTGAAGTGGTTAAGGTTATTTTAAATAATCTTTTCCTTTTTTTATTATGAACATGTGCACTCAGAATTTCCATTATTGTTTTTAAATATAAAGTAAATGCCAAATGCTTGCATCAGATAAACTGCCGCCATGACACAAACCCCTTCCAGACGACTCAAAAATCAGGCTTTTCTATTGTCAGACAGCGATAAGTTCGATGAAATCCACCCTGACGATCTCTTCATGGTGTTTTAAGCCCCAGTCACTCATCTCCCTGCCTTATAATATATAATCCATGAAAATCCCTTTGATATTCTGTAATTAAGGAGAGGCTGTCGGTCGTTTCACATTCATTAAACACTTCAAATTTTCTGCTCTTAAGACTGTCAGATCACATCAGGCTCCATTGGGAAGCGAGGAGGGGGAAACGTTCAGATTTATCGCCGACCGCTGTGATGGCACATGGAGGTGAGAAGTTTCCGGTGGAAGATTCATGGAGGGGTTTCAGCGACAAAGATAAAGTTAGACAGTAAGATATAAATAAATACTTCTTTGTCACATAGCGGCCCTATGTTTACAGGACTCTGGGGGCCTGTGATTGGCCTCCAGTAGGGGGAGTTTCCTCCAAAAACAAACTACTATAACTTGCTACCTGACAAATAAACACAAATTCCCACAGACACACTCAACAATTTTGTGGAAAGCCTTGAATGCAGGTGCAGGTAGCCTTCCCATCTGTAGGTGGCGCTGTGCCACTATTACATGCGAAGGGTAGTCTCATAAGGCATTTGAACCCTTAGGGATTCCATACAGTGTCTCAATAGAAGTGGTCTTGATTGGACACTGAACTCTCGAGAGACTTTGGCGGCCATTTTGGGTGAGAGAATCTTTTAAATAAGGCAACTTACTTGGCACGCTTCTGGCAAGTGGATGGTCAGAGACGGGAACCTGCTTGTGAGGGGGGGGAGTGTAAAGGGCAGGGAAAGGTTCCTGAGAGGTAGGGGCAGCTCAGAGTTGGTTCCTTGGGTATTGTTAAACCTTTGGTGTTTAGAAAGGAGACGTGGAGCCGGTGAGAGGTGCTACTTGGATCTAGAGACATCTTTTTAAGGAATACTACTGCTGCTAGCCAAAGCCACCCTCTGGTAATGCAGGTGGTTAATACAATGCTGTACAATTCCACACTGCCTGGCATACAGTATATTGTATGCATACATCCTTGCCAAAGACTGTTGTGCTGCACGAGAGTAAGAGCTCATATAAAGGATCTGTGCTTTATCTGAAGTTTGTGGCTGATCAATCCCAACTCAACCACTTGCTTAATGGGCACTTAGCGCCCCCCCCCCCCCCCCCTGCCCAGACCAGTTTTCAGCTTTCAGTGCTGTCACTCTTTGAACGACAATTAGGCGGTCATACAACACTGTACTCAAATGAATTTTTATTATTTTTTTCCCCACAAATAGCGCTTTCTTTTGGTGGTATTTGATCACCTCTGGGTTTTTTATTTTGTGTTAAAAAAAATTAAAGAGACCGAAAATTAAAAAAAAAAATACAAAACCGTTTTATATTTTGTTATTACATTTTGCAAACAGGTAATTTTTCTCCTTCATTGATGTACGCTGATGAGGCTACACTGATGGGCACTGATAGGCTGCACTGATGGGCACCAATAGCCTGCATTGATGGGCACTGATGAGGTGGAACTGGTGGGCACTGATAGGTGGCATTGGTGGGCACTGATAGATGGCACTGATGGGCAGCACTGAAGGGCATTGAGAGGTGGCACTGAAGGGCACTAATAGGTGGCACTGATAGCTGGCACTGATGAGCCCTTATAGGTGGCAGTGATGGGCACTGATGGGTGGCAGTGATGGGCACTGATTGGCACTTGTAGGTGACACTGATAGGCAGCACTGCTAGGTGGCACTGATGAGGCACTGATTGGCACCACTGGTGGGCATTGATAGGTGGCACTGATTGCTGGCACTGTTATGCACTGGTGGGCACTGATTCGTGGCACTGTTATGCACTGTGGGCACTGGCAGGTGGCACTGGCAGGCGGCACTGGTGGGCACAGATGAGATGGCTGTGATGGCCAGTGATCAGCTTTTTTTTCTCCTCACGCTGTCAGTGTGAGGAGAGGAAAAAAACGATTACCGATCTGTTTACATCACGTGATCAGCTGTCATTGACTGAAAGCTGATCACGTGGTAAGGGGGCTGGGTTCGGCCCCTCACTCCGATCTGTGCTCACCCGAGTCTCATTGACTCGGTGACCACACCGCGCGCCTCATGTGCCCTGCAGGGGGAGTGTGCATCTATTGACGGCCTCCCGGCAAAGTAGGTCCACGCTGTAGCGGCTATAGCGCGGATCTGAAGGGGTTAAAGCGGAGGTAAACCCATCAATTTAACAGTTAAAAAAAAAAGTTACATTTCCGACATGTGTTGGGAATGTAACTGTCACATGTCACATGTAACTGCTCTTGACCAAACTGTCAAACCATCCAATGTGTCATAACAGCTGATCACATGGGCAGCATCAAGGCAGTTGAAGATTAAACAGAGGCCAAGATGGCAGCTTACTTGGCTGAAAACTATAGGGGGGTTTACTTCCACTTTAAGGTACCCATTGTAGGCCCCAACTACAGCCTTCTCAGAAGAGTGGAGGGTGTTATAGCTTCATATGAAGGCTGGGGCCGGATGGCAGTTCCATGTTAACCCTTTAGCGCCAGCACCTTCCAGCCCTTTAGGAGGTTTCAGATGCCGGGAGGCAGAGGCGGGCATTCGGGTCATGTGACCACTGTGATTGGCTGTCACAGTGGTCACATGATCGGAAAGCTCCCGACCACAAGTATGCATGGAGAGCTACCGTGCTGGGAGCATGCACGGAGCTTGCTCTCAGCACAGTAAGTAATTTACACATGGCCGGTAATATGGGGACAATTTTAAAAAAAAATGGCGTGGGGTCTGCCCCCAAAACACATACCTGACCCTTATCCAAGCATCCCGGCAGGCCAGGAAAGGGAGGAGATGAGGGACCCCCCCCCCCCCCTCTGAACCATACCAGGCCACTTGCCCTCAACATGGGGGGGGTGCTTTGTTGATGGGGACAAGGGCCTCTTCCCCACAACCCTTAGGGGGTGGAATTCGATACACCCAAATCTGTGATTAATCAAAAATTTGCCGGAATTTATATTCAGACTGAACTGAATTTCACATGTCTAGTGAAAAAAAAAGAGTATAATATACACCCCCAAGAACTAGTTGACTGTTTTAATACAAACATGTACCCATTTCTAAATGCGAAGAATATAACTGGCTATTAACCACTTCAGCTCCGGAAGATTTACCGCCCCCCTCCATGACCAGGCCATTTTTTGCAAAACGCCACTGCGTTGCATTAACCGATAATTGCGCGGCAGCATGACGCTGTACCCCACAAATAGAGCTTTCTTTTGGTGGCATTTGATCATCAAAGAATAAACAATATTTTTTACGTTCTGCTATAAAACATATCCAATAAAAAAATGTAAAAAAAATCTAATTTCTTCATCAATTTAGGCCAATATATATTCTGCTACATATTTTTGGTAAAAAAAAAAACTAAAAATCTCAATAAGTGTATACTGATTGGTTTGCGCAAAAGTTATAGCGTCTACAAACCAAGGGAATTTTTTTACTAGTAGTGGCGGCGATCAGCAGGACTGCGATATTGCGATGGACAGTCGGACACTAACTGACACTTTTGACAATTTTTAAGGAGCAGTGGCACTAATACAGTGATCAGTGCTAAAAAAAATGTACGGTCACTGTACTAATGACACTGGCAATTATTAAAATATTGCACTTACATATGGAGCAGCAATAACTCACGTGTATAACAATCAAATATGGCAGGTACGTCCTTTTCCAGTAGTAAAGATGGCCAAATGGCAATCGCGCATGCGCTGTGGCGTGTGTGCGTGGCTCCATCCTACGCATTTTGTCATATGTGTCGTCATCAGGATTGGTTTAACATCATTACACTATGTGGAGCCTTTGTTTTATACTTATGTGACCTCTGGTGGGAGCGTGAATCTGAGGTTTGGTCTGCCTGGAGTCAAAGGAGGGTTAGACCTGTGAATGGGCTGTCTGGATCCATTAGAGCTGATGTCTTATCTACCAATAATGGAGTAGTTTGATCTAAGCGTTCACTGATCTCCCTGAATAATTACAACCGCTTTAACCAACTTTGTTGCAGATTCCTACCTTATGTTATTCTGAAGAAATCCCTGTGTGTTTGTCTGTATCCATGTGGCAAGTTAATCTAATGAGAGTGATTTCATATTTATCAGCAGAGCTCCAGTGATGAAAGTGGCAGGATCTGCATACCTTTAGACGTCATTTCCTATTGGGAGTATCTCACCAAAAATGACTTTTTTTTTTTTTGCAGGGGGTGCCTGAATGCTGACTTATATCTTAGTGCCGACTTCTGGAAAAATCAGTGAGCCAATCACACAAGCAGGAAATTAAATTTCCGGGGGGCGCCCTGTATACCATCTGTGTATACCATCTGTGTACAGAACGCCTCCAGGTGGCCATATTGCATTTTACAGAAAATTACAGCGGCTGCAGATTGAAAAGAAAAGGTTGTTTTTAATAACATTCAATCACAATATGACTTGTGTCGCAATTGTATATGCTATATATATATATATATATATATATATATATATATATATATATATATATATATATATATATATATATATATATATATATATATATATATATATTATTTTTTATTATTTTTTTTTTGCTATTTTTTTTCCCCACGAAAGAGGAGTTACCCTTTAACCACTTGCTTACTGGGCACTTAAACCCCCTTCCTGCCCAGACCAATTTTCAGCTTTCAGCGCTGTCACATTTTGAATGACAATTGTGCGGTCATACAACACTGTACCCAAATTAAATTTTTATCATTTTTTTTCACACAAATAGAGCTTTCTATTGGTGGTTTTTAATCGCTGCTGGGTTTTTTTATTTTTTGCTAAAAAAAAGACCTAAAAATTTGAAAAAAAACCCCCGGGTTTTTGCAAACATGTAATTTTTGCCTTCATTGATGAGCACTGATAGGCTGCACTGATACGTGGCACTGGTGGGCACTGATGGGTGGCACTGATGGGTGGCACTAAAGGGCACTAATAGGTGGCACTGGTAGGTGATATTGATGGGCACTAATAGGCACTGGTAGGTGACACTGATAGGCAGCACTGATAGGTGGCACTAATGATGAGGCACTGATGGAAACTGATAGGTGGCATTGATAGGTGGCACTGGTGGACACTGATAGGCAGCACTGATATTCACTTACAGGAGGCACCGGTGGTCACAGATGAGGCAGCGGTGGCTCTCTATGTATGGGACCGATGTCCCTCTGCTAGAAGCTGGTGATCTTTTTTTTTTTACGCCTCACATTGATGGGCACTGATAGGCTGTACTGATGGGCACTAATAGGCTGCACTGATAGGCACTGATAAGGCAGCACTGATAGGTGGAACTTTTGGGCACTGATTTGGGTGGCAGTAATGGGTGGCACTAAAGGGCACTGATAGGTGGCATTGATGGGCACTGATGGATGGCACTGATAGGCACTGATAAGCACTGGTAGGTGACAATGATAGCCAGCACTGATAGGTGGCACTAATAATGAGGCAGTGATGGACACTGATAGGTGGCACTGGTGGGCATTGATAGGTGGCACTGGTGGGCACTGGTAGGTGGCACTGGTGGGCACTGATAGGCAGCACTGATATTCACTTATAGGAGGCACTGGTGGGCACAGATGAGGCGGCGGTGGCTCTCTATGTATGGGACCGATGTCCCTCTGCTAGAAGCTGGTGATCGTTTTTTTTTTTTACTCCTCACACTGATAGCTTGAGGGACAAATTACCAGATTACCAATCTTCCGTTTACTTCATGTGATCAGCTGTCATTGGCTGACAGCTGATCACGTGGTAAGGGGCCGGGATCACAGAGCGCACCACGCATGCCCCACAGGGAGCGCACCGCGCATGCCCCACAGGGAGCGCACCGCGCATGCCCCACAGGGAGCGCGCAGGCAGCTCATGCACAGGAGGACATATATGGATGCCCTCCCAGCAATTGAGGCCGGCACTGTAGCTGTATTTCAGCTATAGCACGGGCGGGAGGTGGTTAACCATATAACTAAGTATTAATAATTACAGAGTTGCATTCATTTGTATCTTTTATATCTGCCTGGAGCTCCACTTTAATGCCAATGTAGAAGTCAGGTAATTATTTCTATGCACTCTGGGTGACTTTAAAATGCCGTTATAATCTGAATTTTGCTGCTATACATCGGTATTACCAAAAATATGTTCCAAGCTGTAATAAAGCATCCGTTTAAAGCCAGCAGATGATCATAGTCCGATTTTTATAGGGCAGCTGTAAAACCTTATGAAAATAACCTCTTGTTTTGATGCCTTTAAAACGTTTCCGCGGGCAGGTGACATATCTGATGCTGTCAAGTAACTTTACGGAGATGCGCTATAATGGACGGTGCGTGTTTATGAGAAAGACACTCCATAACTCATAACACCAAGAACTGATCACACCCAGGATTCCAATATCCCCTGTGCCAGGAAAACTGGAATGTACTTTACATTTATGGAACAATACATAGACGATATACAGTATATTACCAAAAGTATTGCCTTTACACGCACATGAACTTTAATGGCATCCCAGTCTTAGTCCGTAGGGTTCAATATTGAGTTGGCCCACCCTTTGCAGCTATAACAGCTTCAACTCTTCTGGGAAGGCCGTCCACAAGGTTTAGGATTGTGTCTATGGGAATGTTTGACCATTCTTCCAGAAGAGCATTTGTGAGGTCAGGCACTGATGTTGGGCGGGAAGGCCTGGCTCGCAGTCTCCTCTCAAATTCATCTCAAAGGTGTTCTATCGGGTAGAGGTTGGGACTCTGTGCAGGCCAGTCAAGTTCCTCCACCCCAAACTCGCTCATCCATGTCTTTATGGACCTTGCTTTGTGCACTGGTGGGCAGTCATGTTGGAACAGGAAGGGGCCGTCCCCAAACTCTTCCCACAAAGTTGGGAGGATGAAATTGTCCAAAATCTCTTGGTATGCTAACGCCTTAAGAGTTCCCTTCACTGGAACTAAGGGGCCAAGACCAACCCCTGAAAAACAACCAAATTATTTGGACCAGAGCACAAAGCAAGGTCCATAAAGACATGGATGAGCGAGTTTGGGGTGGAGGAACCTTGACTTGGCCCCTTAGTTCCAGTGATGGGAACTCTTAAAGGGGTTGTAAACCTTCATGTTTTTTCACCTTAATGCATCCTGTTGGCGCTATATAAATCCTGTATAATCATCCTATGCATTAAGGTGAAAAAACATCTGGCAGTGACTGGCCTGCCCAGCCCCTCCGTTTTACCGACCTGAGCCCTAGAACTTGGCCCAACGGGCATGCGCCATCTTTCTGCCCGGGGGTTCTCGGCTCTTGATTGGATAGATTGATAGCAGCGCAGCCATTGGCTCCTGCTGCTGTCAATCAAATCCAATAATGCGGGTGCCAGGGGCGGGGCCGAGTCCAGCATTTGGCGGCTATGGACGCCAAATGCTGGACTCGGGAGCGCACCTGCAAGGTAGTCCCCCGGGAGAGCGCTTCTCCCGGGGGGTTATCTGATGTGGGGAGGAGCCGGGAGAGCCGCCGGGGGACCCCAGAAGAGGATGTTCGGGGCCACTCTGTGCAAAACAAGCGGCACAGTGGAGGTAAGTATGACATGTTTGTTATTTTAAAAAAAAAAAAACGAACCCTTACAATCACTTTAAGGCGTCAGCATACCAAGACATTTTGGACAATTTCATGCTCCCAACTTTGTGGGAACAGTTTGGGGATGGCCCCTTCCTGTTCTAACATGACTGCGCACCAGTGCACAAAGCAAGGTCCATAAAGACATGGAGGAGGGAGTTTGGGGTGGAGGAACTTTTCTGACCTCAACCCGAGAGAACACCTTTGGGATGAATTAGCGCGAAGACTGTGAGCCAGGCCTTCTCGTCCAACATCAGTGCCTGACCTCACAAATGCGCTTCTGGAAGAATGGTCAAACATTCCCATAGACACACTCCTAAACCTTGTGGACGGCCTTCCCAGAAGAGTTGAAACTGGTATAGCTGCAAAGGGCGGGGCCAACTCAATATTGAACCCTACGGACTTAAGTTGGCCATACACCTATAGATTATCTGCAGATTTTCTATGGTTAGATGGAAAAAGTGCAACAGATTTCTCCATGTATGCTAAACTGTGTGGATGGAGGAATCTCCCACTGGGCCAAGCTTCAGTATCTTGCTAGTCGGCCCCGCTGGCTCTCAACCTAAATAATGACTGAACCTAATCAGAATGTTCAGGTATTGTGAGAGCCAGCGGGGCCGACTAGCAAGATATGGATGCTTGGGCCGGTGGGAGATGGAGGAATCTGTTCCGCTTTTTCCATCTGACCATAGAAAATCTGCAGATAAGTTCATGTGTGCGTGTAAAAGCAGGCGTCCCAATACTTTTGGTAATATCATGTTTCATGGGCCTGATATACAAGATCGGAATTGGCTAAACTGAAACAAAAGGCACTAAATTAGCTGTGTTCGGCAGAATTCAAAAACGCCGTATATCTTGTGACTTTATTTTACAGCCGGTGTCAGTCCGAGAAGGATGCCGGGGAAAGAAGAGTTACTTATGCTCTACTAAATTACTAAATTACAGTGCGGCAGTCAGAAGAAACACAAAGAAAACAGAGATTATGTCATCGGAGAATAGATGACACACCACTGGCCGGTCTTTCTGTCACCGGCTTGTCTATCATAGACTCCTAGTAATCAACTATTCCGACACCTTCAGCTGTCCATACACATGGCCATTTCATATGGCATAGTGACAAGACGGATCAAGGGAAAACCTGCTAAAAAACGAAATCCATAACAATATACTCAACCTGTGACAGACCCAACCAGGACAGGGGCTTTTTGTGGGGACTGCAGGGTGGCCCTTTGCCTACTGACTATGGGCCCTGGCCTTTAAGGAAGCACCACTCTTCGGGAGGTGTGTGCCTGGGGGGACCCTTGAAGTGGTCTTGTTTCCGATTCGGGTCCATGTCTTCCCCAAAACACACAGACTCTGGGAACTGGAGAACCCAGATACATATTCGGGGCCTCATTTGCCCAAACCAGCAATGACTGCTTTAAACTGTGAGACTCAGAGTAGATGTTAACCACTTCAGCCCCGGAAAGGTTTTACCCCCCCCCCCTCCCCCTTCATGACCAGGCCATTTTTTGCGATACGGCACTGCGTTACTTTAACTGACAATTGCGCGGTCGTGCGACGCTGTACCCAAATAAAATTGACGTCCTTTTTTTCCCACAAATAGAGCTTTCTTTTGGTGGTATTTGCCCACCTCTGTGATTTTTATTTTTTGCGCTATAAACCAAAAAAAAGAACGACGATTTTGAAAAAAATATTTTTTTACTTTCTGCTATAATATACACATCCAATAATAAAATGGGAAAAAAAAATCAAATGTCTTCCTCAATGTAGGCCAATATGTATTCTGCTACATATTTTTGGTAAAAAAAAATCTCCATAAGCGTATGATTGGTTTGCGAAAAAGTTATTGCGTCTACAAACTATGGGATATTTTTATGGCATTTTTCTTTTTTCTTTTTTTTTACTAGTAATGGCGATTAGCGATTTTTAGCGGGACTGCGACATTGCAGCAGACAAATTGGACACCTAACTGACACTTTTCACACTTTTTTTGGGAGCCAGTGACATTATTACAGTGATCAGTGCTAAAAATATACACTGTTATGCCCCATACACATGATAGGATTTTCCAACGGAAAACGTTCGATGTGAGCTTGTTGTCGGAAATTCTGACCGTGTGTAGGCTCCATCGGACATTTTCCATTGGAAATTTCCGGCACACAAAATTTGAGATCTGGATTTCAAATTTTCCGACAACAAAATCCGTTGTCGGAAATTCCGATTGTGTGTACACAATTCCGACGCACAAAGTGCCACGCATGCTCGGAATCAAGCAGAAGAGCCACACTGGCTATTGAACTTCATTTTTCTCGGCTCGTCGTACGTGTTGTACGTCACCGCGTTCTTGACGTTCGGAATTTCCGACCAACTTGGTGTGACCGTGTGTATGCAAGACAAGTTTGAGCCAACATCCGTCGAAAAAAAAAAAACCCATGGATTTTGTTGTCGGAAAATCCTATCGTGTGTACGGGGCATTACTGTACTAATGACACTGGCAGGGAGGGGGTTAACATCAGGGGCGATCAAAGGGTTAGCTGTGTTCCTTGGGTGTGCTAACTAACTGTGTGCGGGTTGCTCTGACTGGATGAAGACAGAGATCGGTGTTCCAGCTTAGCAGGAACACCGATCTCTAGCTTCATCGCTGTCAGAACGGCGATCTGCCCTATTTAGCTAGGTAGATTGCCATTCTGCCTCTCTGGGGAACAATCCCCTGTGCCCAATCAGAGTGTGATCGCGCCTCTTAGTTGCTATTGCACGAAACGATGTACAGGTACGTCGTTTCGCGCAATAGAGCCGACCTGCTGCATTACATCTGCAGCAGGTCCACTTTTACGTCGTCAAAGTGGTTAATCTAATTAGCTCAAAGCAACCTGATACTAAGGTGTTATGTGTTTATTGTTAAGTATGCCTCTCCCCATTGTGTGCCTTCTAGGTGTGCATGCCCATTGTTAATTGAGTCACCTATTGTTTCTGTCTGTCTATCTGATCATCTTGGAGATGTGATTAATATTGTGTCCACTTTGATATCGAACCATTGTGGGATGTGTATTCTTATGATGATGTGTAATGTATTTTGTATCCAGGGTGGTGGGCTTTGTGCCGAACGGTCTGGGTGGTCACTGAGTCACCTAGGTGGCTAGTTGTTTAATTATTGTTTGTGTTTATGTTGGTTGTTCCTTAACTATGTTAATTACAGTGGCAACTGGTGTTTTTTTTGTTTGAGGGGGTGGCAAACACCCCGCCCCCCCGCAGCACCTCCTTCGGCATTGGGGATCGGGCAGACACATCAGGCAGGGGATCAGGCTGCGGCGATCATCTGGCAGCATCTCCTGTGTCCTCTTCTCTTCTGAGATCATGGCGGCTTCCGCCGTGCGTCTCCTCCCCTCCTCCTAGGAGTCCAATAGGATCACCTGACCTTTCAGCCAATCGGGAAACAATTAACAGACCCGCGTTTCCTGATTGGCGGAGAGGCGATTCAGTGTTAGAAAAGAGAATATTCATTTGCTTTTCTAACACACCTGGGTTCTAGCCACCCTATTTTGAAGCCCATTAGAGCCTATAGCTAGAGGGGGCAGAACCCGGATGGATGGGCTGCCCTTGGTTAATAATATTCCTGGTTACAGTTTGAATTGTTAGGGTAATGTGATCAAACTCTTAGGCCCCTTTCACACTGAAGCAACTTGAATTTTACCGCAATTTTGCGGCTGCAATTTTGATGCGATTTTGCCGCAATTTCAGGGAGTTCCTGTGTAAACTTGAGGTCTACGGACCTCAACTCGCATCAAAGTCGGAACAAAGTAGCACATTGACTACTTTGATGTTGGTGCGACTTGAAGTCGCACAGATATGATTGGTACTCATTGGAAATCATGGGTCCCAAGTCGCAGGACAAGTCGCACAAGTGTGAAATGGGACTTATTGGATCTTGCATGGAATATATATTCTGTGTGAAGTTATAATAAAGGGTTCCAGTTTGCACCTAAGCTAGTGTTGTCTAGTATCTTGGGTGCAATAGTCAGCTATAATACCTGGTTCTTGGTTCCAGACTGGATGAAGCTGTATCTTGACGGAGGCGCCCAAGCTGGGTGCTGGACGGTTCCGTCACATCAATAAACAAGTTGAATAAATAGGTTGGACTTGATGGACTTGATGGTGTCTTTTTTCAACCTCACCTACTATGTAAAGTTTATTACATTTTGTTGCAAAGAATTCCTCACCAGTTGTGACAAAGAGTATACAATGTAATAAAAACCAAATAAATATGTGCATAAATCCAGAACAGATTATTTTCCAATTCTTTGTATACATATTGTATCTTTTTGGAAGCTGCTAATACCGACCCCCCTCCTCTTACCTGTGCTGGCAAATAAATTGTTGTATGTAAAGTATGTATTTCACCTTTTACATTAGTCATTTCTCTCACTGATCAGCTTTTTTTTTGTTTCTTCCTGTTTTTCCACAGATGTGTAAAAGAATTCTGCACCTTCACCTCTGCTCATTCACAATGCAAATTCACAGTTCGGCTGAACAAGGTACTCATGACACCTGATAGCAGGAAATTTAATGAATATTTAATTAACTGACGGCCTTTTTAAGGATTAACTAGATGAAAGGTTTGCTAACCACATCGGGTAGGCATTGTTTTATCCCCTTTTGGGAATGATACCAGCTACATTAATATAGGGCCATGGATGGTATATAGAAGGTCAAACGTAAAGACTAACAACAACTCATATTAATCAAAGCAATTAAAACAAAACTGTCATGAGGGAAGTGAGTTTGTTGCAACACAATTGCTCGTCAAACACCTCTGAAAAGCATTTTCGAACACGGGTCACTTTTCAGAGCAGCAAAAGTCCTTGCTATAAATGTAAGTAAGCCCTTACTTCTTGACTAACCTCTTGCTTACCGGGCACTTAAACCCCCTCCTGCCCAGGCCAATTTTTAGCTTTCAGCGCTGTCACACTTTGAATGACAATTGCGCGGTCATACAACACTGACTGTACCCAAATGAAATTTTTAGCATTTTTTTCACACAAATGGAGCTTTCTGTCGGTGGTATTTAATCACCACTGGGGTTTTTATTGTTTGCTAAACAAACAAAAAGAGACAGAAATTTTTGAAAAAAAAAAACGTGTTTCATAGCTTATTATCAAATTTTGCAAACGGCTAATTTTTCTCCTTCATTGATATTCGCTGATGAGGCTGCACTGATGGGCACTGATGGGCTGCAATGATAGGCACAGATAAGGCGACACTAATAGGCACTGATAAGACGGCACTGATGGGCCATGATGGGTGGCACTGATGGGTGGCACTGATGGATGTCACTGATGGGCACTGATAGGTGGCACTAATGGGCACCGGTAGGTGGCACTGATGGGCACTGGTAGGTGGTATGGATAGGCAGCACTGGTGATGAGGCCCCTTACTCTGATCTGTGATCAGCCGAGTCTCATAGACTCGCTGATCACAGAGCGCGCCGTGCGCAACCTGCAGGGGGCGCGCAGGCTGCTCGAGCACGGGAGGATGTCTATGGACACCCTCCCGGCAAATTAGGTCTGCGCTGCAGCCGTCTTTTGGCTATAGCCAGACGGCAAGTGGTTAAAGGGTGACTCCACTTTCGTGGGGAAAAAAAATAGCAAATAAAAAAAATAATAACATACAATCCAAGATAGCAAAGGATAACTTGCCCCAAATTTGTGGCAGTGTTGAATTGTACGTCTGTTAACTTGCTGTACATTCTCACTGGCAAGTTGTACATTTGGAGAGCACAATCAGGAAGCGGGTCCTGAGACCCGATTGGCCAGGGAGTCTTAGGACTTAGGAATAGCTCCAGTTCCTTATCGTTAAAGAACCTGAACCATTCGTCTACCGATTCTTGATCTATAAGGTCGTTATTAACCACTTGCCGAACGGCTCACGCCGATATACGTCGGCAAAGTGGCAGGTTCCCGCAAAACAACATATGGGTACATTGTCCCCTTAAAGAGCCACCGGAGGCACGTGCCTGCCCGCTGCGCGGTGGGGGACCTGATGCCCGATACGTGTGGCCATTGGGCACAATCACCGCTGGCCACCCTGCGATCGCGGGCATGAGAGCCAGAGGGGATCTGTGAATGTAAACACACAAATCCCTGTTCTGTCAGGGGAGAGGAAACAGATCATTTGTTCCTAGTAAGTAGGGAACAGCCATATGTCTCCTCCCCCAGTCAGTCCCATCACAGTAAGAAACACTCACGAGGGAACGCATTTAACCCCTTGATCGCCCCCTAGTGTTAACTCCTTCCCTGCCAGTGACATTTACACAGTAATCAGTGCATTTTTATAGCACTGATCACTGTATAAATGTCAATGGTCCCAAAAATGTGTCAAAAGTGTCCAATCTGTCCACCGCAATGTCGCAGTACCGCTAAAAATCCCAGATCACCACCATTACTAGTAAAAAAATAAATAAATAATAAAAATGCCATAAATCTTTCCCGTTGTTTGTAGACGCTATAAATTTTGCGCAAACCAATCAATATATGCTTATTGCTAATTTTTTTTTACCAAAAATATGTAGAAGAAATCATATTGGCCTAAACTGATGAAGAAATTTGTTTTTAAAAACATTTTTGGGGATATTGATCATAGCAAAAAAGTTAAAAATATTGTTTTGTTTTTTTTTCAAAATCTACTTAGGGGTGTACTCACTTTTGTTGCCAGCAGTTTAGACATTAATGGCTGTGTGTTGAGTTATTTTGAGGGGACAGCAAATTTACATTGTTATACAAGCTGTACACTCACTACTTTACATTGTAGCAAAGTGTCATTTCTTCAGTGTTGTCACATGAAAAGATAGAAGAAAATATTTACAAAAATGTGAGGGGTGTACTTACTTTTGTAAGATACTGTATATATTGATAAATGTATAAAACAATAAAAAGTCCACCTTTATTACCCCTGTGACAGACCCAACCAGGACAGAGGCTTTTGGAGGGGACTGCAAGGTAGCCTCTTGCCTACTGACTATGGGCTCTGACTTTTGAGGGGGCTCTATTCTTGGTAGGTTGGAGCCTGGGGGGGACCCTTGGAGTGGTCTTGCTTCGGATTCGGGTCCATGTCTCTTCGAAACACACAGACTCTGGGAATCCAGGACCGGGATACAGATTTGGGGCCTTTGTGCCCAAACCAGCAATTAATGCTTTAGACTGTGGGATTCAGAGCAGATGTTAACCACTCGCCTACCGGGTACTTTAACCCACTTCCTGCCCAGGCCAATTTTCAGCTTTCAGCACTGTCATACTTTGAATGACAATTGCGCGGTCATGCAACACTGTACCCATACAAAATTGTTATCATTTTTTTCACACAAATAGAACTTTCTTTTGGTGGTATTTAATCACCCCTGAGTTTTTTTTTTTTTTTTGCTAAATAAACTAATAAAGACTGAAAATTAAAAAAAAAAAAAAAAAAAACAAAACATTTTCATAGTTTGTTATACAATTTTGCAAACAGATAATTTTTCTCCTACACTAATGTGCGCTGATGAGGCTGCACTGATGGGCACTGATGGACAATGATGGGCACTGATAGGCTGCATTGATGAGGCAATACTGATAGGCACTGATAGGCATCATTGATGGGCACTGATAAGTGACACTATTGGGCACTGATAGACAGCACTGATGGGCACTGATGAGGCAGCACTGATGGACATTGATGAGCACTGATAGGCTACACTGATAGGCACTGATGAGGCGGCACTGATAGGCATCACTGATGGGCACTGATAAGCGACACTATTGAGCACTGATAGACAGCACTAATGGGCACTGATGAGGTGTCACTGATGGACATTGATAGGCACTAATAGGCATCACTGATGGGCACTGAAAAGTGACGCTATTGGGCACTGATAGACAGCACTGATGGGCACTGATGAGGCGGCACTGATGGACATTGATGGAAACTGATAGGCTGCATTGATGAGGCAATACTGATAGGCACTGATAGGCATCACTGATGGGCACTGATAAGTGACACTATTGGGCACTGATAGACAGCACTGATGGGCACTGATGAGGCAGCACTGATGGACATTGATGAGCACTGATAGGCTACACTGATAGGCACTGATGAGGCGGCACTGATAGGCATCACTGATGGGCACTGATAAGCGACACTATTGAGCACTGATAGACAGCACTAATGGGCACTGATGAGGTGTCACTGATGGACATTGATAGGCACTAATAGGCATCACTGATGGGCACTGAAAAGTGACGCTATTGGGCACTGATAGACAGCACTGATGGGCACTGATGAGGCGGCACTGATGGACATTGATGGAAACTGATAGGCTTCACTGATGGGCACTGATGAGGCGGCACTGATAGGCATCACTGATGGACACTGATAAGCGACACTATTGGGCACTGATAGACAGCACTGATGGGCACTGATGAGGCGGCACAGATAGGCATCACTGATATGCACTGATAGACATCATCGATGGTCACTGATAAGCGACACTATTGACCTCTGATAGACAGCACTGATGGACACTGATAGGCGGCACTGATAGGTGGCACTGATTGGCGGCATTGATTGGGGCACGGATTGGCAGCACTTGTGAGCATTGTTGGGATTACCCTCATGGGCGTAGCATAAGGGGTTGCAGGGGTCACAATCGCAACCCTGACCCTCCCTCGAGGGGGCCCCTGCAGCCTCCCTGTCATATTATCATATCCTCCACAAAATCCAGCTCCGATCTGCCCTAGGGCCCCACAGCCACGCTCCAGTACTGGGCTTCTACTTTGCCTTCCACAGTCCACACCCCTCTGTTCCCATTGGTTGGGGGAGAAGCTGTGAGCCATTTCCTGAATGGAGAGGAGCATGAGGTTAGAACAGTCCAGGATGGGGAAGTGTCTGTGCTGTCAACATGGAATTGTAACCGAGCTCAGCGAGTTAAGAGGAGGAGAGTGCCGTCCTGTAGCCACAATGGGACTGATGTCACTGGTGAGGTATGACACCGCTCAGTGTCTCCCAGTCACCAGCTGGGATTCTCTAAACCCCCCCCCCCCGGGATGTCTACTTACCCCACTTCCCTGACAATGGGGAAAAGACACACCTCCGAGAGGTGACCTTCCCCCAACACCTGCCAACACTGACAGAGAAACATCAGAAATTGCTAAAACAAATCCCTTAACACCTTCTGAGGGGCCGCTGAGGGGATGCAGGCTTCAGATTTTGTGTCACATGGCTTTGCCCTCCCAGATCTAAGTTGAGCCACTTTGAGTATCTTTGGCGTGTGGTGGATGTATCTGCACGCACGTTGGAAGTAGTGGGGGGGGGGGGGGGCAGGTCAACTTTTGCATCGGGGCCCACATACTTCAAGCTACGCCTTTAATTACACTCATAATCAGGAGGCATCGGCTTTCATTGAAGAACATCAGTGCATCATCGAGATGCCCACCCTCTGAACTCGGAAGAGCCAGTGGGCCTCTCGATGACATCAGATAGAACATGGCGGTGCGGGACGGAGCCGGGGCGGGCATGAGATGATCTCAGCGGGTCAACGCTGAATCCACTGGAATAGATACTGAAATGTGCAGATACCACCATCAGGTAAGTTGGGGAGGGGGGGGGGGTATGAAGTGCTGGAGTTGCCCTTTAAGTGTGACAAATATGAAAAAAAAAATATATATATATATATCAAGGGCCAAATACTTTTTCACCGCACCGTAGAAGAATGTTGATTTACAGATTTAAATAGATTTCTAAATGCCATTGGCCATCAAAATGAAGTTTTTCCCAAGTTGCCTTCCTACTAAAGTCTACTAAAGTCTTCTCAGCTTGCTTTAGAAAGATGCATTCATTTTACACCAAACTAACTAATGCAGCTCTATAAGAACTGACATGTGACAGAACAAACACAATTGTAAATAAAATAAACAAAAGAATATTTAGCGAGTTCTCTTCCCGCAGCAAGTTCCAGACACAATGTTTTATTAAAAGCTCCGGCATCTGCCTCGTGCTCTCTGGATGTGTGCCATTTGACAAGCTTTCACTCCTCTCTTTTATAATCAGTTTTGTTTTGTGACTGTGATGTTTATTCGAGAGGAAGAAAAAAAAAAAAAAAAAAAACCTTAGCAAGAGGTCCATTTTCTCTGTTGGCATGCAATTGTGCTCTTCAAACAAATAGGGGAGGGAGGACTTCAGCCATACAAGTCAACTAGCGTCATTTGTAAAACGTTGCTTGTTGAACACATTTAACAACAACAACAAAAAAAAAAGCCCAGGATAAAGAAAAGGAAAACAAGTTATGCATTGCTGCATTTTGAAGGGCAGCCAGACAGACAACAAGAATTGTTTTCACGTTTTTTGTTTTTTTTGGGGGTAAAATGGAGTTATACTTAAAGGGAAACTAGAACGGTGCGGTTTAAAGCATATCGAAAAGCAAAACTTGTATTGAGTGGACAAAAATTAGAACCCCTGTCAGGTTTTTAGCTGCCTGGTCCGTTACAGAGATTCCTCCCTTTCTATTTGTCCTGTTTACCATTATCACCAAAAGTGCAAGAGAAAAAAACAAAAAACTATGCCCCCTTACTTCTATCTTAAAATAAAATAAAGTTTTCATCTTCATTTTTCAAGATATTTTCAATATTTACACAGTATATATATATATATATATATACCGTATTTATCGGTGTATAACACGCGCCGGCGTATAACATGCACCCCAAGTTTAGGAGGGAAGTTTAAGGAAAAGAAACTTACATTAAAATGCCCATCAATGCAGCCTCATCAGTGTTCATCTGCAGCCTTGTTAGTGTCATTGCAGCCTTTTCAGTGTCAGTGCAGCTTTGCCCCAGTGCAGCCTTGTCAGTGCAGCTTTGCCCCAGTGCAGCCTTGTCAGTGCAGTTTTGCCCCAGTGCAGCCTTGTCAGTGCAGCTTTGCCCCAGTGCAGCCTTGTCAGTGCAGCTTTGCCCCAGTGCAGCCTTGTCAGTGCAGCTTTGCCCCACTGCAGCCTTGTCAGTGCAGCTTTGCCCCAGTGCAGCCTTGTCAGTGCAGCCTTGCCCCCAGTGTCCATGCCTACCGCCTGCCGCCGCCGACATACACATGCATGTAGTTTTAAATATGGCGCCGCGGAGTTCGGAGGGACTCGGCGCCGGCGGAACTGAACGAACGCCGCAGAGATACACATAGTCGAGTGTATTCAGCTCTTCCTGGCGCCGCTCACAGTCCCGCCCAGTCCCGCCCTATGATGGACATAACACAGGTCCAATGGCGGGACTTGGCGTGACTGTGAGCGGCGCCGGAAAGAGCCGAATACACTCGACTATGTGTATCTCGGCTCTGTGATTTCGGCGGCGCTCGTTCAGCTCCGCCGAGTCCCTCCGAACTCCGCGGCGCCATATTTAAAACTACTCGCTATGTGAATGTTGGCGGCGATCGCCGCCGATAGCTCACAATTAGCGGGGATCGGCGTATAACACGCACCCACGATTTTACCCTGATTTTAAGGGGGAAAAAGTGCGTGTTATACGCCGATAAATACGGTGTATATATATATATATATATATATATATATATATATATAGATATAGATATAGATATAGATATATCTATATATATATATATATATATAGATATATCTATATCTATATACAGGGGCGGACTGTTAACTCATGGGGCCCCCAGGCAATCAGAGATTATGGGGCCACACAGTATACACACACAGACAGTATACAATCACACAGTATACACATACATGTACACACAGTATACACAGACAGATGTAAAAAAAACACAGATTTATACCTACTGTCCCTGGTTTTACTAAGGCTGGCAACCCTGATGGGGCCCCCTAGTGGCCCGGGGCCCTCGGGCAGTGCCCGAGTGGCTCAATGGTCAGTCCGCCCCTGTGTATATATATATATATATATATATATATATATATATATATATATATATATATATATATCTATCTATATATATATATATACATATCTATTTATATATATATATATATATATATATATATATATATATATATATATATATATATATATATATATATATATATATATATACATATCTATATAGATAGAAATATAAATATATCTATATAGATATATAGATATATATATATATATATATATATATATACACGCTTAACGCCCACTTTATTAGGTACTCCTGTTCAGAAGACGACTTGCTGAGGTTCAAACCGAGCATCAGAATGGGGAAAAAATGGGATTTAAGTGACTTTGAAGGTGGCTTGGTTGTTGGTGCCAGACGGGCTGGTCTGAGTATTTCAAAAGCTGCTGATCTACTGGGATTTTCACACACAACCATCTCTCAGGGTTTACAGAGAATGGTGGGAAAAAAGAGAAAATATGCAGTGAGCGGCAGTTGTGTGGAGGAAAATGCCTTGTCGATTTCAGAGGTCAGAGGAGAATGGGCAGACTGGTTCCAGATGATAGAAAGGCAATAGTAACTCAAATAACCCCTCGTTACACCCAAGGTATGCAGAATACCATCTCTGACCACACAACACATCAAACCTTGAAGCAGATGGGCTATAGCAGCAGAAGACCACATCAGGTGCCACTCCTGTCAGCTAAGAACAGGAAACTGAGGCTACAATTCACACAGGATCACCAAAATTGGACAATAGAAGAATGGAAAAACGTTGCCTGGTCTGATGAGTCTGGATTTCAGCTGCGACATTCAGATGGTGGGGTCAGAATTTGGTGCATGGATCCATCCTGCCTTGTATCACCGGTTCAGGCTGGTGGTGGGAGTGTAATGGTGTGGGGGATATTTTCTTGGCACACTTTGGGCCCCTTAGTCCCAATTGATCATCGTTTAAACATCACGGCCTACCTGAGTATTGTTGCTGACCATGTCCATCCCTTTATGACTACAGTGTCCCCATCTTCTGGATAATGCACCAAGTCACAAAGCCCCAATCATCTCACCACTGGACAATGAGGTCCCTGTACTCCAATGGCCTCCACACTTACCATATCTCATCCAATAGAGCACCTTTGGGATGTGGTGGAACGGGAGATTGGCATCATGGATGTGCAGCCGACAAATCTGCAGCAACTGCGTGATGTTATCATGTCACTATGGAGCAACATCTCTGAGGAACATTTGCAACACCTTGTTGAATCTATGCCACCAAGAATGAAGGCAAATGGGGGTCCAACCGGCTACTAGCAAGGTGTAGCTAATAAAGTGGCCGGTCAGTGTATATATCAGATTAAATATATATATTTTTGTTGTTTTTAAAATCTAACATTTAATACAGGATGCTCCCATGACATGGAATTTCAAGAACAGAAGTTGTTTCCTTTCAAATATGCTATCAATAATTGAATCATTAAACTGTATGGAGGGTGGAGTAACCGTTTTGATTCTTGTATTTTCACAAATATCTTTATTGTAAAGCGTATGACAGTGATACCATTGAAAATGAGAGGCATACATAGAAATATCACTCAACAAATTCACAAAAAAAAAAAAATCAATCTCACTGCCCACATGGGCAGTGACACATATAACATATATGCAGAAAACAACCAAGAATTTTCTGATATGGAAAAAGCATCCCATCAAGAATTACAGGGACACCCTCTGGACATACGCCAAGATATTAATTTCATCCTTCCCCACAGTTGCCAACAGGAGAACTCGTTAAAGGGGTCATAATGACGGGAGGTAGGAAGTGTCATTGTTTTCCACAGAAGTTAACTAATTTTCTTGTGTTTGTAAATTCCAGTTTGAGCTACTGAGCTTTGTAAGCAACAGACTTTTTTTTTTGTTGACGTATAAAAAGAGTTAAAGTATTACTGGACATAGTCTGCATATGCAGTAAAGCATGTTTCTTATACTCACTCTGGAACATAATGGGTAATCCTCTGCAAAAAAGGCTGTTTGATCCTGTCTTCTCTGATCCTCCCCTTCTTCCACTGTCCCCAATCAATCTCCTGCGCATGCTCAGTTTGGTGTGTATTGCTAGAGAGTTTTTTTTTTCTTTTCTTGGGAGAGTGCATGTGATCAGCATAGGGCCAATCAGCACTGTCCAGTCAGAGGGTCAGGGGTCCTGCAGCCTCAAAGGACAATCAGGGGAGAATGATAACGCCGCCTACAAGCTTTAAACAGACACTGATAGAAGTCACAAGACTGTTATATACTGCTAATGAGAAAAGGTATTTAGCAGTTTAGATTTACTAAAATAATTGCATGTTCTGTGTACTGTAGGAGACCAGATACTGCAGGATCCTAATCTATGAGACTCTACAGCTGACATCTACAGCCCCTCTTTCCATGCCAATCATGCTCACCCAATACCCTTTAGCACTTAACCACTTTGGCCCCCCGGAAGGATTTACCCCCTCCCTTCCCGACCAGGCCATTGTTTGTGACACGGCACTGCGTCGCTTTAACTGACAATTGCGCAGTCGTGCAACGCTGTACCAAAACAAAATTTGATGTCCTTTTTTTCCCCCCACAAATATAGCTTTCTTTTGGTGGTTTTTGATCACCTCTGCGGTTTTTATTTTTTGCGCCATAAACAAAAAGAGAGCGACAATTTTGAAAAAAAAAAAACAATATTTTTTTTAACTTTTTGCTATAATAAATATCCAAAACAAAAATGAAAACAAAAAAATTTCTTCATCAGTTTAGGCCGGTATGTATTCTACAAATTTTTGGTAAAAATTTTTTCGCAATAAGTGTATATTGATTGGTTTGCGCAAAAGTTATAGCGCCTACAAAATAGGGAAAGATTTATTTTTATTATAAATTTTTGTCTTTTTTACTAGTAATGGTGGCGATCTGCGATTTTTAGCGGGACTGCGACATTTCAGCGGACAGATCGGACACTTTTGCCACTTTTTTGGGACCAGTGACACTTATACAGCTATCAGAGCTAAAAAAAATAGCCACTGGTTACTGTATAAATTACACTGGCAGGGAAGGGGTTAACACTAGGGGGCGATCAAGGGGTTAAGTGCTCCCTGGGGAGTTGTTTCTAACTCTATGAGGGGGATGATCTGCTGTTCCTGATAACTAGGAACAGCAGATCTCTCTCTACTCCCCTGTCAGAACGGGGATCTGTCTGTTTACATTGACAGATTCCCATTCTAGCTCTCTGTGGAACAATTGCGGGTGGCCGACGGATGTTGCGGCCTCTGGTCACGCGCATCGGCTCCCCCCTAACGCTTCTTAAAGCGGCCGATGTACAATGACGGCGATACGCGCAGCCGTGCCAACCTTTGGCGGCTGGTCAGCAAGTAGTTAACTTCAGTTGTTGTCCCCGATGGGGGAGCTCAGGTTTTATATTTGTGAGCCACGCCTGGCCAGAATTTCAGGTTCAGACACCAAAAATACAACCACGCGATGTTTTCATTGGGTAGAGTCGCTGCAAAGTCAGCCAAGTCAGTTGAAGTAAATTCGTTTACATTGTCTGTTGTTCAGCGTTGGCTACTGCTGTGCACGGGCAACGGGCATTTTTTTTTTTCCTCCACAATGAAGTGCTCAATAGGAGAAGCAGAAAACCTGCAAGAAGAAGAAGATGACTGCTATAGGTTGGCATACCTCTCAACTTTTTGAGATGGGAATGAGGGACACCTATCAGCAAAAGTATGCAGGCGTAGGACACACCCCTTGCCATGCCCCCTTAGGAGAATTGTACAAAAAAACAAGATTGGTTAAACCCACAAGTGCTTTTTTTTTACCACTACTATTCCTTTATATTGGCTTTTGGAATTTACAAATTCAGCAATTTAGAAATCAGATGAAAGGTTTAGGGCTGGAAAACACTTTTTGATAGATAAAAAGTGCATTTTATATTCAACTCTATAGATCAGACCAAAATGAGGGACAAATGAGGGGGGATGAGGGACAGAGGGACATTGCTCCAAATCAGGGACAGTCCCTCGAAATCAGGGACAGTTGGGAGCTATGCCTAAATGAGCGAATGTTTTGGAGGCCTGGACTTTTTCAGCTACTTAGTGCTTTGTCATTGTGTTTGAATATGTTGACTTCAACCAGAATTAGGTAAAAAAGGGGAAAAAAAAATAAATGAAAAAAAAAGCAACCTTCATTTTCCTTACTTTGTTTTAAATGACAATTTCCCTCATTTTAAAAATCTTATTAATATTGAGCTGTTTTTTTCTTTAAAGTCATCTTCCAAAACTCTTCCGCTGATCCTGGCCGTGGAGCAGGTTGCATGTTGGCAGAGTGGATCATTTCTGTAATTTTTTCAGAGAAAGCATGGGGCGATCGGCCGTATTGAGAAATTAAAGCCATATTTTATGAAAGCAGTCTCTGTTGGCTCCATTAAAGTGGTTTTAACCACTTAAGGACCGAACCTCTTTTTGAGATTTGTTGTTTACAAGTTAAAAACTGTTTTTTTTGCTAGAAAATTACTTGGAACCCCCAAACATTATACATTTTTTTCCCAACACCCTAGAGAATAAAATGGCGGTCGTTGCAATACTTTCTGTCACACCGTATTTGCGCAGCAGTCTTACAAGCGCACTTTTTTTTGGGAAAAAATAAATTTTTTTTAATTAAAAAATAAGACAACAGTAAAGTTAGCCCAATTTTTTTTTTATATCGTGAAAGATAATGTTAGATAATGAGATGCTCCTCTAACGCAGGAATACTCTGCGGAACAAACGAGTCAGGCAGCATGGAAGGTTGGAAGCCATAATTCGCCATAAACGGGGACAATCGGGAAGCAGAATTCAAGGCACTGTTGTGAGCAAACTCTGCCCATGGTAATAGGTCTGACCAGTTGTTATGATGGTCAGAAATATAGCAACGTAAGAATTGCTCCAAGGACTGATTGACTCGTTCTGCGGCCACATTAGACTGCGGGTGATACGCAGAGGAGAAAGCAAGCTGAATTCCCAACTGTGCACAAAAGGCTTACCAGAACCGGGAGACAAACTGACTACCCCTGTCCTAGACAATCACCATGGGTAGTCCATGTAAGCGAAAGATCTCCTGAGCAAAAATGGAAGACAGTTCCTTAGAAGTGGGCAACTCCTTAAGTGGAATACAATGACACATCTTTGAGAACTGGTCAACCACCATAAGGATAACAGTGTTGCCTTGGGAGTTGGGTAACTCCACAGTGAAATCCATAGACATGTGGGTCCAGGGCCTCTCTCCATTGGGTATGGGTTGTAGGAGGCCCACTGGAAGGTGTTATGGAGTCTTACTCTGAGCACACATGGAACAGGCAGCTACGAAGGCAGTTACATCGGCCCGTAGACTAGGCCACCAGAATTGTAGGGAAATAGGCCAAACGAGTTGATTCTTCCCAGGGTGGCCAGCTGCCTTGGGAGAATGGTAAGTCTGGAGCACGGCAATACGGAGACTCTCTGGGACAAAGCAGCGGTCAAAAGGTTTCTCAGGAGGAGCAAGGACCTGAGCAGCAAGAATTTTGTCACCCAAAGGAGAAGTAAGACTGGTGCGAACCGTAGCCAGGATACGATCAGGAGTAATCACAGGAACCGGAACCGACTCCAACTTGGAAGTGGAGGAAAACTGTCGTGACAAGGCGTCAGCCCTTACATTCTTAGTACCGGGTAAGAATGAGACAATATAATTAAAACTCGACAAGAAAAGAGCCCATCGCGCCCTTCTGGGAGAGAGGCGCTTAGCCTCAGACAAGAATGTGAGATTCTTATGGTCAGTAAGAATGATAACCGGCACAGTGGTACCTTCAAGGAGATGTCTCCATTCTTTCAGGGCTAAAACGATCACCAACAGCTCTCTGTCACCAATATCATAATTGCACTCTGCAGGTGACAATTTCTTGGAAAAGTAGCCACACGGATTCATATCGCTCTCAGAGTTAGGACGTTGAGACAGAAGGGCACCAACTCCAGTCTCAGAAGCATCAACTTCTAGGATAAAAGGCAACATAGGATCAGGATGTGCCAACACAGGAACAGAAACAAAGGCAGCCTTAAGACTCTCAAAGGCCCTAATGGACTCCGGAGACCAACTCTGTGGGTTACCGTCCTTTCTGGTCATATCAGTCAGGGGCTTGACCAGAGACGAGAAGTTAGGAATAAACTTCCGATAATAGTTGGCAAAGCCCGGGAAACGCTGCAGAGGACGTAAACCCACCGTAGGACTGCCACTACAGTCGGGGCCACTGTAGGACTGCCGAAAGTTTCTCTGGGTCCATCGAAAAACCAGCAGTGGAAATGACATAGCCCATGAATTTAACCTGTTCACAATGGAACTCGCACTTCTCCAGTTTACAATAGAGATTGTTTTCTCTTAGTTTCTGAAGCACACAACAGACATCTGTGTGGTGGCTCTCCAGGGAAAATATGAGGATATCATCAAGATAAACCACCACACATAACTGCAACAAATCTCAGAGGACATCGTTAATAAATTCCTGGAAAACTGCCGGGGCATTACAAAGGCCAAAAGGCATTACGAGGTACTCATAATGGCCTGTTCTGGTATTAAACGCAGTTTTCCACTCGTCGCCCTCCTTAATCCGCACGAGATTGTATGCCCCTCTCAAATCAAGCTTCGTAAAAACCGTTGCTCCCTTGAGGCGGTCGAATAACGGAATTGGGTAGGCATTCTTAATCGTGAAACGATTGAGACCCCTATAATCAATACAAGGTCTCAGTTCACCTCTCTTCTTCTTCACAAAGAAGAAACCAGCACCAGCAGGAGACGAGGATTTGCAGATGAAACCTCGAGAAAGTGCGTCTGCAACATACTCCTCCACGGCCCTATCCTCCAAGACCGACAAAGGGTAAACCCGGCCACGAGGGGGTATGACACCAGGTTGAAGGTCAATTGCACAATCATAAGGCCGGTGTGGAAGCAAACTACCGGCTTGACCTTTGTCAAAGACATCGCTAAAATTGCGGTACTCCTCCGGCAGGGAGGAGATTGAAGAGGTGCACAGGACCTTGGCTACCTTCTGGAAGCATGTCTCACTGCATTGTGGTGACCAGGAGAGAACCTCAGCAAGGAGCCAATCAAAAGAGGGGTTGTGCCTCTGTAACCAAGGATATCCAATAACCAGTGGAAACCTAGGTGAGGAAATAACTTGGAATTGGATTATCTCATGGTGAAGCGCCCCTACGGCCATGGACAACAGAACCGTCTCATGAGTCACATGGGCAGGCTGTAGAGGTCTCCCGTCAAGAGCCTCAATGGCAAATGGAGTGTCACGCAGCTGCAGCGGAATTGAGTGCTGCGATACAAAGGCAGCATCAATGAACAGGCCTGCAGCCCCAGAGTCGATTAGAGCCTGTATCTCGATAGACTACTCAGCCCAAGAAAGGGTGACCGAAACCAGGGGCTTATCCTTCTGAATAACTGGGGACGAAACAACACCACCTAAGGTCTGTCCATGACAGGACCTCAAGGTTCAGGCGTTCCCTGAATGGGTAAAAGTGACCTGCCTGGCCACAATAAAGGCACAATCTCTCCCTCCTCCTAAAGGCTCTCTCATCCTCAGAGAGACGCATGAAGCCCAAGTGCATGGGTTTACCTTCACTGACCGACTCTGTAACAGGAGGCATGGGAGGTGAGGGAGGCATGGGTGGGACTGCAAAGCTCAGAGGCAAACATACAGGAGGCTTCCGCAAGCGCTCCTTTAAAAGAGAGTCTTTCTCTGAGTCTGGAGTCAATGAGGATGGCAAACATGATCAACCTCTCCAGCTCAGTGGGTATATCTCAGCTGCTATCTCATCCTTGATGGAATCCGAGAGACCATGAGAAAAAGCAGCCACGAGGGCCTCATTGTTCCAAGCAACCTCTGCTGCCAGAGTACAGAATTCAATGGCGTAGTTGGCAACAGTTTTCGTACTCTGTTTGATGGACATGAGGCACTTGGCAGCAGAAGCGGAGCGTGCAGGAATGTCAAATACCCTTTTAAAAGAAGCCACAAACTCAGGGTAACTCAAGACAACAGGTTTTTGCGTCTCCCATAGAGGGTTTGCCCAGGCCAAGGCTCTCTCAGAAAGCAAAGATATCACAAAACCTACTTTGCTTCTGTCCATGGGAAACACTTGGGGCAGCATCTCAAAGTAAATCTCAACCTGGTTGGGAAACCCTCTGCATTGAACTGGATTGCCCCAAGTCGCTGGGAAAGCAGAGTGGAACTAGACATACCTCTTATAGAGGTAATACTCGAGGCGGGTGCCTGCACAGAGACTGGCACAGCAGCAGGCACGGCCTGCAACTCAGGTTGTACCGGAGCAGCCACAGTGGGAGTTTCCAGGTGAGCCGTGCGACTCAGGAGCGTTTGTAACGCTATGGCAAACTGATCCATGCGGTGATCTTGCTCATCCAATCTGGAAAAAATATTACCAACAAGTGGATTGACTGTATCTTCTGAATTCATGGCCTTCGACTACTATCAGGAACCATGAATCAGACCGAGACAGAAGTAAAGTTAAATCACACTTGTTTAATAATAATAAGGTAAACAGAGTAAGCGTAGTCAAAACAAGCCAGAGTTCAGTAACCGGATCGGGTAGTCAGCCAAGCAAATGTCAGAGAGCCAGAGATAAACGTAGTAATACAGCAAGCAGGATCAGGAACCAGAAGGAGTGTCAGCCGAGCAAGTCTTCAACAGGAACGCAGGAGAAAGTCTCTGTGATGTTGACAAAGGCGAAGGCAGAGATCAAGTGAGCTGGGTGACTTTTAGTAGGCAGGACTGACAAGCAGAATCAACAACAGCTGGGTAACTGTGGCAAGAGATGGGAGCTGGCAATTAGCCAACAGCTGAGCGGCCAGATCAGAGAAGGAAGGGCTGGGCCCAGCCCTGACATTGAGTCCAATTTTCACTTAGGGGTGTACTTAATTTGTTGCGAGCGGTTTAGACATTAATGGCTGTGTGTTGAGTTACTTTGAGGGGACAGCTAATTTACACTGTTATATAAGCACAGTCACTGCTTTACATTGTAGCAAAGTGTAATTTCTTCAGGGTTGTCACATGAAAAGATATACAGTAAAACCTTGGTTTGAGAGTAACTTGGTTTGAGAACGTTTTGTAAGACAAGCTAAATTTTTAAATAAATTTTGACTTGATATACAAGCAATGTCTTGATACACAAGTAGCGTCATGTCACAACTGAGTATAAAAGAGAAGAGAGTTGCCTCCAAGTGTAGCAATATGGTTAAGTTTAATGAAGGTACAACATTTAGAAACATATTGCTACACTTATGCCGCATACACACGAGCGGAATTTCCAACAGAAAGAGTCGGATGGGAGCTTTTCATCGTATATTCTGACCATGTTTATGCCCCATCGGACTTTTTCTGTCGAAAATTCAGACAGACTTAGAGAACATGTTCTATATTTTTCTGACAGAACAAATTTCTATCGGAAAAACCGCTCGTCTGTATGCTGTTCCGACACACCAAAAACGACGCATGCTCTGAAGCAAGTACGAGACGGAAGCTATTGGCTACTGGCTATTCAACTTCCATTTTCTAGTCCAATTGTATGTATTGTACGTCACCGCGTTCTGGACGGTCGGAATTCTGTGTGACCGTGTGTATGCAAGACAGCTTGAACGGAATTCCGTCGGAACTCCCTTCAGAGTTTATTCCGACGGCAAAACCGATCGCGTGTACAGGGCATTAGAGACGCCTATCTTCTCTTTTATACCCTGGAGCTCCTACTGGATTTTGATTCTAGACCCCTTGTGGAGGCTTCCATTTGTGGATGGACATTTTATGGTTACACAGCCTGGTCACATTGCTATCATCTTTTTATATGGACTATAAACGGAAGGACCTATGAATAAATGGTTGTGGAACTAATCATCTGAGTTTATTTCTTATGGGGAAATTTGTTTGATATAAAAGTGCTTTGGATTACAAGCATGCTTCTGGAACGAATTATGCCAAGGTGTTACTGTAATAAAATATTTACAGAAATGTGAGGGGTGCAGTCACTTTTGTGAGATACTGTATATGTGGTATATTTTTTAACCTAGGACAACTGAGGCATTTCCAACCAGTAGGACCACAACTTCAAGGCAGTGGATTGCAACATTATGTGAAGATACCTACTTGATAGCTCAGCTTGGAGTTTTTGAGAAATAAAGAACAATGTATGATTCTGTTTTGACCACAGTTTCTCTTCTTACCAGTGTGCCATCACACTACCATTGGAAATCTCTCAGATTTTTGTTGGTCTTCTCTTTTTAGGAGACCCTGTGTTTAATGTCCATTCATTCTCACCCCTCGACTCCAACCAATGCCACAAGTTCCTTAGTCAAACATACATGAGTGGGTTATGCATTTATTCGTCTTGCACATCCCAAGATTTGCATACACCCATTGACCTAATTTACTCCACTTCTTTTGAATATTGAATTTATGTAAAAAAAACGGAAGGACTATCTATGACACTTGCTAGTTCAGGCGTTAAGTCTAGTCAACAGATTGACTTTAATGCTCATTAATTTATTCTTTGTTGTTTACCAAGCCTGTCACAGAATTGAGTAGCAGCGTTCCATAACTCTTTATAAATCCGATTTACATTTGTTTTTAAATAAAAAAAAAAGGAAACTCTTAGCAGAGCATGTTAGGAGGGACAGGGAAAATAAAAGCTTGCTTCAGTTCTGCCCTCAAAGCTTTATTGGATAAAATCCTATTACAACTTATTTCCCTAGGTTTTCCACGCTCTTTTGTGCCAAGTGATTGATGCGGCAAATTATACTTTTTTTTCGCATTTAATAGATTTTAATCTATAATACATTTTTAAATCAAAACGCATCTAGAGATGCATTTCACGAGGCCTGCCTCCCCATAATCTATTTTTCTGGAGTTTTCCCAGACTGCCAATGATACTGTCATTCTGCCTTTGCCGTCTGAATCTCTGAAACATTTAGAGATGTTCGAACCAAGTGACAGCTTTATAGCGCAGTAATTCCACTTTTTTTTTTTTTTTTTTTCCTTCCATAACCTTGAAGAAAATATAAGAACTTCTTTCGAGACTACTTACGAAAACGTCTTCATCGTTAAGTTCCGTCTATTGTTATAAAGTCCGTCTGTAGATTTTTATTTAAATCTGTCTAGTTCCATTAGTGCAAGTGATGTGTTCAATGTCTTGGAGAGATATTTCTAAATGGTTTGAATAAAAGAAGAAAAAAAAAAAAACATTGAAAAAATATTAAGATGTCCTCTCCTCGTCAGACAAATGCTACAGATTTTTTTTTATCTTTTTATGTTATGTGCAGACTTTTTTTTTTTTCTCTACAAGCACTTGATATAAATCTGAGTACAGTTCAATATCCTCGAGTCCTGAAAAGAATAATTGCTTTTATTTGTCTTCAAAGTTCCATATTTTCGTGTACCATGAATAGAAATATAAAAAAAGATGCAAAAGGAGTCGTTTGTAAGAACAACATTTCAATAAAAATGTTCAATGTGAAATTATTTATTCAGATATAAAAGACGATGGAAAAAATGGTGAGCATATAAGAGATTTCTTACATAGATTATATTTGTAGGGAAAATAAACAACGAACCTTTACATTTTTTTTGGAGATAAAATTGTTAAATACAAGTCAACGGAAGGCAATTAAAGCATTTGTAAAGTCAATTTTTTTTTCTTTTAACCCCTTTGCGCCTAAGGGTAAAACAAATCTTAATGCCCAAGCAAAATTTTGCAACTTCGACCCGTGTTAAGCCTCGTACACACGATCCGATTGTTGGCAGGAGATTGTCTGTTGACAGACTGTTGTCCTAAAATCTGACCATTAGTACGCTCCTTCTGACAATTGTTGTCCAACTTTCCGCCAACAAATGTTGGTTGTCAGGCTAGTAAATTTTCGGCGGACAACGGTCTGTTGTCTGATTTTCGTATCGTCTGTACACAAGTCCGTCACTCAAAAGTCCAAAGTACAAACACGCATGCTCTTAATCAATGCTCACCAAACACGAAATTAGCAGAAGGTGCCCAAAGGGTGGCGCTCAAGAGCTGAAATTCCACCTAGTACGTCACTACGTTCGTGTTTGTTGGCCGACAATTGTGTACCGTTAGTATGCAAGACAAGGTCCTGGCACACGCCCTTTTGAAAAAAGTCTGACGCTCTGTTGGCCAACAATCTGATCGTGTGTACGAGGCTTTAGGGTAAAACAAATTTTAATGCCTAAGCCCAATTTTGCAACTTTGACATGCGTTAAGCCTCGTACACACGATCCGATTGTTGGCAGGGGATTGTCTGTTGAAAGACTGTTGTCCTAAAATCTGACCATTAGTACGCTCCTTCTGACAATTGTTGTCCAACTTTCGGCCAACAAATGTTGGTTGGTAGGCTAGTCAATTTTCGGCGGACAACGGTCTGATTTTCGTATGGTCAGGACACAAGTCCGTCACACACAAGTCCAAAGTACGAAACACGCATGCTCGGAATCAGTGCTCACCAAACACCAAATTAGCAGAAGAGGCTCAAAGGGTGGCGCTCAAGGGCTGAAATTACTCGTAGTACGTCACTACGTAACGTTGTGTAACGTTGTGTAACGTTAGTATGCTGCAAAACAAGATCCTGGCACACGCCAGACAAAAATCAGACGCTCAGTTGGCCAACAATCGGATCGTGTGTACAAGGCTTAAATGAGAAATACCTGTACTGCTACAAGGTGAATTTAAGTGTAAACCAGTCAGTATGGATACATGCATATAACCAATAATGATACCATATAAATAATATAGTGAAATAGTGAAAAAAAAAACCACAAATTCATACATTTGCAAACATTTGCAAACATAAGGGTAATAAACCACACTCAAAAAAGTGCAATGCAAAAAGAAATCCATTTGATGTCCAAACAGAGTGAAAAAAACAAATATTCTAATGAGTGATCCAAAAAGATTAACCTCCATGTTTGCAAATGTATGAATTTGTGGTTATTTACTATTTCACTATATTGTTTATATGGTATCATTATTGGTTAATATTATATGCATGTATCCATATTGACTGGTTTACACTTAAATTCATCTTGTAGCATTGCAGGTACGTCCACGGGTGGCCCCGCCCTCAGCTATATAACAGCTGTCACCGAGAAGAAGCGTCACTCGACGGGGCAGAGCTGTTGCAGCTTTCTTTTTTTTTTCTTGGTTCGTCAGGTGGCGTGAGATGGATCTACTTCGCAAGAAATTTTAATTTTTTTATCTTTTAATAAAGGACTTGTCCCAAAGTGTCTGCTGTCTTTTTTACTATTTTTGACACGTCTTTTTGTGAAATGGTAGGAGTACAATGTACCCGATACCATTTCACATAGGGGTGGGCGGGATCTGGGGGTCCCCTTGTTAAAGGGGGCTTCCAGATCCCAATAAGCCCCCCACCCGCAGACCCCCACAACCACTGGGCAAGGGTTGTGGGGATGAGGCCCTTGTTCCCATCAACATGGGGACAAGGTGCTTTGGGGGTGACTCCGAAGCACCCTCCCCATGTTGAGGGCATGTGGCCTGGTACCGTTTAGGAGGGGGGGCGCTCTCTCATCCCCCCTCTTTTCCTGTGGCCCACCAGGTTGCATGCTCGGATAAGAGTCTGGTATGGATTTTGGGGGGGACCCCTACGCCATTTTTTTTTAAATTTGGCGCAGGGTTCCCCTTAATATCCATACCAGACCTGAAGGGCCTGGTATGAATTTTGGGGGGACCCCCACGCAATTTTTTTTTACATTTTTGGTTCAGCGTTCCCTTTAATATCCACACCAGACCCAAAAGGCCTGGTAATGGACTGGGGGGGGATCCTATAACGTTTTTTTCAATGAGTTTTATCTATATTGCCGAGACCCGACAATTCATTATAGCCGTGATCAGTTTTAAATGACAATTTTTCTTTTAGAAATGTAATTTTGCTGTGGTACTGTTCTAAACACGGGAAAACTGCGCCACTTTACAGGCATACTATAGACACCCCCAGGCAAGATATTTAAAGGAATATTTCACTTTTATTGTTTCACTTTAAGCATTAAAATCACTGCTCCCGAAAAAAAAAAAAATCAGTTTTTAAAACTTTTTTTTTGCATTGATCCATGTCCCCTGGGGCAGGACCTGGGTCCCCAAACACTTTTTATGGCAATAAATTGCATATAAGCCTTTAAAATTAGCACTTTTGATTTTTCATGTTTGTGTCCCACAGACTTTAACAGGGTTCGCGCATTCGTCTGAATTTTTTGCCTGTCCACAAGTTTTGGTGCGAACCAAACCGGAGGGGGTGTGCGGCTCATCCTTACTAACAAACACAATTAAACATGATCAGCCTCACGGCAATGAGTTTAGTCTGATTTCCCGCTTGTGCAATCCTCCTAAAAAAGTGAACGTCTCCAAGGATATTAGAATTCCAGGAAAGTATCAACTTTTATACTTTAAACCCTCAGCTACTAAATTTTTAAAACAGGCCATTCATATATATACGGTGAGTGCTGCAGTGATATATATATATATATTTTTTATCATCAGGAGATAAAATGAATTTGATAAAAGATCTGGGGGTCATGCAATTCTCTGGGGGTCACTATCTGTATTCTGCCAAATGCCTGGCCAGCTTTGTTGTGTACCTGACAAGCCCCTTACAGGATGAAAGCCCTCCAAGGTGTTGCACACTTTGAAATGTAAAATGTAACCTGGAGGTAAAAAGGTTCAAGAGGGCTCCTGGCTGTACAGTTATTGATACCAAGCGAGGAATAATAGCATCAAATATTAAAAGAACGTTCAAATATGAAGACTGCACTAAAATAACACTCAATGTGTCATGAGCTCTACAGGGAGCCCTTAATGTATGGAATGGTACACAAATCGGATCCGCAAAGAGTTTGCTTTACTGGGGGAATGGCTGAGCCTGCACTTCTCTCTCTTTATCTTGTGGATTTATAATGCCAAGTACCCATGAGAGGATTATTCATCACCGCTTCATTGTGAATCCGAATCCTTCACAGATTAAATAAAGGAGGAACTAGTCTTTTAAAATTTTGTTTCCGTTAAAAATCTTAACCGCTTGCTGACCAGCCGCTGTCACTATACTGCGGCAGGTTGGCACAATCCCGCGAATCGCCGTAGGTGTACGTCGGCTCGTGAACTCGCTCTTGTGGGAGGCGCGCGTATGCGGTCCCTTTGGCCAGCTCAGTAAATGCATTGGGGTGAGTACCTTTGATGTGGAGATTTCCATATACGCTATGCGTAATCCATGTCTCTTGTGCTATTAAGCGCCCTTTCAGCCTTTTGGTATAATGCATCTTAATAAACCCGTGTCTCTCGAATTTCCCCAAGTAAACAGACATAGTCACCGCCCTCATGTTCTTAGCTTGACTGCCTGCCCTCAGGAGCACAGGCGCCTTTTATTCATCTGCAACAAAAGGAAATGACAAACAGGAAGTCATGGCCCCAACAGCCAATCGCTTCCTCCATGCAAAATGACATCACAGGAAATGACTACAAGGGAAATGACTACACAGGAAATGACCACACTAAAGGGGAGGGCATCCACCATCTTGGTCAGCATGGAGCCCACTCAATACTGCTCAGAGTAACCAGTATCTATTAAGATCATTCTACTCGTTCTTACGGGCTTGAGAAGATCTGCGGGGACGTTGCTACTGCTGTTGTCAATATACGGTACGAGTACATTAACAAGGCAGATATGTTTCTCTTGTTATGCGGACTTCGCTTCTCTAATGTGCATAGACATTTGAAGGGAAGAAGCCCAGCGCATTGCGCTTGATACTTACAAACCGGTGAACGCCCACACACACAGAGAACACGTCTTCAAGCCCATGAGAAGGTTTTCATACTGACGGTTTTACCGCTGGTCCCGATTCAACCCAAGTGCGCTCTGCTAGAGCGCTCCTTGGTTAAATCAGACACAGGGAGACAGATGACAATCTATAAAACACACATAATAAAATTTCCACAAGGTTGATGATTAGCACATCGTTGCGCCTGTTGCGGTTGTCTGCGTCTTCAGCGCAATTTTCCAGGGCTTTTATTTCAGGGTATGCAGGTCCCCAGAGTTCTCTCTAACGGTGTCTTCCGCCGCCCAGACCTGCTGCTCCACCTCCGCCACCCGGCCGCAGAAGGAGTCTAGATCTTGGCGGATAAAGTCCACATTGGTTTGCAGGTGGTCAATTTTATCCATAACTGCAGCTTGGCCCGTGGCAACAGTCTGCATGGCAGTCGCAAGGTCCGCCACCATGGCAGGAGGGGAGTCCGCTGCCTCCATTTGAGACGCCGTGTGTGCAGTAATGGCAGCCTGCGCTCTAGTTCTTGCTCTGTCCAGGGAAGCCGATGCTGAGTTGGAACAGCGGGATTTACCACTGGGCATGTCCCGGAGCTCCTGCTGTGCACCCAGGACCAATCCACAGTATTCTCGGAGTTTCGGCTCCCGGGAAAAGGCAGGGTAAACTAGCCGGACTCCAGGAGCTTAGTTACTGAGCGTCCTCTCCCATCGCCATCTTGGACACGCCCCCCATTGGCCAGCTAGGGAGTCAATCAGCGGTCAGGCGGACTCGATGTCCGTCGAGCACCCGCGCTCATTCCCTGCAGTGACAGAACCGGGATCTGCCTGTGTAAACAAGGAAGATCTCCGTTCTGACAGGGGAGATCACACAGATCCTGTCCTTCTGCTATGCAGTAAGATGGATCAGTGTGTTTCCCCAGGCAGCCCATCCCCATACAGTTAGAAAACACAAACAGGGAACACATTTAACCCCTTGATCGCCCCGATGTTAACCCCTTCCCTGCCAGTGTCATTAGTACAATAACAGTGCATATTTTGTAGCACCGATTACTGTAATAATGTCACTGGTTCCCAAAACTGGGAAAAAACTGATCGCCGCCATTACTAGTAAAAAGAAAATAATAATTATAATATAATATATAATATATAATATATAATATATAATATAAGCATCTTGAGGGTAGGGACTGATGTGAATGTACAATATATATGTAAAGCGCTGTGTAAATTGATGGCGCTATATAAGTACCTAAAATAAATAAATAAATAAATCCCCTTTTTTGTAGACGTGATAATTTTTGTGCAAACCAATCAATATATGCTTATTGCGATTTTTTTTTTATTACCAAAAATATATAGCAGAATATATATTGGCCTAAACTGATGAATACATTTGTTTTTTTACTTTTTTTTTTTTTTTAGAAATGTTTTTTAGCAGAAAGTAAATTTTTTTTTTTCAAAATTGTCGCTCTTTTTTTGTTTATAGCGCAAAAAATAAAAACCGCATCAAATAGCACCAAAAGAAAGTTCTATTCGTGGGACAAAAAAAGGACATAAATTTTGATTTTGTACAGCGTCGCACGACCACGCAATTGTCAGTTAAAGTGACGCAGCGCCGTATCGCGAAAAAATGGCCTGGTCAGGAAGGGGGGTAAATCCTTCCGGGGCTGAAGTGGTTAAAGAAGTGATTAATGTAAATAATAATTTCTACATTAATAGAAAAAAAGCAAACAAAACCTAGTAAAAGTAAAAATAAAACCCGCAGCTCTCGCTGCAGCTCTGATCTTCAATTTACAGTTTTCCCCAGCAGTAATTCCTTTCTGCCACTAGGTGTCACCATTCTTCCCCGGTTAAATGATGGCTATCATCATTCAAACCACTTCCTCTGAGCCCGGGATCTGATGGGCACGTGCTGGGGTTGTAACGCCACTTTCGCGGGGAAAACAAAAATCGTCAATAAAGAAAAAATAATAAAGCGTGTACAATTGCGATACAAGTCATATTGTAATTGAATGTTATTAAAAATGACCATTCCTTTTCAATCTGCAGCCGCTGTAGTTTTCTATAAATGCAAAGCAATATGGCTACCTGGAGTTGTTCTGTACACAGAATGTATACTGACCAACCACCAGAAACATCATTTCCTGCTTGTGTGATTGGCTCACCAATTTTCCCAGAAGTCGGCCTAAGATACAAATCAGATTTCAGGCATCACCTGCAACAAAAATTTCATTTTTTGGTGAGATATTTCCAATAGGAACACGTCTAAAGGGATGCAGGCCCAGCAGATTTCCTCGTAAGTGCTCTGCAGCTGCCACAGCTGACTGTTAATTATGAAACCACTCCCATTAGACCCAGTTAGCACAGAGGCACAGACAAACACGCATGGATTTCTTCAGGATAACAAAAGGTAGGAATCTGCAACAAAGGTTGTTATAATCCTTACAATGTACATCGATCACCCAGAGGGGAATGTTTTTTTCTCAACAAAAGTGGAGTTACGCTTTAAGCAAGTACCATTCAGGGCGAGAGTGCGGACCACCCACCAGAGCAGAAGAGGTAGGACCCATGGCATGACTGACCAGGACCCTTGGATAAAAAAGGTATGGATATACCCGAGTACTGCTGAATTGTTAAAAAAACTATAGTAAGGCAGATGTGTATTTTAAGAGTTTGGTTGATAAACAGGGCTTTAGAAAACACACTCGGGCATCCAGTGCATCCATGAATGGCTGTTATCTGAGCTGTCATTAGAAATCACAGTCGCAATGTACAGGGCCAGTTAGAGTGGCTCTGTACCTTGTGATGACTGTAAACCAATGACAGCCATCACAACTGTAAACACTAGCAGTGTTTACAAACATTCAGCCCATTTACAAGGGAGGAGGCTCCCCTTCTTCCGTTGTGAATAAGCTAAATGTATGTAAATACAGCATGCAGGAAGATCTCAGCAGATTAAAAGTGGTGGTGGTGGTGATGGGGGGGGGCATTATAAAGTTCCATTGCCCACCAATCCAAGCACTGAAAACTGAAAAATGGTCTGGTAACACCGCCGCCGCCCTCCTT
Source organism: Lithobates septentrionalis (assembly GCA_037952835.1). Classification (NCBI taxonomy): domain Eukaryota; kingdom Metazoa; phylum Chordata; class Amphibia; order Anura; family Ranidae; genus Lithobates; species Lithobates septentrionalis. Next base: position 1,468,218 of record JBBDGP010000760.1, on the reverse strand, counting down.
ATCCATGCGCCCATTCCCTTTTAGGACGCCGGGCGCATGAATTCCTATGGCGAGGATAGGGGGGAGGGTCTTTTTTGAAGCACATGATTAGAGCCGGAGGCTCTAATAGGCTTCAAAAAAGGGTGGTCTTGGGGGCGCAGAACACTGCGTCCCAATCCCACCCAGTTGTGTGACGATATCAAAATGATTTTCACACTAAATCTCCCCGCCAATCAGAAAGCAGGGGTGAGCTGAGACCTGTTTCCCGATAGGCCAAAACTTCAGGCGATCCTATTGGACACCTGACGTGGAGAGGAAGCCCGCCACCCTGGAGCTGCTGCCCGGACCCCGCACCCGCTAGCCTGGAGCCGCTGCCCGGACTCCGCACCTGCTAGCCTGGAGCCGCTGCCCGGACCCCGCTAGCCTGGAGCCGCTGCCCGGACCCCGCACCCGCTAGCCTGGAGCCGCTGCCTGGACCCCGCTAGCCTGGAGCCGCTGCCCAGACCCCGCACCCGCTAGCCTGGAGCCGCTGCCCGCACCCCGCCTATCTGGATCTATCTATCCAGGTAAGTGTCGGAGCAGCCGGCAGACGTGCGCGTGGGGGGGGGGGGTGGTTAGTGCTGCGCCGCTGGAGGGGTGGTTGTTTGCCGCCCCTCAAAGAACAAAAAGCCCACCAGCCGCCACTGCTATCAAGTTTGGGGGAGATTTACTAAAACTGGAGCACTCAAAATCAGGTGCAGCTGTGTATGGTAGCCAATCAGATTCTAACTTCAGCTTGTTCAGTTAAGCTTTGACAATAAAAGCTGGAAGCTGATTGGTTTCTACAGGATGCACAGCTGCATATTAGCCACTGCACTGAAACTCAATCCAGCTTTTACTAAAGACCTAGATCTAAAAGGAAAAAAAATAAAATAAAAGTAACCTGTGATTGTCACCCTCCCTCTCTGTTTTTTCTTTAAAGCAACAGGATATCTGCGAAACGCGGCTTTAGTCTTTCCTTTGATGCGCCTTTGCGTTGGTTAGCGCGCCTCTGGCCTAGAAGAGCCCCCTCGCAGTCATTTGCAGACTGTAGCTCCAAGTGAATTTATTTTGAAAAATATATACAGGAAATGCTGCGGCTGTGGGTAATTCAATTTTAAAATCAATACTCTTGAATTATTTATCATTGTATCCCCGAGCTGCCTCCTATATTTTCTCTACAGTTAAATGAAGACACCAGGAGCGGAGATAACTGACATATATCAAGAGTTTAACTGCATACCATATTACTTCTTTATTTTTTTTATTTATTTTTTTATTTTCCTATACGGAGGGCCTCGGACATTCGGAGGAAATTCAAGGGTAGGGTTAGCAGTGAACATTTCAATGTAATAGCTTTATTTAACAAGACGTTTACAGAAAGATGGTGCAAACATCTCCTCTGATGTTACGTTCGGCTTGATTCATAGAATACATCAATAAAACTCAGTGGTCATTATTTTGTATCAGCATCATGATCAGCTAGACATTCAATCCTCCAATGTTCACGGGTATTCAGGGATAGAATAATCCTACCTGGTCTATAGTGGAGCATATTGGTATTTGTTAATCATCATTCCATTCCATAGCTGCTAAAGTCCTTCCTATGTGTCCTTCTAGACCAGTTCCTCCATGCAATATCATTCGTGTGAAGCCACAGTCAGTAAGGGCATGACTATAATATCCTAATCCTAATCCAGCAAAGAGACATCCACATATATTCAGCAAAGAGATATCCCAATCCAGGAGAGACATTCCCATATAGCAAAGAGACATCCTAATCCAGCAAAGAGACATCCACATATATTCAGCAAAGGAATATCCCAATCCAGGAGAGACATCCCCATATATTCAGCAAAGAGACATCCCAATCTGGCAAAGAGACATCCCCATATAGCAAAGAGACAGCCCAATCCAACAAAGGGACAGTCACTACCCAGGCCCGCATCCAGCAACATTGGCAATCAATTTACCAAAAAATGTGATGTCTAACAACTTGCCTTCAGTCCACAGTGAGCAGTCAGGTAGACAGGGCTGCCACATGGTTGAGCTGCGACTGGCACCCAAACCAGCAACCGGTCTTCAGGGAGAGGCGGACTGCAGATGATATCACTCTGCCTTCCCCTCTCTCTGGCTGCAGCCAAAAATAAGTGAGCTGCATCTGCTCACTGCATGGCGGCCCTGGCTAAAGCAATAGTATGCAGAGAGTGCCTCTCCCTCACTGTTTTTTGACGCAGGTGCCGGAACACCGTTCTGGCACATTCCGCCAGAAAAAAAGACCCCTGGCTGTTACTATACTGTAAGTTAACAACTTGTTGGTTTGAGGGCCTAGGCCCGTACCTACGATTTGTACTTGCTACTAAACAGCAGCAACAACTCGTTGGTGGGAGCCTGGGCCCATCAGGACACGCGGGTCCCCTACATGTGTATGGGCTGTTTCTAATTTCCGAATTGATACATTTTCAAATATAAGTATACCGCATCTAAACTGATGGAACATAACTAATTCAAATTTTTCCGAAGTTACGAATGTCGATCATAACGAATGATCCGGAGAACTAAAAAAAAATTTGAAACGGAGACGAACAAATTTTTCGGCTACTGGCAAGAGACCCAAGAAAAGGAGGACGGCTCTGTGCAAAACTATTGCACAGAGCAGGTATTACTCTGTGCAACACCTCATATGTAAGCATTCACTTGTGATTTTGGTTCCCAATTTCTATGTGAACCAACAAGCTGGAAACTGGAGTTTATCAGTGGAATCCCATTCGATGGAGGAGGCTTTGGAGGTCTTTATTTCCCTATTGAGTGAGACGTTTTGACCTTCTGTGGAGTTAATCGATCTGTGGAGGAGGATTGCTGGGTTCATAACCTATACATTTAATGTGTGTACCCTACACACTGATGGTAAGAGTCAGTAGTATTGGGTGTTGGTGGTGGATTTCCTATTTGTCCTTATCCTGATTGATTACCTAGAGGACTTCAACCAATTTTTTATGACAAACTTTTTTTATTTAGTTTTTCTATATATTTTTCTAACGCTGCACCTCTTCTTATATTACTATTATTATATTAGATACAGGATTTATATAATGCCAACAGTTTGAGCAGCGCTTTACAACACGAGGGCAGACAGTACAGTTCCAATACAATTCAATACAGGAGGAATCAGAGGGCCCTGGCTCATCAGAGCTTAACCACTTCCGGACCGCCCATCGTCATTATATGTCGGCTAGCTACCATAACCTCGGTATCCTCTTCTTCAGTGAGTGGTCCGCTTTAAGATAAAAGTGGTTTCTGCGGCGGATTCGCTGCAAGATCACTTTTATCGGCGGCGGGAAAGGGCCCTCCTCTCCCGCCGCGCTCCAGTGCCCTCCGTCGGCAGCGGCGGAGGCGATCGGGTCCTTCTCGTGGCCTGACATGGAGACGAGTGAGCGGAAGATGGCCCCCACCCCAATTTTGAAGCGTGACATGTTGGGTATCAATTTACTCGGCGTAGCATTATCTTTCACAATATAAAAAAAAATTGGGCTAACTTTACTGGTGCCTTATTTTTTATTCAAAAAAGTGTATTTTTTTGTCCAAAAAAAGCGTGCTTGTAAGACCGCTGCGCAAATACGGTGTGACAGAAAGTATTGCAACGACCGCCATTTTATTCTCTAGGGTGTTAGAAAAAAAAAAGTATAATGTTTGGGGATTCTAAGTGATTTTCTAGCAAAAAAAAAAAAACAGTTTTTAACTTGTAAACAACAAATCTCAGAAAGAGGCTCGGTCCTTAAGTGGTTAAAATATGACATGTTAGTTGTTAAAAAAAAAAAAAATGACCTTGTTTTTGCATTCTCATCGACTTGGAATGTTATATTCATACTTTGTCACACTTGCAGACCTGAACCTTTATAAAACATAAACATATTGCCTGTAACATACTTGGCAAAGCCCAACCAGAGCGTGCAAAGCTCACCACCATTGTGTGTTATGTGTGCGGAATTCCTCTTTAACTTTAGCCTAGTAGTAAAGAGTTATAAAATAATTGCCCAGCTCTTTGTTTGCCTTATTTCTTATTTTATTTTTTATTTTTTTTGCTGCTCTGTTCTTAGAGGCGCGAAGTTACTGGCTATATATTTTGATGCATTGCCTAATTCAGATTCTCGCGATCTAACAAATTGAATTCTGCATGACCATAACTTGCACTCCGAAATCAATACATTATTTGTAAAAAGTCGGGCTCCTGAAAAATAACAACACCTGTGATACATTGCTGCTATCCTGGAGATTTATAGGTCTTTTCACAGGAGGCAGACAACGAGGTTTCCTTTGGGCTCCGGCTGAGAGGGACCAGAATGAGAAACATATGCAGATTTGTTTTTATAGGCTGCCTAGGAACATTATGGCCGGTGAGCCGTGTGTCGCCGGGGCGGTAGAGAGTGTTATAAGGGACGAGCGCGGGCAAGGGATGTGCCGTCTTCCTCGGGCGGAGGGTCTCACGGGCTGCGGCTGATACCAGCATGCTGGGAATAATAGTTCTACAACAGCTAGAGAAGCTCATAAAAATGTCTGAGGCCAGGGATGAGCACCTTCACCCATTAATCACCTGACCTCTGGAAAGATGACCAGGCCATTTTTTGCAATACGGCACTGTGTTACTTTAACTGACAAGTGCGCGGCTGCCCAACGCTGTACCCAAATAAAATGTATGTCCTTCCCCCCCACCCCCCCCCCCCCCCCCCCCCATAAATAGAGCTTCCATTTGGTGGTATTTGATCACCTTTGCATTTATTTTTTTTTGCCCTATAAACAAAACTAGGAAGTCAATTTTGAAAAAAAAATAATAATAATTTTTACTTTCTGCTATAAAACACATCCAATAAAAAAAATTAAAAAATCAAATTTCTTCTTCAAATTAGGCCAATATCTATCCTGCTACATATTTTTGGTAACAAAAAACAACTCTATAAGTGTATATTGATTGGTTTGTGCAAAAATGATAGCGTCTACAAACTATGGGATATTTTTATTTATTTATTTATTTATTATTTTACTAGTAAAAGCGCCGATCAGCGGGACTGCGATATTCTTCATCAATTTAAACCAATATGTATTCTGCTACACATTTTTGGTATTAAAAAAAAAAATATATCAATAAGCGTATATTAATTGATTTGTGCAAAAGTTATCGTGTCTACAAACTATAGGGTGTTTTTATTTATTTATTTAAAAAAGAAATTTTACTAGCAATGGCAGCGATCAGCGACTTATAGCTGCGACTGCAATATTCTTCATCAGTTAGGACCAATATGTATTCTGCTACAAATTTTTGGTATATAAAAAAAAATGTCGTCCCCCCCCCCCCCCCCCCCCCCACAAATAGAGCTTTCGTTTGATGGTATTTGATCACCTTTGCGTTTATTTTTTCTTGCACTATAAACAAAAAAAGAAAATCAATTTTGAAAAAAAATTAATAATAATTTTTACTTTCTGCTATAAAACACATCCAATAAAAAAAATCTTGATTGGTTTGTGCAAAAATTATATGGGATATTTTTTTTTTCTACTAGTAATGGCGGCGATCAGCGGGACTGCGATATTCTTCATAAGTTTAGACCAATATGTATTCTCCTACATATTTTTGGTATAAAAAAAAAAAAATCAATAAGCGTATATTAATTGATTTGTGCAAAAGTCATCGTGTCTACAAACTATAGGAAATTTTTATTTATCAATTGTTAAAAAAATTTTACAAGTAATGGCGGCGATCAGCGACTTATAGCGGGACTGCAATATTCTTCATCAGTTTGGACCCATATGTATTCTGCTACATATTTTTGGTATAAAAAAAAAAAAAAAAATCAATTTGCGTATATTAATTGATTTGTGCAAAAGTTATCGTGTCTACAAACTATAGGATATTTTTATTTTATTTCTTGTTTACGTTTATTTTTTTCTACTAGCGATCAGCGACTTATAGCGACTATAGATTGCAATATTGTTCATCAACTTAGACCAATATGTATTCTGCTACATATTTTTGGTAAAAAAAAATAAAAATATATATATATAGTAATGTCGTAATGGCGGCGATCAGCGACTTATAGCGATATTGTGGCAGACAAATCAGACACCTAACTGACACTTGACACTTTTTTGGGGACCAGTGACACCAATACAGCGATCAGTGTTAAAAAAATATGCACTGTCACTGTACTAATGACACTGGCTGGGAAGGGGTTAAACATCTACATCTAGGGCGATCAAACAGTTAACTGTGTGCCTAGCCAGTGTTTTTGTGTACTGTGTTGTGCTCAAAATCCATCACTTTCCCGCTGACAGGCCAGAGCTCTGCCTTGTTTAGCCAAACCCCTTTCCTGTATTTTTTTTGCCGATCAGTAGGTGCCGGCGGATATCCATTGGCTGCCCGCTGATCGGCTTGTGCTGAGTCATATCACAGTACAGCCAGGTCGCCGGCGGCACGCGCCCCCCCTACCCGGAAGTGCCAGATCACGCACTAGGTACGTGATCTGGCACAGAAGAGCTTGCAGTCGTTAATTCAGAAATATTCAAATTGTCGAAAACCCGTTTAGCAAATTTTTCAGAAAATTCAGAAATTCGAAAATTCAAAAATAAGAATGAAAATCCGAAAATTCAAAAGAACGAAAATCCGAACATTCGAACCCCCTCCCACCAGAAAAAACAAAAAAATAAAGCTTTAGATGTATTTTAACCACTTGACTGCTGGGAGGTTTAATCCACTTCATGACAGAGGCATTTTTTGCTATTCAGCATTGTGATATTTTAACTAGCAATTGTGCGGTCATGCAGCACTGTACGCAAGTGACATTTATAACGGAAAATTGTATCAAATACTTACCGTAGAGGAGTGCGCATGCGCGGGACCTCCGGAGCGTCACGCTGACCGAGAGCTCCGCACCGCTCCGGCCTTCCAGAGCTCCACACAATTGCTGTTTTTAGCAAACCGCAGCAGGAAGACCAGATTCCGCACCCTCACAGTTCCGGGCATCAGCCTAAATGTCCGGAACCCAGCCGAAGAAGGACGTTAACCGGCAACTGAACTTTGGCTCAGCTCCCCCTGTGCCTTCCAAGATGGCGGCCGCAACTTCTCCATGCGGAGACACTGTGAATCAGCAGGGCCCAGCGTACCCTCCAGCTCTATCCACACCAGCCATGGCACAAGTGAGTAATTTCCTGGGGGCTCAAAACTACTTGGCATCACCTGCTTCTACTGAATCCCTCCTAAGCAGAATGCAGAACGGCAACTCATACTCTCCCCTTCTCAACTCCCCTGATAGCATTGCAGACTCTCCACAGGCTTCCCCCATCATCACTAATCATCCACCAGAAATGGCACAAATTCTTAATTGTTTTTCTGATATGCTTGCTACAGGGCTAGCACAGAATGCCATGCAAATCACCACCTCAATTAAAGCACATCTTCAGAGCCTAGGGGCAAGAATGGATGCCATTGAACAGGCTGTAGATGATTCTGCAGCACGCACAAACCAACACGCCACCTGTATCCAATCTTTGCAAGATCAACTCGAAAATGCTCTAGCTAAAATGGAAGATTTGGAGAATAGAAGCAGAAGCTGTAACTTTCGAGTACGAGGCATTCCTGAAGCTAACACGGATATCCCTAGCACCATCCAAGCTTTAATCAAAGAAATTATCCCAGACATCCCGGATAATAAGCTCGAATTGGACAGAGCCCACAGAGTGCTACAACCCCCCCGCCAAGATGGACGCCCCAGGGACATAGTGGTCAAGCCACACTTGAAGAGATAATGAAAAGATCCCCTTACAAAGAAGACATCACTCTATTTGGTAATAAAATCCAAATTTTCGCAGATATTTCTCCAACCACGATCCAGAAAAGAAGATCACTCAAACCACTTCTAGACATTCTCTCACAGAAAATGATCAAATATAGATGGGCCTTTCCTTTTCGTCTACAATTCCATTACAAAGATAAATCCTACAGTTTCTCGAACTTCCATATGGGCGAGCAATTACTTCTCCACCTTGGGCTTATATCTCAAGACCTGCCTCCACACAACTCAGAGAATCGACCAACCTCGTCCAAAAGGCCTCCTCCAAACGGCCCCTCACCCCACTGTGGGTGAAACAGCAAACGAAGAAACAACGGGAATCCATGCCCCCCAGCTGAACTCTGTTGACATTTAATCAACTGGTCCAAATCCCTTTTTTGATTGTGTAGAGGCTTCTCCTACACACCCACGGTCTTTTTCAAGACCCACTACTACCTATTTCCCCTTTCACCCATAAAAACCCCTTCTTTTTTCTTTTCTTTTAATTTTTTGCCGGAATCTTCCAACGCAATGGAAGCACCCTATCCCTTCATTGTATGAGGACTGCAAATATGTTTATACTAGGTCTCAAGCTGAGGCCTTAGCTCGAGACATTCCTTAATCTGCCTAAGCGTCACCCCACCCCACCTCCCTTATTCCTATTCCCCTTCCCTTCCATCCCCTTCCACTCCCCCTCCCCTCCCCACCCTCACCTGCTGTATTAATCCTTCATAGCAGAACTATTCAGCATGATATGAAGCTGTTCTGTATATTGTTTATATCTTATATGTTTATTCTTTTTCCAGTTTAAAAAAAAAAAAAAAAAAGAGGTCACTTCACCCCCTTTTTTCTTAAAGATAGTAGTTAGATAACATTCAATGTTACTCCTGATAAGGTACAATAAGTAATTGTCATAGGGAGATTTCTCCCATAGTTTCTATTTTTTCTGTTATAACAAATGCTCTGCGGCCGGAGCGGAATTTCATGCCACTCCACCTATTGTAACTGAGAGGAATTTAGATCCCTTGGTTACAATAGACTTGCGGCCCTAATTTGGGCAGTGTTTGTTTTACTGAACCCCTTATTTTTAAGGGTTCAGTGCAGGTTTTTGATCCTGCAATTACAGGATCCAGGGTTCCTTTTACACTGGACTCCTACTTTCTTAGTTTCTTCTATTTTTCTCTCTCTTCTTTTCCTCCCCCCACCCCTTTTTTCTCCCTCCCAGGTGCCTTCGAGGAGAGCTGGCCAGGATCAATACTCTGAATTCCGAAGCCGACATCATACTCTCGGGAAGGACAGATCCTATCTCCTAGATCAGGAACCGCTACCCCTTACTACCACTCCCTATGAACAATGGTGCTCCTCAGCTATGGACATGAAAGGGGGAATTTCGCTCATATATTCGGCTTTAGCCGAACCACAGGAGAAAGCGCCCTATATAGTGGCTTGGGAACGTGATGTCGGATTTGAATGGGACCTAGACACTTGGCATGGGTATTTCGCTTCTGCTTTTAAGGGGATCCTAAATGTCTCCCTTACTGAAGCAGATATCAAAATTATGACGCGGTGGTACCTAGTCCCTACTACGTTAGCCAGATTTTACCCACAATCCTCCCCCCTATGTTTTAGGGGATGCGGTCACCTGGGTACCCTCCTACATATTTTTTGGGAATGCCCGCGAACCAGAGGCTACTGGAACAAAATCTTCCATCTAATCCGCAAAGTCACCGGCAAGGCGATTCCACAAACCCCAACAGTAGCACTCTTAAATCAAAGAATCCCTAAAATTCCTAAATACGACCAAATTCTAATCCACTATATTCTCATAGGAGCCAAACTTACTATAGCCCGGGCATGAAAACTTCCTAAAGTATCCTTCCACTTAGCCAAACAGAAAGTCTCCTGGATCATGTACCAGGAGAAAATCTCTAACATCATTCTGGATAAAACTGAGAAATTTAAACATACATGGGAACCATGGGCCCGCCATATTGGCGTGACTCTCTAATCCCGAACTCTTTCATAAAATAGTAGGCTAAGCTACCCGGCTCGGCTGCTTAGCACTCTGTCCCAGCTCTCCTCGGAACCCAGGCACTCCTTCCCCCACCCACCCCTCTTGAACCCCCTCTTCCTTTCTTCCTGTCTCTATTTCTCTCTTCTCCTTATTTTCTCTGTTATATTCTTCTCTCCCACCGGACCAGAACAGTGGGATGCGAAGCAGATGTTGCATATTTAAAACCTTAATTATTAAGGTTTTTTTTTTTTTGGGTTAAAATACACTATATTTTAAATTGTTTTACCCACCGTTGATTAAGATCAGAACTTAGCAGAATAGATATGGGTTCTGATAGCTCAATTTCAAAACATTTTTGTCATCATAAGGAGCCCAAATATATGGTATGGTATCATTCTTGATGCTTTGTCTAGAAATGACCTCTCATTAAGGAACCAGAGGCCATTGAGGCCCAGACACAGCATGATCCAGAAAAGGGGTGTCTGGACCTCGGGGTGGAAGGTCAATTGTTTGAATACCGGACAGGGCTCCCATATAGTATATGATCATCACTCTTGCATAGAAGTTTAATTCATGAATATTTTCTGTGCACTGTTTTTCTTGTTACTTCTTATGGCATTAATTTCTATATGACCAAAATCTGTTATCTATTGTACTCCCCTGCGTGGGTAGACAATTGTTGATGGTTTTTTTATATCACCTCAATAAACATTTTAAAAACAAATACTTACCGTAATTTTCCTTTCCCGACGCCAATACATGGCAGCATACATGTCATAGAGCTCCGCCTCTTGACCGCCCCCTCAGGACCAGTGAATAGCATAAAAAAAGGACTAGTTAGCCCCCCCCCCATTCGTTGTAACAAGCTACATACCGAAACGTACAGAGTGGGTCCGTAAGCGGCCATGTATTGGCGTCAGGAAAGGAAAATTACAGTAACTATTTGATACAATTTTCCATTTTCCTGATGCCAACATGGCAGCATACTAGTGATAAATAACTAGCTGACAGGATGGGTTCTACTTGCCAAACCGATCTTCTAATTAGGATGGGACAGAGGACTGTATAGTCCTTTTCTACAAAGTCCCCTGATGACCAGGCACCCAGGTCTACTCCGTAAAGTTTGAGTAGGTATACTGGGATGACCATGATACCTCTCTACAGATGGACACCATAGATGCTCTCGAATGTGCTGCCTATGAGGCTGCAACCGCTCTGGTAGAGTGCCGAATTTGTTTTTCGACTAAATTTGAAAATCCGAAAATTCAAAAGAACGAAAATCCGAAAATTAGAAAAATCTGAAATAATAACTAACTAATAATAACTAATTCTAACTATTAAATTATAGGTATTGGAATTTCCTTTCAAATTTGGCTGTTATGCCGTGTACACACGGGCGGACTTTTCGGCATCAAAGGTCCGACGGTCTTTCTGACGGACTTTTGTCGGACTTCGAACTTCAACGAACGGACTTGGCTACACACGATCACAACAAAGTCCGACAGATTCGTACGTGATGACGTACGACTGGACTAAAATAAGGAAGTAAGCCAGTAGCCAATAGCTCCCCTAGCGTCAGTTTTCATCCGTCGGACTAGCATACAGACGAGCGGATTTCTCGATAGGAACTGGGTCCGGCGGAAAGATTTGAAACATGTTCCAAATCTAAAGTCCGTCAGATTTTCGACCGAAAAAGTCCGCTGCAGGTCCGATGAAGCCCACACACGGTTGGATTGTCCGACTGATTCGTTCCGTCTGACCAGTCTGGTCGAAAAGTCCGCCCGTGTGTACGCGGCATAAGTGAACGTAATGAATACGAATTATCCGAAATAACGAATGCCGCATCTAAACGAATTAAACGCAACAAATTATTAACAATAAATAATAATAACAATAAAAATGTTTTATTATTATTATTTATTATTATTAATTCATTACGTACAATTCATTTAGATGCGATATTCGTTATTTTGGATAATCCGTAACTTTGAATAAATTTGTATTTGTTACGTTCACTAACAGCCAAATTTGAAAGGAAATTCCAATACCTATAATTTAATAGTTAGTTATTATTTCAGATTTTAAAATTTTCGGGTCTTTGAATTGTCGAATTTACGGAATTACGAATTTTTGAATTTACGAATTTACGCATTTACAAATTGTGATCATAACGAATGACCTGAAAAAAAAATGAATGAAGTTAGTTATTATTTAGAATTTTTGGATTTTCGTTCTTTCGAATTTTCGGATTTTCTTTCTTATTTCCGTATTTTAGAATTTTTGGAGTTTTGGAATTTACGAATTTTTAAATTTACGAATTTCCAAATTTATGAATTTACGTAGTGTGATCATAACGAATGACCTGAAAAAAATGAATGAAGTTAGTTATTATTTAGAATTTTCGTATTTTCGTTCTTTCGAATTTTCTGATTTTTTTCTTATTTCCGTATTTTTGAATTTTCGGATTTTCGAATTTACAAAGTGTGATCATACCGAATGACCTGAAAAACGAAAAAAAAAAATGTATGAAACGAAAATGAACAAATTTTTCGGCAGTCCACATGTCTAGTGAGGGGGTGCCGCCCCTTTATCACTGTGTCCAGGGCGGCTGCGCCTCCTGCCCACCTCTTGTCCTGGCCCAGCAACCAAGAGGGTCTCAATGAGGAAAAAAAAAGCGTCCCTTTCTTATGGTGCAAAAGGAGCTTCTACTTGCCTTGCATGTGTAAGATGTAATGTCATTCAGTAGCCCCAAAGATGAGCACAAAGCTTGTCCAGGTATCAGATAACGGAGGGTGCCTGTGATCTTAACCACTTGCCGCCCACCATATAGCAAAATGACGTTGGCAAAGTGGTTGCGATATCCTGACCGGACATCGTATGATGTTGTCAGGATACCAAGCCGCTGTGCGCCCCCAGGGGGCGCGCATCGCGGCGATCGTTGTTGAGGCATGTCAGTCTGACACACCGCAACTCCGATCTAGGTAAAGAGTCTCTGACAGAGACTCTTTACCACGTGATCAGCCGTGTCCAATCACAGCTGATCACGTTGTAACCAGGAAGATCCATTGATCGGCTTTTCCTCACTCGCATCTGACAGACGTGAGTAGAGGAGAGCCGAACGGCTGCTCTCCTGACAGCGGGGGTCTGTGCTGATTGATTATCAGCGCAGCTCCCCTTCGGATGCCCACACTGGACCACCAGGATGCCGCCAGGACCACCAGGGATGCCCACCACACTGAACCACATGTATCCCACCCTAGAAAACCAGGGAAATGCCAATCAGTGCCCAGGAAGCTGCCAATCAGTGCCAATGAAAAATGACTGCCAGTGCCACAAGTGATGCCTATCAGTGAAATATATCAGTGCCAGCCTTCAGTGCCCATCATTGCCCAGCAGTGCCGTCTTTCATTGCCACCCATAAGTACCTATCAGTGCAGCCTTTCAGTGCTCATCAGTGTCGCCTATCAGTGCCCACCAGTGCCAACTATGAGTGCCCATCAGTGCCGCCTATCAATGCCCACCAGTGCTGCATATCAGTGCCACCTATCAGTGCTGCCTATCAGTGCCCATCATCAGTGCCCATCAGTGCCACCTCATTGGTGCCACTTCATCGGTGCCGCCTTATCAGTGCCCATCAGTGAAGGAGGAAACTTACTTATTTACAAAATTTTATAACAAAAATAAAGAAACACTTTTTTTTTTCAAAATTTTCGATCTTTTTTTATTCGTTTAGCAAAAAATAAAAACCGCAGAGGTGATCAAATACCACCAAAAGAAAGCTCTATTTGTGGGAACAAAATGATAAAAATTTAGTTTGTGCACAGTGTTGTATGACGGCGCAATTGTCATTTAAAAAGTGAGAGCGCTGAAAGCTGAAAATTGGCCTGGGCAGGAAAGGGGGTAAAGTGCCCGGTATTGAAGGGGTTAAAGGAGGTGAAAGCGTTAATCATCTGTATTTCAGATATAAGTATCTTTCTTTTCCATTGGGCAGGCATTCTATAAATAGGCCTGATTCTGTCTACACACGTTTACTGTGTAATCTTTTACAGACACATCGGTGTAGACAGCGCTGTACATTAATACAAAGCAAGAGGTCTGGCTTATAGCCGTGATCTCAATTTTCTAATCGCCTTCATTACGAGCGGAAGAACAGAAGCTTTAATACGACGGAGCCAAGAACTCAGGTCTGAGTCAGGGAAAGCAATAATTAGCAGCTGGAGCCCAGGAGATGCGGAGTGACACAAGCCGCTATTTACTCACAGGGCATTGCCCTAATGAGATTCCGCTTCTAATTCACTAAGTCAAGCTGCCAGTCCAATGTCTTCTCCCCTGCGCGCCCTCCCCGCGTACGTCCCTCCCTTCCCTTCCACCTCACCAGAAATCACTTTATTAACCCCAATCAGGTCTGACGGGGAGAAACGGATGCTGAAACATTACAGCCGATGAATGAGACGCAAATAACTGCACCCAGGAGGGAGGGGGGGTGCCTACGAGAAAGATGGGGCATATTTATAAATCTGCGATTGATTGATTTACCAATCATTTGTCGTGTAGCATGGCAGTAAAATATTCAACTACGGTACTTAAAGTGGCGTTCCACCCAAAAGTGGAACTTCTGTTCATCTGTTCCCCCCGATGCCACATTTGGCACCTTTTGGGGGGAGGGAGGAGAGGATACCTGTCTTTCACCTGATTTCCGAATTTTCAAGTTTACAAATTCAAATTTTCAGATTTTCGGATTTACGACGTTACAAATTTATTAGAAATAACAAATTTCGATCATAACGCATGACCCGAAAAAAAAAAACAAAAAAACAAATGAAACGAAAACAAACACATTTTTTGGCAGTAAACATGTCTAGTCCCCGGCGTCCGGGGAAATGCAACTTCCAAAATATGGTTCATAGACGTTTTTTAAAAAAGTAGCAATGCTTTCATCAAGCCAATGTACTTCAGGGGTATAGACTCCCTCTTCTTCAGGGCTGTTGCTGCGTACTATTTAATGGCAACAATTCCCATGAATGGTTATGTTGGATCAAGGTTTCAGAAACCAGGATGGCAGGATGCCGGATTTAGTTGCATAGGCAGCAATTATTTGATTCAGTCACTTGACTTCTACCGGCATCTGGATATTCTTCACCAACAACTTCAAGGGACAACTCTTCTTATATACCATCTCTATATCCGGCTTCTTCCTCCTGCACTCGCTTGCTTGCAGAACCCAGCAGGAACACTGTGAATATCTGACAATATCTGGTGGTGTAGCAGAATTTCAGTGTCCAGCTTGCATCACTCCTGTGGCTACTGATCCCAGCACCACCTCTTCAGGCACTGCCAACCCCAACTGGCTACAGCTGCCCCTTTCACTGGCCCTCCAGTCTAACTTCCCCACAGTCCTCCAGACTGACACTCACCAGCCCACCCGGCTGACTCTCAGGAGATCTACCAGATGTGCTGACCTGCTCCTGCTGTCCTCTCTCCTTGCTCCTGTGCCTCTAGGAAGGGATTCCTCTGTGTGCTTTGGTAGGATCCTTCCAGCACCCGAGCCCCAGCCTGTGGTAACCCTCCCACCCAGACTAGGGGGCACCCTCAAGGGCCGCCCACAGCCTCTTCAGCACTCCATCTTCCACCCAACTGCCCCTGCGGGCATGACTCATGCCTATTTATGAGGTGGCCTGCCCCCGCCAGCCTTTTACTGGGGATTGGCTGAGGTACTCATAAATATTCCAAGCAGCTCTTCCTAGCCTCCACCCACTATGTCCAGAACATTCTGTAATGTCCCAGAAAACAGGGGGAGGCAACAGAGAGGATGAATCATCCAACCCTTAGTCACTGAACCCTGACCCAGATTCACAGCTCAGACTTAGCCCTGAGCTAACATAAATTTACCTACACTAACAATCTACACTACCAACCAGGGACGTGCAGTCAGGGGAGGCAGGTGAGGTAGAGCCCAATGCATGTGCACGAAACTCATTGGAAGGGGCCTTATGTGCTGACGCCACGCTGCCAAATCCGAGGCTTGGATCGTCGGCCTTCACTGATCCCCCTTGACTGAGCGCTGTATATCTGGAGGATTGATGGAGTGGTTACCTATGACACGTAGATTGAAACTATTTTACTAGCCCCCCTATGTGAAGTTAATGAAAAAACTACAAAAGTTCCTGAAATTTGACCCACATACAGATGCCATCAGAAGCACAGACTTTCCTTTTACATTTAGCGCAGATGCCAATGAAGCGGTATAAACGCTCCTTATTGTTACGTTTAATCAATGCGGCGTGCCTCTGTGTTGGAGGCAGGCGGCAGCGCCACCCATTATTCAATGGTTGAGATCCACCAAATGGAATCACTTGTAGCATCAGCCAACCAGCGGGAAGAACGCTGCTGTAAAACCTGGTTCTACTGGGCTAAATTTACCTGGTCTTCTGAATATCGAGATGTTGTAGGCTCACAGAAGTAACTGGGTGCTCCAGATCTTTTGGTGGAGCGGGACGATATCCTCCTTTTGTGGGAACCCAGGCGTTGAACACTCCCCAATGCCTATTTTCCCTTTCCCTTCCCCCTCTTGCTTAACAACCTTATCCCCCCTTAGTTTTTCGTGTATTTTTATTTTTCTATACAAGCAGAAGTTCTCAATCTGGTCCTGGTGCCTGACTGGCTATGATGTGCTGTATTTTAGGAGATTCCCCTTTTAACTAGGGTTGCACCGATACCGGTATCGGTTTTGGTGCCGATACTAAGCATTTGCACAAGTATCAGTACTTGTGCAAATGCACCGATACCAGAATCCGATACTTCAGGCTCAGTTTAAAAAAAAAAAAAAATTATTTATTGTTTTGGATATTTATTATAGCAAAAAGTAAAAAATACTGTTTTTTTTTTTTCAAAATTGTCTCTCATTTTGTTCTTTGTAGCGCAAAAAATTAAAACCGCAGAGATGATAAGGTACCAAAAAAAGAAAGCTCTTTTTGTGGGGGAAAAAAAGGACAGGAACTTTGTTTGAGTACAGCGTCGCACGACCGTGCAGTTGTCATTTAAAGCAACGCAGTGCCGTATCGCAAAAAATGGCCTGTTCATTAAGGGGGAAAATATTCATAGAATGCATTAAGTGCATACAAATTTTTATGACTTTACAACCACTTGAAGGAGCGGGGCCGCCACGTCCTTAACAACCAATGACTCATTCAGCTGTCAGTGGGGCTCCCCTGTTGACAACTGAAGTGTTCAAGAAGTCCAGCAATTGGAGCTGTCAAAAAAAAAAAGCAGCTGGGCAATGTTTATCAACAACATTGCTCAGTTGCTGAAACACTAAGATAAAAAGAAACATTGTTTCTTTTTGTATCGCTCTGTATCTTCATCTACAGATCAAAGGGATGAACTTCGATCTGCAGATGAAGTCAGTTTAAAGCAAACTGTCAAGTAAAAAAATAAATAAAAATGTTGTGTGTTTTTATTAAAGCATTAAGGTGAAATAACACCTGGCAGTGATCGCCCCCCAGCCCCCCCCCCCCATTTTACTTACCTGAGCCCTGTATTTCTTTTGGCGGAGGCGCGCTGTCCTTCTCTGCATGGGATCCCGGCTCTTGATTGGATAGATTAATAGCAGCGCAGCCATTGGCTCCCATTGCTGTCAATCAAATCCAATGATGCGGGCACTGGGGGGGCGGGGCTGAGTCAAACATTCAGAGTCTATGGACGCCGAATGCTGGACTCAGAAACGCACCTGCAAGGTAACACCCCCCCTGCGCGCGAGAGCGCTTCTCCTAGGGGGTTATACGATGCGGGGAGGAGCCGCAAGAGCCGCCGGGCGACCCCAGAAGTCGAGGATCAGGGCCACACTGTGTAAAACGAACTTCACAGTGGAAGGAAGTATGATATGTTTGTTATTTAAAAAAATAAAATAAATTGAAGCTTTACAATCACTTGTAATGTTCCTCTTTTTAACTTATGAACCTTTAATTTACTCTAATCAGCTTTAATTAACTCCTTATTCTCCTCCATTTAATCATTATTTTTCTTCTGATTTTTTTTTGTTCACTTTTATTTTATAAACTATTAATATTTAAAAAGAATGTTGATTTGTTCGTTAATATTTTTACACTTTTAACATATATTTACACGTTTTACAGTGCAAAATGAAAAAATAAAAATAAAATAAATGTATTTGTAAATAGCTTTTCAATGCTTTGCACCATTGCTGACAGCTGAAGCGTAAACAAAACATACGCGGTAGGTATCGGTAATCGGTATCGGCGAGTACTAAAAAAAAAAGTATCGGTACTCGTAAAAGAAACTGTATCGATGCATCTCTAGTTTTAACCCACCTTGTATACTGCACACTCAGTGCTTATCCTTGGGCACATGTGATTGCTGATTGTATGGTGCCTGTTTTCATTTTGGTAGATAACTTCATCAGGTACGGGATACTGGTTTGAAAATGTAATCTATGTTTTCTGGATATGTTGAGAATTCCATATCCTGTATGTTTTCTTGGAAAATATAAATAAAGAATAAAAAAAAAAATAATAATTCCTGAATTTTGCGCATTTAAATTTATTTTCCAGGCAAGGGATCCCCCAGGCAGCAAAACTGAAAGAGATTCCACAACATCAGAAACATTTTTTATTTTTTTTTTGATCTGCTCAACTAGACGGTATTGACGGGGAGTTCTTGTGGATTTTTAAAATGTTGATAGCATTCTTTTATGTGACCATTTTAGATCACAACAGAGCTTGTCGGTGTTCTGTAATGATAACTATTACTATTGTGAGAAACTGGAAGCAGACTTTTGCCCACAGCTAAATGACCCCACAGTGAAGTATAACGGCCAGCGCTGACCAAACCATCACAAGTCCCATTCTGCCAGCTGGATCGTGAAACAATCCATACTGCAAAGTGTTTATTTTCTTGGATGGGTAATTAAGGCCGATGGGTCTGCTGATTTATAATGCATCTGCCCGATGACGATACTGCTTTCTATTATGCTCAAGTATGTGTGTGTGCGTTCAGTCAAAGGTACCCTGTAGGCCATGTTTTTATGAAACGTCTCCGGATGTTTATGGCGGAGAAGGGGGGGTAGAAATCTAATGGGAAAACGAGTAGCCCAGCAGAATGTAAAGATTGTGAGTGGCATGTACATCTTTGAGAGAGATTATAGTGTATTTTTAGAGTGCACACTATTTTTATTGGGTTTTTTTTTTGTCGCAGGTGGTTACCTTGATAACAAGCGTGTTTGATCCCTATAATTTGGGATCCATCCTGTCTGGTAAGAGGCTTTAACCTTCTTTTTTCCCCTTCTTATACAAGAGAATACATTGCTGGACACCAGGGGCGTTGCTAGGTCTACAAAAGATCTGGGGCTAGAGCCCATAGCAGCGTAGTAAAGAAAGTCATACGCTTGGGCGGGCATACACATGTGGCATACACATGTATATACAGTAATATACATGTGGGTGTATATATATCCCCAGAGAGCCCCCCGCTTACATCAGGGTCCCCAGAGAGCCCCCCTTACATCACCTTACATCAGGGTCCCCAGAGAGCCTCCTCCTTACATCAGAACCTCAGAGAGCCTCCCCCTTCCATCAGGGTACCCAGGGGGCCCCCCCCACTTACATCAGAGTTCCCAGAGAGGCCCCCTTACATTAGGGTCCCCAGAGAGCCTCCCCCTTAAATCTGGGTCCCTAGAGAGCCTAGGCCTTAAAATCAGGGTCCCCAGAGAGCCTCTACCTTACATCAGGGTCCCCAGAGAGCCCCCCCCACTTACATAAGGGTCCCCAGAGAGCCTCCCCTCCCCTTGGGGACCCCTGCAGAGACTCGGGGCTATTGGCCTCAGATTCGGGGCTATAGCCCCAAAAGCCACCCCCTAGCAACGCCCCTGCTGGACACCATGGATATCCATGCTTTGCACTGAAAATATACATGGACAGTCACTATAAATATTTAATTCAATTTGTTCATTTGATGTGGACTATATTAGTATAAGAATTTTTCTAATTTACTAGGATTGCGCACTTCTGTTTTTCCATTCTATCTATCTATCTATCTATCTATCTATCTATCTATCTATCTATCTATCTATCTATCTATCTATCTATCTATCTATCTATCTATCTATCTATCTATCTATCTATCTATCTATCTGTCTATCTGTCTGTCTGTCTGTCTGTCTGTCTGTCTGTCTGTCTGTCTGTCTGTCTGTCTGTCTATCTGTCTATCTATCTGTCTATCTATACACAGTATATACAGCGGGGAAAATAATGATTTGATCCCTTGGAAATTTTGTACGCTTGCCCACTTACAAAGAAATGAAAGGTCTATCATTTCTTATCATGGATGCATTTTAAATGATATAGACTGAATATCAACCAAAAATCCAGACAAAACACATGATACAATGTTATAAATAGAGTTGCAGTTTAGTGAGTAAAATAAATATTTGATCCCCAAGCAAAACATGACTTAGTACTTGGAGAAGAAACCCTTGTTGGCAAGCACAGAGGTAAGACGATTCTTGTAGTTGGTGACCAGGTTTGCACACATCTCAGGAGGCATTTTGGTCCACTCTTCTTTACAGATCTCTAAATCCTTCTTGGCTGTTGGCAACTTGAAGTTTTAGCTCCCTCCATAAATTTTCTATAGGATTAAGGTCTGGAGACTGGCTAGGCCAATCCATGACCTTAATGTGCTTCTTCTTGAGCCACTCCTTTGTTGCCTTGGCGGTATGTTTTGGGTCATTTTCATGTTGGAAGACCCATCCATGACCCGTTTTCAGTTTTCTGGCTGAGGGAAGAAGGTTCTCATCCAAGATTTTACAATACATGGCCCCGTCCATTGGCCCCTCAATGCGGCAAAGTCGGCCTGTGTCTTTAACAGAGAAACAGCCCCAAAGCATAAGGTTTCCACCTCCAAACTTGACTGTAGGGATGGTGTTCTTAGGATCATAGTCAGTGTTTTTCTTCCTCCAAACACGGCGAGTCGAGTTAATGTCAAAGAGCTAAATTTTAGTCTCATCTGACTACAGCACTTTCTCCCAACCCTTCTCTAAATCATTTAGATGTTCAATGGCAAACTTCAGATGGGCCTGTATATATGCCTTCTTAAGGAGGGGACCTTGCGGGCGGTGCAGGATTTCAATCCATGGCGGAGTATTGACTGTGGTCCCAACTGCCTTGAGATCATTCACAAGCTCCTCTGGGCTGATCCCTCACTTTTCTCATGATCATTCTTACCCCATGAGGCGAACTCTTGCATGGAGCTCCAGACCGAGGGCAATTGATGATTATTTTGTATTTTTTATATTTTCGAATCGCTCCGACAGTTGTCTCCTTCTCACCAAGCTTCTTGCTGATGGTCTGCTCTCGCTGTGATTGGACTCAGCAGAAGCCAATCAGCGGGTCCGGCAGACTCGATCTCTGCCAGGACCCGACGATCATTCTCAAGAGAAGCAGAACGGTGGTCTTTCTATGTAAACAAGGCAGATTGCCATTCTGTCAGTAGGGAAGGCTGTGATCCTGTGTTTCTGCTAAGCAGGAACACGGACCTCTGCCTTCCCACAGTAAAAGGACCTCCCCCACAGTTAGCAAGCACTCCCTAGGAACACATTTAACCTTTTGATCACCCCTGATGTTAACCCCTTCCTTGCCATTGTCATTAGTACAGTGACAGTGCATATTTTTAGCACTGTTCACTGTATTGGTGTCACTGGTCCCCAAAAAAGTGTCAGTGTCAGATTTGTGTCGCAGGCTTGCTATAAGTCCTTCTATAAGTCATTGATTGCCGCCATTACTAGTAAAATAAAAAATACATATATTCCACAGTTTGTAGACACTATAACTTTTGCACAAACCAATCAATATACGCTTATTGTGATTTTTTTCCAAAAATATGTAGCAGAATACATATTGGGCTAAATTGATGAAAAAAAATTTCCATTGTTATATTGGATATGTTTTATACCAGAAGGAAAAAAAAATTTTTTTTCAAAATTGTCTGTCCTTTTTTGTTTATAGCGCAAAAAATAAAAACCACTGAAGTGATCAAATACCACCAAAAGAAAGCTCTGTTTGTGGGAAAAAAGGACATAAATATTATTTGGGTACACCGTCACATGACCGTGTAATTGTCAGTTAAAATAACGTAGCCTCGCTTCATAAAAATTGGCCTGGTCAGGAGGTGGGTAAAACCTTCCGGGGCTGAAGTGGTTAATGATGCTTCACAGTGCAGGAAATACAGAAGGAGACCAACAATCTAGTTCTGTATGGTCAGCACAGGAGCACACACTAAAAAGCATATCCCCTCTCCCAGGGCAATGTGTATGTTCCCCAGCCCAATACCAGTCAAAGTAATGAAAGCTGTAGAAGATCACGAACCAGCATCAGATACCAAACAGACCATCTAAAACATGCTACCCAGAGACTGAAACAGTGCTGGGTTCTTTTTTTATGGTTCTCCCCTGTCCACCCCCTTTTTTTTCCTCTCTCTTCTTTTACACAATCCAAGATCGTTGGCGCTTCACAATCAAGCTTCCCCCTTTCCTCTACCCATCCTATAATAAGAAATTATATGACATCTCCTTAGAACAACAAGTTTACCATGTGACCAGACAAACAAAGACTACCTTGTGACCAGACAAACAAAGACTACCTTGTGACCAGACAAACAAAGACTACCTTGTGAACAAAGACTACTTTGTGACCAGACAAACAAAGACTACCTTGTGACCAGACAAACAAAGACTACCTTGTGACCAGACAAACAAAGACTACTTTGTGACCAGACAAACAAAGACTACCTTGTGAACAAAGACTACTTTGTGACCAGACAAACAAAGACTACCTTGTGACCAGACAAACAAAGACTACCTTGTGACCAGCTGATATTGAAGTACAAACTCAGACACATACGTATAATTTTAATACCATGTATGTAAGACAGATATAACATGACGTCTATCTTTGTTTGATGTACACAATATTTTGTTTGTTCAATTTTATTTGATATGACAATACTCAATTATCTTGACACTGTTGAATATTTGCAATGAGTTGTCTGCTCTCCTAATTGTATAAAAATGGAGACTTTGAAATATTTACAATATCGACATTTTTGTTGTAAACTTGTAAATTTTTTGAAAAAATCCTAATAAAAATATTGTAATGAAAGCGGTATAAGAATGCATCTGGGGTCAGTATGAATATTTCTGCAAAAGGAATGGTGAGTGGGGAAGATTTTAAAGAGAAGGTGCAGTCATGCTTTAGGAAATCCACTTTTTTATTCCCTTCAGAACAAAAAGCCACCACAACCCAGCAGGCACTATGAGTGAGCGTCGTGATTTTTTCCAGACACCTTTTCAAGTCCTGTGTTTTGAAGACTTGAAGCAATTCTTCAATGATGAGTGACAGTAAAAAAAAAACCACAAGATCGGAATTCATGCTCACATCAAACGCACAACAATTCCGCAGTCCTAATCTCATAAACACAACAATGGAAATAAAAACAGCTCTTTTTTTGTAATTATTTCCTTTTGAAGCAGAAGATAGCAAACAAATTGATATGTTCGACAATGGCGTTTACATTTTGTGATGAAGGCCGCGTGGAGCTTTTGTTGATTTCAGTACAATTAAGATGAAAGTGTTTTTTATGCACAAAGAGAGAGGACAGATGTATACTTGTTACTGATTTTAGACTGAAATGCTGGGAGAGGTGATGAGAGCCATTACCGCACACGGTTCTGTTTGGGAACAGGGATAAGGAAAACTTCCAGCCTCATGAATAATCTGGATATCTGTTTAAAACCAAGACCACGAGAAGCCACTAAATATGTCCATTTCAACCCTTTACTTCCTTTTCTTGCAATGGGGAGGAGCTAGTATGCAAATATGCAGTTTTTCCTTATCTAGGATTTGAAAAATTTGTGCTTCTTTGGCCACCTTGACCACTTGGAGTTTTCAGCTCTGAGACCATAACACACTACATTTTAATGTATGGCTGTGTCTTTTAGTTGTGACCTATCCCTTTGACCTTAAAGGTTAACCCCATTCCTCCCCCTACATTTTTCCTTAACTTAAAGTGGTTGTAAAGCCTAAACATTTTTTACCTTAATGCATTCCTTGCATTAAGGTTAAAAAATGTTTAGGTGTCAGCATCTCCCCTCACCCGCCCCCCCCTTTTACTTACATGAGCCCTCATTCGATCCAGCACCGTGCACGTCTGCAGCTCTTTTCTCTACTCACTTGCGAGTCTTGTTGGCTTTGCTGAGGCATTGGCTCCCAGAGCTGTCAATTAAAGCCAGTGACGAGGGAGCGGGGGGCGAGGCCAAGTGCTGCTGTCTTTGTCAATGGATGCAGCAGTGGGGCTCGGGTTCGGGCAAGCATGAGTGACCCCATTAGCTGCCGCTGCTGTCAAAGTCAGCTAGCCAATCAGGAGAGAGAGGGGGCGGGGCTGGGTCTGGGCTCCGTGTCTGAATGGACACAGGGAGCTGAGACTCGGCTTGGGCGCCCCAATAGCAAGCTGCTTGCTGTGGGGGGCACTGAACAGGAGGGAGGGGCCAGGAGCACAGAAGAGGGACCCGAGAAGAGGAGGATCCGGACTGCTCTGTGCAAATCCACTGCAAAACAGCAGGTAAGTATAACATGTTTATTTTTATAGGGAAAAAACTAGACTTTACAATCACTTTAAAAGTCAACAGCTACGAATACTGTAGCTGCTGACTTTTAAAAAAAGACAGTGACAATTCCAGGAGTCCAGCGCTGTCTTCACCTGGGCCGGTTCTACGCCAGTCTTCGTGACTCTGACTGTGCAAAACCAGTTGCGCTTTCAGAGTGGTCCTGCAGCCTCCTGGGCCATGTGCCGTGTCCCAGGAGGTGGCTGACAGGAAAGGGGGGGGGCAACGAAATGCCTATGCAAGTAATGTGGAAGTAGGAGAGGGTACCTACGGTGTTGTGAAAAAGTATTTGCCCCTTCCTGATTACTATAAGGTTGAAATTGGGGGAGAATCCCTATGTAAGTTGGAAGTCATGGCTTGGATCCTACACAGGTCCTCCTCTCTTCTCTCTCTAGCCAAACACAGCAGGGCAGTGCTCTGAGTAAAGCAAAGCCCCCCGCCCAAACTCTGTACCTTATTGGAATCAAAGTATCATTGCCAAAGTCCCAAGGGCCCAAGTGTGTCAAGTACGCCACCAAACCGCAAATCAACTCACATAGCAGTTATGCGGAATTGGGAGCGGGTACCTATCAGAATAAGGTACCCACTCCCAAAAAAAAGAAACCTTCCATAAATGGTAAAGAAGGGAGCAGAAGGAGGATGAGCAGAACTTTCACTTTTAAGTGAAGATCCCTTTTAACCTAACTCACATGAGTGCTAAGCAAACTTTTTTTTTTCAAACACTTAACACCCTTTACCTAACCATAATATTATCCCTCTAACCCTTGACTATAAGACTAACCATAGTGAATGGTTAGTGCACTGAATGCAGAGTGTACTGATGCCATCGACTGGATGTGAATAGCCAATAAACGGCACAAGTTTTTCGTTTCCAAGACTTAATTATAGGCTTATCTGTAGGGCAAAATTTAACACTGGAGTTTAATACCATATTAATGGCGACCCCTACCAGCAGCACATACACAAATTCCTTCACAAACCTACTGCTCTGTTTGACCACCAGGACTGAGAATGTTTGCCCTATTTAAGCTTATGACTTGGAGCTTACACAGGGCTCAAGACTCTCTCTACCACCCATTGGTACTTCCGTAGATGGGAGCATGTGATTCTCTTTCATATGATGTGACAGTGCTGGTGCTTGGCCACTCAGCCAGCACTATCCTGTTGGGGATGGGAGAGAGGCCCTATGTACAGCCATTGCCAAAAGTTTTGAGAATGACACAAATATTAGATCTATAGAATATGTGTTTTTAGATCTTTTTGTCAGATGTTACTATGGTATACCAAAGTATAATTACAAGCATTTCATACGTGTCAAAGGCTTTTATTGACAATTACGTGAAGTTTATGCAAAGAGTCAATATTTGCAGTGTTAACCCTTCTTTTTCAAGACCTCTGCAATTCTCCTGGGCATGCTGTCAATCAACTTCTGGGCCACAATCTGACTGATGGCAGCCCATTCTTGCATAATCAATTCTTGGAGTTTGTCAGAATTTGTGGGGTTTTTTTTGTTCACCCGCCTCTTGAAGGTTGACCACAAGTTATCAGTGGGATTAAGGTCTGGGGAGTTTCCTGGCCAAGGACCCAAAATGTCAATGTTTTGTTCCCCAAGCCACTTAGTTCTCACTTTTACCTCATGGCAAGGTGTTCCATCATGCTGGAAAAGGCATTGTTTCTCACCAAACTGTTCTTGGATGGTTAGGAAAAGTTGCTCTCGGAGGATGTTTTTGTACCATTCTTTATTCATAGCTGTGTTCTTAGGCAAAATTCTGAATGAGCCCACTTTCTTTAGCTGAGAAGCAACCCCACACATGAATGGTCTCATGATGCTTTACTGTTGGCATGACACAGGACTGATGGTATCGCTCACCTTTTCTTCTCTGGACAAGGTTTTTTTCGGATGCCCCAAACAATCGGAAAGGGGATTCTTCAGAGAAAATGACTTTACCCCAGTCCTCAACAGTCCAATCCCTGTACCTTTTTTAGAATATCAGTCTGTCCCTGTTGTTTTTCCTGGAGAGAATTGGCTTCTTTGCTGCCCTTCTTGACACCAGGCCATCCTCCAAAAGTCTTCTCCTCACTGTGCGTGCCGATGTCCTCACACCTTCTTGCTGCCATTCCTGAGCAAGCTCTGCACTGGTGGTGCCACCGTTCCCGCAGCTGAATCAACTGTAGGAGACGGTCCTGCCACTTGCTGGACTTTCTTGGGCGCCCTGAAGCCTTCTTCACAAATGCAGTGGAAATGTTTTTTTATGGGATTACGTTTATTTTCATGGCAAAAGAGGGACTTTGCAATTAATTGCAATTCATCTGATCACTCTTCAAAACATTCTGGAATATATGCAAATTGCCATCATAAAAACTGAGGCAGAAGACTTTGTGAAAATTAATATTTGTGTCATTCTCAAAACTTTTGGCCGCGGCCGAGGTTGAAGTCATGGCTTGGATTCTACACAGGTCCTGCTCTCTTTTCTCTCAAGCCAAACACAGCAGAGCAGTTCTTTGAGTAAAGCACAAGTTCCCTCCTCAAACTCTGTACCTTATTGGCATCAAAGTATCATTTATAAACCGTATTGTGTCCTCTATTGAACAAACATAAATAGTGAACCAATTGTGGCGCTGAAACCTAATCAAGTGAAAAGAATGAAGTCAATCAATACATACACAGATGTAACAAAACACATGTATATGTGAAGTGACACTTCTAATGCCCCGTACACATGTTCGAAATTTCCGACAGAAAAAGTCTGATGGGAGCTTTGCATTGTATACTCCGACCGTGTGTATGCCCCATCGGACTTTTTACGTCGAAAGTTCAGACGGACTTAGATAGAGAACATGTTCTATATTTTTCCGACATGTTTCGTCACATAGACATACTCATGAGATAGGCCAATCCCATGAGTAAGTCTATGTGACGAAACATGTCGGGGCGTGGCTGTACGGCAATCAACAATGTGTGACGTAACATGCTGTGACACGAGACGCCGCACCAGAAAGTGGAGATCTTGGGTCTGAGGAGTGGGTGAGAGCATCATCTGGCGACTGCACACCTTGGGTCAGCCGCGACCGCTATACATCACTTTGAAATTGCATGGAAGTTTCTTTTGCTGTGATAGATTTCTGCTTGGTTTATATTTGATTCATGTGAGTGCAATGGTGTTGGATCACGATACATTTTATTAAATTTGGTTTTTACGTTATTACACTAGTGGAGCACGTTTTTTTTATTTATTTATTTACATGTGGAGTAATTCTGGATATTCACGGCCGGAGATCGGAGATTTTCATAAACCCCTTTGGTGTGGTTTAAAAGTGATTTCAGCCAAACACGAGAGTGGGAGGCATTTTTAGCTGGTGAGTGCGTTTCTTACGGGGAGTGGAATCACTTGCACGGAGGTGTGGTGGAAACATAGAAGAAAATCTACTGGATACACTTCGTTGGATTCTTTTCTTATAAGGATTTTTTGTGTGCATAAGAATTGTTCACATCAAAGACTTTGTGTTCACGTTTTTTCAGACTTTTTTCCACCTATCACAGGGTGATAATATTAGAGTAATATCACAGATCAGTTTAGCACAATTGAAGCCTGCTATTTAATTTTGTGATCACTTATTGAGTGTGATATCAATTCTCTTTTATCTATGAGTTTCACTTGTTATTATTAATAAGTTTAATACTGATCACTGTTCAGACGGTGTGGTGAACACTTAGAAGTGTCACTTCACATATACATGTTTTTTGTTACATATGTACAGGGCTTTTTTTCTCAGAGAATAGGTGCAGGAACTCCGACCTTCACCCTTCGTTTCTGCTCCCTACCCGCCCCTAAGCGCCGTTCCTTGGTTCCACCTCCTACCGACCTCCCAGTACCGCCCATTTTAGAGAATACAAAACCAAGTATCATCTTTTTAGCTACTAAGTGATTTGCAGGGAATTCGTTAATGATAACAAAGAAAGACAGTAAAATAGATCCCCTGCAGTGAGCAGCAATAGACCTTACCCCAGCAACAGTAGACCCCCCCCCAGCAATGATAGACCTCACCCCAGCAAAAATAGAGCCCCCACAACAAAATACCACCCCAGCAACATTAGATCCTTCAGGAGGCAGCAACAAAATACCTCTCCCTCAACAGTAGATCCCTCCCAGCAACAATTGCTCCCCCCCAGACACATAAGACTAGCAACAATAGACCTCCACACAAAAATAGATCCCCAGTGACAATAGATCCCCCAGCAGCAAGCATCGATAGACCCTCCAGCACTCCTTGCATACATTCATTTCTGGAGGTGCCGGTGTTCTGCCGAGAAAGTTCCCCTCGGCGGATAAGGACCCCCCTCTACTGCGCAGGCGCAGCGCTTGCGCAGTAGGAGCCGGCGGAAATAGCCGAAGCCGAATAGTTGTAAATCAGCTGTACACGGCGCCTGTAAGAGGGCCCCTCGCGGGCTCGCTCCGCTCGCCACGCTTCAGGCACGGCCTCGCTTCGCTCGCCACGCTTCAGGCACGGCCTCGCTTCGCTCGCCACGCTTCGCTCGCCACGCTTCAGGCACTTTTATTCTCCCTCTAGGTCCACTTGGATGGTGGGGCTTGAACCTGGACCCAGGGCGCAGGCGCCGTGTACAGTTGATTGAAGGTTTTCAGCTTCGGCTATTTTCCTTAGTCGTTCGTACTGCGCAAGCGCTGCGCCTGCGCAGTACAGGGGGGTCCTTATCCGCCGGGGGAACTTTCTGGGCAAGACACCGGAACTGCGTTCCCCCACGTTCCTGCTGAAAAAAAGCCCTGCATATGTGTATGTATTGATTGACTTCATTCTTTTCACTTGATTAGGTTTCAGCGCCACTATTGGTTCGCTATTTATGTTGGTTCAACAGAGGACACAATACGGTTTATAAGTTTATTTATTTAAAGTGGCAGCTTCAGGTATCACAGTAGTTTGATCCAGGAGCGCAGTGGCTGTAATACAATATAGGAGGGCTCAACTTTACTATCAGTTGTATCAAGGTATCATTGCCAAAGTCCAGAGGGCCCAAGTGTGTCAAGGTATGCCACCGAACCGCAAATCAACCCACGTAGCAGTTATGTACGTTCTATCCATTTTTGATTAAACTTGAGTTTTTTCCGATGAACAACTTAGAATTCAGAGCGTTCAATGCCTTCATTCCTCCGCAACGTATAACATTCA
Source organism: Lithobates septentrionalis (assembly GCA_037952835.1). NCBI lineage: Eukaryota > Metazoa > Chordata > Amphibia > Anura > Ranidae > Lithobates > Lithobates septentrionalis. Next base: position 1,438,535 of record JBBDGP010000760.1, on the reverse strand, counting down.
CAGCTTACAGCCAGCGGAATAAAGCAGAAAGCCGGAACACACTGTCTGTGAGCCAAAGTACGCCGTCCTTTGTTCACTTGCTGTAGAAAGTGGCTGAGTGGGAGGAAAACATGCGGGGACTTTACAATGGAATAAGCGTCTTCTGGTCATCTACACACAGCCAGATTACTCTTGTGGAGATCGGATATATGCATAAAACCCCATTAGATATCATTAAACCCGCTGTTTTGATGTTCTCAGATTGCTGACATTATATTGGTTTTAAACCTGAAATTTACGGAAATTGGACTGAATTTTGTATTTGAGTAAAAAAAAAGAAAATTTAAATGACTTTCGGAAGAGAGAAAATACATATTCTTGCAGTATGAAGTATTACTGAGCTCTCTCATTTCTAAATTGGAAAAAACATAGTTGTTGGTGCCAGTCGGGCTGGTCCGAGTATTTCTGGGATTTTCACACACAACCATCTCACGGGGTTTACAGAGAATGGTGGGAAAAAGAGAAAATATCCAGTCAGCGGCAGTTGTGTGGAGGAAAATGCCTTGTTGAGGTCGGAGGAGAATGGGCAGACTGGTTTTCCAGATGATAGAAAGGCGACAGTAACTCAAATAACCACTCGTTACATCCAAGGTATGCACAATGCCATCTCTGAATGCACAACACATCCAACCTTGAAGCAGATGGGCTACGGCAGCAGAAGACCACACCGGGTTCCACTCCTGTCAGGTAAGAACAGGAAACTGAGGCTACGATTGGCACAGGATAACCACAATTTGACAACAGAAGATTGGAAAAACGTTGCCCGGTCTGATGAGTCTTTCAGCCGCGAAATTCAGATGGTGGGGTCAGAATTTGGTGTAAACAACATGAAAGCATGGATCCATCCTGCCTTGTATCACCGGTTCAGGCTGGTGGTGGGGGTGTAATGGTGTCAACTGCATGATATTATCATGTCACTATGAACCAAAATCTCTGCTGAATGTTTCCAACACCTTTTTGTATCTATGCCACGAAGAATGAAGGCAAAAGGGAGTCCAACCCGCTACTAGCAAGGGGGACCTAATAAAGTGAGTGTAGAGTGCTTGCAGTAAAAAGACTACATTCAAAGCAGAACTTCAGGGAAAAATAGCAATGAAATGAAAAGTCCAATAAAAGACTTTTATTTGCAGCCTTAATCAAGAGAGTTTCCCCAAAGTACTTTTTCTGCTGCTAGATGTCCTCAGTCTGATGGCCAACATCATTCAACCCAATTCCTATGAGCCCCAAGTCATCATGGACCCGCTATCAACCTGTTACTGGACAGTGGTAGGAGAACCAGCACAGTGATGAGCTCATTTCTCTGTCATTCTGCTCTCTCCACCTATCCGCATGATTCATGTCAACACATTAACCGATTGTCTTCTTGAGCTGCTGCTTCCTCTTACACCCCAGCCCTGCTGTATGGGAACTACAAGAGGCTGACACTAGGTCAGATTCAGGTCCTTACACTGCTTGTTTTAAAGAAAAATAAATTTAATTGTGCATTAAGGATTACAGAGCTGAATTAATTTGTGTATTGGAAAACATTTTGTGAAATATTATAGATCAGAGGTCTCCGAACTTTCTAAACAAATGGGCAGTTTATTGTCCTTCAGATTTTAGCAGGGCCAGACTATGGCAAGTGTGAGTGGACATTTCCCTTGCATCGGTGGGAGTAAACATTGCCACATTTGGTATTAGGGGGAGGAGCAGTGCTTCATTATTGGTATCATTGGAAGAAATAGTGCCCCATTGTTGGTATCAGTAGGAGAAATAGTGCCCCATTGTTGGTATCAGTGGGAGAAATGGTGCCCATTGTTGGTACCAGTGGGAGAAATGGTCCCCCATTGTTGGTGTCAGTGGGGGAATTGGTGCCCCATTGTTGGTGTCAGTGGGAGAAATGGTGCCCCATTGTTGGTGTCAGTAGGAGAATTGGTGCCCCATTGTTGGTGTCAGTGGGAGAAATGGTGCCCCATTGTTGGTGTCAGTTGGCAGAATAGTGTATAGTGTATCAGTAGGAGAAATATTGTCCCAAGGGCCGGATAAAGGCAAGCCGCAAGGGGCCACAGTTTGGAGACCACTGCTATAGATGGTGGATACAAACAGTGTGAACAAGCCTTGTTTGTTATGGATCTATAATGGAAGAAATCTATGTTGATTTATCACTTAGATCTGAAATCTCTACTGTTCCCCCTTCTCCGCGATACCCTTTTGGAGATAACATCTTCTTTTTACATGGAAGAAATCAGCATATACCTCTATGTTGGAAATTGGGCTTGTTGGGCCATCTAGAACCCCATCTAGAGAACAGTCCTTTGGGGAACTGTGGCGCCCTTTGTGCCCCCCTGGCTAAACACTCCCATAGGACATCTGCTCTACAATGGTCAAGAAAGTCTTCTATGTGCAAGTTATCGACCATCATGTCCTCCTGATGAAGATTTTCTGAAAAACTGAAACATGTTGGGTTTTCATCTACTTACATGTGGTTGTCACCTGTAGACGTGAGGATGGTCTATGTATATACAGTGCATCCAGAAAGTATTTTATTTTATACAAGTAAAAGGCGCAACGACTAAGACAGTATGTATCCTATATGCATTAGGTACACGTGCTGGATGCGCATGGTATTGCATACATCAGAAAGGGTTAAATAATGAATAGTACATTAAATTAAAGGAAAGTGGCAAATTTTCAGACTCTGCTGATGTTTTGTGGAGAAAGTCACAAAAAAAGTTATAAATGATGGAAGTGGGTATATGAGAAAAGGAGGAGGGCGGGGAAAACGGATCAGGGTGATCTGCTGTCAGGGCTGCCATCACAGAGGGACAGTGACCATGTTCCCAAAAGCTGAAAAGAGAAGAGGGAGAAGAGGCGCCTCTGGGTGCAAATTTAAAACAATTTTATTGAACAGTAAAATTTCCACACTGCACTCACATTTTTTGAGTGAGGAGAAGGCATGTAATGTGTCCCAATAGGGGTAGTCCTCGGTCTGGTCAGACCCTTCTTGGTTCCTGTCTGTGTGCGTCCTGTGATGTATCCTCGTACGCCGCTAGATGATGTTTGGCCGGCTGCGGTGGAGTTCGTCTTCAACACGAGGCTTGAGGTGCGCAGGAGCCCAGGCGGAGGGTGATGACGTAGCCGGAATGCGACGCGTTTTACGAGCGTGCGGGCTGTGGATGACGTGAACAGCCGCGCTCCTTTTTCAAGCTTCAAGCTATCACATAATTTGTAATAAAAACATCTTTGCCATTCTGAAGCTTCCCTCCAACCACTTTGCATATTATTTTATATACACTGTGATTCTGTACTTGCCAAATATGCTGCAGAAATCTCCCTCCACTGAGTTTATGTTGATTTACACAGACACACAGAGGCACAACTCCAGCTCCGCAGCTCTCATTGGCCCTCTTAGCAGCCAACAATTAAAAAAACAAAAAAAATTGTAAAATGATTAATAAAAGGGTACTTTAACTGGGCAGGGGTCTAAGCCATACCATTTATCAAATTAAATATCAATCCACATCTAATATATTAAACTTTTACCTTGTCTATTCACCATGGTCCCAGACATCCTATATATAGAATTACCTATATTATGATCAATAGCCCCCATGGGAATTAGTTCAGATGGTGACAAGCGTGTGTGGGGGCAACCAGGTGAGGAGGACAAAGACAAGTGTGTCTTACCTACAGTCAAGCATGGTGGTGGGAGTGTCATGGTCTGGGGCTGCATGAGTGCTGCCGGCACTGGGGAGCTACAGATCATTGAGGGAACCATGAATGCCAACATGTACTGTGACATACTGAAGCAGAGCATGATCCCCTCCCTTCAGAGACTGGGCCGCAGGGCAGTATTCCAACATGATAACCACCCCAAACACACCTCCAAGACAACCACTGCCTTCCTAAAGAAGCTGAGGGTAAAGGTGATGGACTGGCCAAGCATGTCTCCAGACCTAAACCCTATTGATCATCTGTGGGGCATCCTCAAACAGAAGGTGGAGGAGCGCAAGGTCTCTAACATCCACCAGCTCTGTGATGTCATCATGGAGGAGGGGAAGAGGACTTCAGTGGTAACCTGTGAAGCTCTGGTGAACTCCATGCCCAAGAGGGTTAAAGCAGTGCTAGAAAATAATGGTGGCCACACAAAATATTGCCATATCTGGGCCCAATTTGGACATTTTGTTGCCAGCGGTTTAGACATTAATGGCTGTGTGTTGAGTTATTTTGAGGGGACAGCAAATTTACACTGTTATACAAGCTGTACACTCACTACTTTACATTGTAGCCAAGTGTCATTTCTTCAGTGTTGTCACATGAAAAGATAAAATATTTACAAAAATTTGAGGGGTGTACTCACTTTGGTGAGATACTGTAACTGCATATGCATGGAGTTCAGTTTTAAATACAAGTCATTGGTATCAGTTTCAATTTTTTCCTATCTGAGATGTTCCCTTTAAATTGCCCAATAGCATGAGATGGAAATCATCCATGGAGCTTAGCACTAAATCCAGAAATCCAAAATATTATCAGACGGGAATGATAAATATTTGCTGTAAGCGGGGCTGAAGGTTTGATGATGTGAAATATTTTGTTTGCCCCTGGGCGTAAGGGAAGAAGAAATACAAAGAAGATTAGAGTTATTTTCTTTCTATGTCTTGTTATGAAGCACCGTGGCATTTTATTGGAGCAATAAATGCTTTCATCAGACGCTGGCTGTGATACGACTTCGATATTTGGATGCTGGAAGTTGCCTGCAGGACAGCCGGGCTCTTAAGTGCAGATACAAAGAAATCTCCCGATTTTTATGGCTCTTTCTTCCCTGAGCTTTTATTTTTTTTTTTTTCTAATTAAAAACTTTTACATTAAGCCGAATTTGCAAGAGCAGCAACATATCTCGCTGTAAAAGCTGGGAGCGCGCCCTCACGAAAGATAGATTGTTTAACTGTGAGGTGGACGAGGATATCTGATCCGTCTAACTATCCTGGGAATAGTTGGAGCTTGCTGGATTCTCGGACTCTGTGTGTCTGAGCACCTACCCTGCAGGGGGTCCTGAAATACGAGACTGACAGAATGGCTGTGTATGAAATACACCGAGATCTGAGAAGAGATCTGGAAGAGAAGGAGTGCCACACCGGTGGTTAAAAATCCAAATGGTTTTTATTATATCAACTTACAGTACATACATTTACATACATAGGCGTGCGCAAGGGGGTGTGCCAGGTGTGCCTGGGCACACCCTAATCACCCCCGTCTGGTGTAGCTTCCTCCTGCTGCCTGGGCCCATGTCATTTACTGGCCACTTCCTTTTCCGAATGAGCACAGTGAGTGATTGGCACAGATCACTCACTGTGTTCATTCATAACTGAAGCCTAGTAAACTGTGTTTACTAGGCTTCAGTTTATGAATGAACAGGAAGCCGCTCAGCACGGAGCACTTCCCATTCATTCACTGTCCAGTGCAGCTGAGGCTACAGAGAAAGGGACTTGAGAACCTCTGTCCTCAGCCCCTTTCTCTGTCACAAAAGTGAGACATCAGGGGTCTGTTTAGACCTCTGATATTTCACAAAAGCCCCCCCCCCCCCCCCCCGTGGGGCTCCTAAAAGAATTTTAAATAAAAAATACTGTAAAAAAATAATAAAAATAAACTACTGAAACTGCCTAACTGACACCAATCTCTGCCCTACTGACACCGTCCACTTTTTAATACATTTTAAAATGTTTGTTTACATTTATAAGTATATGTCTGTCTGTTTTATATATGTAGGAAGGCCAGTACGGTGGCCTGAATTTATGGGAGGAGCCCGGGGGGTATTTAAGCAGCCCGCTCACCTGTGGTGCTTGTCGGTTTCCTGTGCGCGATATACGTCACTAGGCCGACTATTCGATATACCAGCGTCCGCAAGTTCTTGCCTCGCAAGTTCCCGTATTCGATACTCCGTACTCAAAACTTTCGAAGTCCGCGTTTTTCGTTCCTAGTTTGTACCACGCGTCTGGCTTGGCTGTCGCAGGTAAGGTCCCGTCGGACTTTTCGTTTTCATATCATGTCACAAAACCGTGAGTTCAAATTTCGTTTCACCCGCATCTCACAAACTGCAATGTATATCGCTCGTACTTTCGATATGTTACAAATTCGACAGCACAGCGACGCTGACGTCGCTTCATTTCTAGCATGTCGGTATCGATAGACAGCCATAGCCAGTCGCAAGTGGTAAATTATCAAAGCAAGTTAGTTCGATACCAATCATTTCTCATTTCTGAAACATTCTAAACTCATTTCTGACATTTCAAATCATTTCTGAAACATTCTAAACTCATTTCTGACATTTCAAATCATTTCTCATTTCTGAAACATTTCTAAACTCAATTCTGACATTTCAAATAATTTCTCATTTCAGTCACCTACCGCGCTCCGATTCGAATCCAGTCGCACCAAAGATGCGCCGATTCGTTCCGGTGTGCCCCAGTTATTACGGCCTCATTTCTATACATGCTCCAGAGTTACGTTATTGTCAGTCAATTGTACCTCTGTCATGGTTATCATTTCATTTCCATGTATCACGTTCCGACATGAATTCAGTCGCATGAAAAATGCACCGATTCGTCTCGGCGTGCCCCAGGATTGCCCTCATTTCTATACATGCTCCAGAGTTACGTTTCATCAGTCATCGGTACCTCTGTCATGGTTATCATTTCATTTCCATGTATCACGTTCCGACATGAATTCAGTCGCATGAAAGATGCACCGATTCGTCTCGGCGTGCCCCAGGATTGGCCACATTTCAGTACATGCTCCGGAGTCCGATTCGCAGTCAGTCGCTACAATAGCACGACCGATTCGAGCCTCCGTCATGGCAAACGATATGTTACACCCTCACTTACCGCGCTCCGTTTCGAATCCAGTCGCATCTCCGATGCACCGATTCATTACGGCGTGCCCCAGGGCTCGGCCTCATTTCTGATACATGCTCCAGAGTCCGGATCATAGCTAGTCACAGACATCGGGGGATTGATCCATATCGCTGTCATGCAATTTCTACCATTTCACTCCCACAACACATCACCGTTTCAAAACCAGTCGCATCTGAGGTGCACCGATTCGTCACGGCATGCATCACTGGTTCCGATCGCATTTCATATCTATACCAGAGCTCGGTTAGTTGCCAGTCGCTAACACGGCACAACCAATTCGAGCCTCGGTCAAAATAATCATTTCTCTCATTTCATTTCATACTGCACTCCGATTCGAATCCAGATGCATCTAACAGGCACCGACTCGTCCCAGGAGCACCAATATTTTCAGTTGCCTCATTTCAATACATGCTCCAGAGCCCGGTTCACGGTCGAACAAATCATGACACGACCAGGCCGGACCTCTGTCATGCAGTTCATTCATTTCATAATCAAGGCAAACATTTCGAATCATTTCATTGTCACAAGATTGCAAGCATCATACAGATCATTGCTTCAAGTTAGTTAGCAATCCCTTAACGAATTGTCACCACCTTGGCCTTTGGCATGCTGAGAGACGTTCTATGCTCAGCCGCCCCCAGCAGAAGGGAAGAGCTGGATTGTATCTCCATACGGTAGTAGACTTGGGCCACAAGTACGGAGGATTTTCCTTTTACGAGTACCACCGTTCCTTTTCCGCAAAGGCTGCCGCCAGACTCACACAGTTCCAAACAACAACAAATTGGAGTCTCATGGACACAGAGCTCTTCTGCCGCCATTTTTCCGGCTTACGCTCACCCCTAGGTGCGATTTGCCAGACCTCCACCCACACTGCCACCTGGTGCGCCAATGCGACTTTCAAACGTCCTTTCGAATTTCCCTCTACCTCCGGTGCACTTCATGGTCAGTCGGCCCCTGAACAAACGCCTCAGGTGGACAAATTCGGACGCCCAGTCCGAACCGTGGGAGGGGCAGCCATCTGCAATAATTACAAATTATGGGTCCTGCAACGTCAGTCAGTGCCGCCTACTCCACATCTGCACCTTATGCTAAAGAGCGCACCCAAGGAACTTGTGCGAAGTCAAACAACAGAAGAGGGCATGACTAAACCGAAGCAACGTCTTATGGCTAAGACTCTACCTCACCTCACATCCCACCCCCTCTCTGGCCACCTACCTTATTCAGGGCTTCACAGTAGGCTTTCACACCGGCCTCATTTCACTACCCCACAGTACGTACGAATGTGGGAATCTTCGTTCAGCAGCCATCGACGAACAAACCATAGATCAGCTCTTACAAACAGAACTAGACCGAGAGTACGTTATAGGCCCTTTCACTCAGCCCCCTTTCAGCACTTGGAGAGTCAGCCCTGTTGGGGCTTGTCAAGGGCAAATTCACAAATAAATTGCGTTTGGTGTACGACCTGTCTGCGCCTCATTCTTCCCACATCCCCAGTCTCAATTCCCTGATTCCCTCCGAAGAATTCTCCATAAAATATTCCTCCGTAGACATGGCGATGCAAGCAGTCATCAAAGCAGCTACAGGTGCTTTCCAAAGCCGACATCTCGGATGCCTTTAAGCTCCTGCCTATCCACCCATCCCTTTGGTGCTGGCATGGCATCAAGTGGAAGGAGGCATATTATTTAGGCCACAAAACTGACGTTCGGTTCGAAGAGTAGCCCTTGGCTCTTCGACACATTCGCTCAGTCTCTTGCTTGGATACTGTTACACAAGGCTCAGTGACAAGAAGTCATCCATTACCTGGACGACTTCCTACTAATAGAACCTCCCAGCAAGCCCCCAGGAGACCTCGACAAACTCAGAGCGATATTCGGAAAACTCAATGTTCCCATCGCCTAGCACAAAGTAGAAGGCCCAACACATAACATCACCTTTCTCGGGGTCAGCTTAGACACCTGCGCTATGCAAGCCAGTCTCCCCCTCGACAAACTAACCCGCATTAAGGCGGTCCTTCACAAATTCACCCACACCAAGGGGTGTACCAAGAAGCAGTTGCAATCTCTCCTGGGAATGCTGAATTTCGCCATGCGAATTATTCCACAAGGCCGCACCTTCGTGCCACGCCTGCTGAGATTCCTGCCAGAAACACAAGACCCCGATCAGATCTTAAATCTAGACTCCGCAGCAATAGCGGACCTATCTATGTGGGACGAATTCCCGTCCTGGAATGGTATATCCCTAATTATACCCATGGTTTCAGCCCTGTCACCCCAGGTGGTGACAGATGCTCCAGCCACCACAGGTTTCGCGGCAATTTTTGGCCATCATTTGGTTTTCAGGACCCTGGCCTCAACAGATACTGTTGATACCCGGCTTTATTCAAACATCTTCCCTCTTCGAACTCTATCCCATAGTGGCAGCGGCACAACTCTGGGGTCACCATTGGACAGGGCAAACAGTAATCTTCACCACCGACAATCAGGCCACGGCAGACATCATCGACAAAGGCAGGTCCAAGTCCCTAGCAGTCATGTCCTTCCTGCGCAGATTGGTACAACTGTCCTTACAGCATCAGTTTAACATACACTGTGCATTATTCCAGGCAGATACAATTTAGCTGCTGACGTACTGTCACATTTTAACTACACCTCCTTTTCAGACAGATTCCCGGAGCCAATCCAGTGTCGGCCCCTATCCCTGCCTGGTCACAACTGACCCTGGACTAGTTCAACATTTACAAGGAGCAACGCAGCTCATCAATCACTCACTCTCTCATAACACAATTTCTCACATCCTGCCGTAAAGGACCAATAGATGTCAAACAGGTACTGGCCTTCATTTCATACTGCCACACTCAGCTGGCCTTATCGTACAATACCATTCGGCTATACCTAGCCGGCATACAACATTTCGTGACCCCGGAAGACCCCACAAAATCTTTACTGTTCTCATCACACGCTATACGAGCCATCCTAAGGGGCATCCAGGAAACAACAACCAGAGATCAGCACTAAGCGCTTACCCATTACGGGGCCCATCTTCAGGGATATGTCGACTATTCTGGCTACTTCGCCATTCGGTCTGCTGCCCAGCACGGTACTACAAGCAGCCATATAGTTGGCTTACTATGGGTTCTTGCGACCTGGCGAATTCACCTATAACAACCCCACAGACCAAGTATTATGCAGACGGCACTTGCTTCGCCACCAAGACCATTTCATCCTGCACCTCGAGGTTTCTAAAACCCAGCAAACAGGCTCTGGAGTGGACATTCACCTCTACAGAACCAATAACAGCTGGTGTCCAGTCACCGTACTTAACCGTCTCCTCTCACTCCTGCCTGAACAACCGGACACCAGTCCTCTTCTACCATTCCCAGTTAAACCCTTAAACGCATGTCAGTTTGTAAAACACATAAGGATACTTCTCCGCAATCTTCACCTTAACCCCAGTCAGTACTCCGGACACTCCTTTCGCATCGGAGCAGCCTCCGCAGCATCCCGCCATGGGGTTCCAGACCACGTCATCAAAAGACTAGGCAGGTGGAAATCAGCCTGCTTCGCCCGGTATATACCCAATCCTCAAGTAGAGATGGCACAGGCATTCTCCAAACTGGCTCAATGAATACCTGAAAACCAAAAATATTATACCCCTACCTGAATGTTTTTGCCCCCTTATTTTGGCATACCGGCCATTAGACCAAGGCACACTTTCAGGTCCATTTTTATATGGTAAGTCCACACTTCCAGGTCTATTTCCGATGGTAAGTTTTATGTTAACTACAAATGTTATCTATGTCCATATCGGACATAGGGCTCCGACCATAAGTAGGAAGGCCAGTATGGTGGCCTGAATTTATGGGAGGAGCCCGGGGGGTATTTAAGCAGCCCGCTCACCTGTGGTGCTTGTCGGTTTCCTGTGCGCGATACCCACCCTCCCATCCCCATTTCAAGGCATTCATTTCATTCATTCATTTCATTTCATTTCTCTCTACAGAATAATCATTTCTTAAAACCAGGGTATGCCCCCTTATTTTGGCATACCGGCCATTAGACCAAGGCACACTTTCAGGTCCATTTCATATGGTAAGTCCACACTTCCAGGTCTATTTCCGATGGTAAGTTTTATGTTAACTACAAATGTTATCTATGTCCATATCGGACATAGGGCTCCGACCATAAATATATATATATATATATATATATATATATATATATATATACACACACATACGCTTTGCGGCGCACACCCTAATGCAATAGTCTGCGCACACCAATGTTTACAGTACATAGTTACATAATAGGTAAGGCTGAAGAAAAAAGAAGAAAAGAAATCGTCCATCCAGTTCAGCCTGTGTAGGTGAACGCGTGTCAGTGTCCATAATGATTTCCAATATCCCTGTATGTTGTCTTCTTGTCAATGACGGCTGGGTGGCGCGGCTCTCGGTCTGCGTGGACGTCATATGATGGCCCTCCAGAACGGGCGCTCTTGTGCGCCCATGGGGGCGCGCATGGCGGCGATCAGTGGTGTGGTGTGTCAGCCTGACCCACCGCTACGCCGGTCTCGGTAAAAAGCCTCTGACGGAGGCTCTTTACCACATGATCAGCCGTGTTCAATCACAGCTGATCACGATGTAAACCTGAAGAGCCATTGATCAGCTTTTCCTCACTCGCGTCTGACAGACACGAGTAGAGGAGAGCCGATTGGCTGCTCTCCTGACAGGAGGGGTTTGTGCTGATTGTTTATCAGCACAGCCCCCACTTGGATACCCACCCAGGACCACCAGGATGCCGCCAGGACCACCAGGGATTGCTACCATACTAGACCACCAGGTATGCCACCCTAGACCACCAGTGCCCATCCCCAATGCCTGCCAGTGCCAGTGCCATCAGTGATGCCTAACAATGCCATCTATCAGTGTCCATCAGTTCCATGTATCAGTGCCGCCTATCAGTGCCCATCAGTGCCACCCATAAGTACCCATCAGTGCAGCCTTTCTGTGACCATCAGTGTCGCCTATCAGTGCCCACCAGTGCCACCCATGAGTGCCTATCAGTACCGCCAATCAATGCCCATCAGTGCTGCATATCAGTGCCACCTATCAGTGCCGCCTACCAGCGCCCATCAGTGCCGCCTATCAGTGCCCATCGTCAGTGCCCATCAGTGCAACCTTATTGGTGCCACCTCATCGGTGCCGCCTTATCAGTGCCCGTCAGCGAAGGAGAAAACTTACTTATTTACAAAATTTATAACAGAAACAAGAGAAAAACTTTTTTTTTTCAAAATTTTAGGTCTTTTTTTATTTGTTTAGCAAAAAATAAAAACCGCAGAGGTGATCAAATACCACCAAAAGAAAGCTCTATTTGTGGGAACAAAATGATAAAAATTCTGTTTGGTTACAGCGTAGCATGACCGCGCAATTGTCATTTAAACAGCGACAGCGCTGAAAGCTGAAAATTGGCCTAGGCAGGAAGGGGGTGTTCGACACAGGGATCACATGTCTTCATCAGGGGGATCTCCCTGATGAAGACACGTGATCCCTGTGTCGAACACGCGTAGGGGAGGGGCCAGGACGGAGCTGTCCGCACGGAGGAAGAGACTAGACGAGTATACCATACCGCACGCCATACCAGCAGTCTGTTTTCTCATTGGGAAGCCTTGAATAGGATTGTGCACTTACGCACCTGTGCAATGTGAGTACCCCTATGTGGGGAGTGTGTTTTTTAGAATAAATTCCTTACAATGTTACACTATGGAGTTTCTTCTTTTTTATTTATAAATTGGAACGATACTTACTGAGCAAGTTGGAGATCAGCACCTGCACATCATTTAGAGCCCAGGAGTGGCTCCAAAGCGTGATTTGACATAGTTTGGTTACTGTGTCACACGCTCTGAGGTGAGCGCATATGCTTTTGGGGTGTCACCGAAGAGCACTGGAGCGTGGTTTTTTTATCACACCCTTTGGATGAGCATGATGGATGTCACTATTGATGGACACTGTGTTATTTCACATTCATCATTTATAAACTTTATTAATCACTCTTTGAAATAAGTGTGCACTTTTAAAGCCTAAGTTTGCACTTGGATTCCAGCATCATATATGCACACTGCACAGATTGTCATTTATGAAATATTGTTTTAGATATATTGGTATTTTTTTTTATTTATTTTTTTCACATACAGATTTTCACTTTTATTATCATAATTTTTCTAGCGCAGACGCATTTGTTTAATTATCTCCCTTTTTAATTTTGTTGCCCTTGTTGCCCTTCTTTGGACTCTCTCCAGTTCCAGCCCATGCCTTCTGAGGACTGGTGACCAGAACTGGACGGAATACTCCAGATGTGGCCTGACCAGAGTTTTATATAGTGGCAGGATTCTAGTTTTTATCTCTGGATATATACTGTATATATATTTATTTAGACTTTTTTTTATTATTGTTGTTATGTAACAATATAAAGAACACTTCATACCTAACTAACCAAGAGGCTAGCTTGATATTTCTGCCATGGCGACAAGGCCATGGATTGTAAGCACATTCATAAAGCAGACTTTACTGGAGCAAGCAATTAAAGCCTTCTGACTCACTAGCTTCTTTTTTTTTTTTTTTTTTACACCATTATGTGTTTATAGTACAATCGCTCTTTAACACAGTTCAAAGATGACATGTAGAAAACATAAAGCTTCCATTCAGAGAGGATAGAGAGCACAGACAGCTTATGAAAGAACACCGATGGAACTGAAAGACCAGACGTTCTTCTGAAATAAGCAACTGCTGGAATCACTCAGTACAACCAAAGAACTTTTATGTATACACATAGGAACATAGTTTGTGTGCACAGAGTTTGATTCCGCTATTGGAAATTGTCAGTCCTGTTATTTTGTAGACGGTGTGTTAAAAGGTGTAAAAGTTCCAGAGATATTAAAGCCATAAAAAAAAAAACAAAAAAAAACAAAAAAAAACAAAAACCTTTTTTTCCGGAAAAAATTGAAATATTTGAAAAAATTAAAAAAAAATTTAGTGTGGGGTTGTTTTACAAATTGAAAGTCGTTCTGTTACACTGGGAAGGTGAAATGCGGTGTATTATGCTTGGAGTAAAAGTACAGCTTATTCAGTACATAAACTAAACTTGCTTTTTAACCACTTGCTGCCCGCCATATAGCAATATGACGTCGGCAAAGTGGATGCGATATCCTGACCGGGCGTCATATGACGTCGCCAGGATATCAAGCCGCAGCGCACCCCCGGGGGGCGCGCATCGCGGCGAACATTGTTGCGGCGTGTCAGTCTGACACACCGCAACTTCGATCTAGGTATAAAGTCTCTGACAGAGACTCTTTACCATGTGATCAGCCATCTCCAGTCACAACTGATCACGATGTAAACAGGAAGAGCCATTGATCGGCTTTTCCTCACTCGCGTCTGTCAGACGCGAGTAGAGGAGAGCCGATCGGCTGCTCTTCTGACAGGGGGGGTCTGTGCTGATTGATTATCAGAGCAGCCCCCCCGAGGATGCCCACACAGGACGCCACCAGGACCACCAGGGATGCCCACCACTAGTCACCATCAGGTATGACACCCATGGCCACCAGGGATGCCAATCAGTGTCCACAATGGATGCCAATCAGTGCCCACAATGGGCATCACTGATTGGCAGGCATTATTGTTTGGCACTGATTGGCATCAATCAGTACCATCCATTAGTGTACATCAGTGCCACCTATCAGGGTCCATCCATGCCTATCCGTGCCCATCCGTGCCACCTATCAGTGCCCAATCTGTGCCGTCTATCAGTGCCCATTAGTGCCGCATTTCAGTGCCCATCAGTGCCACCTATGTGTACCCATCAGTGCTGCAAATCAGTGCCGCATATTAGTGCCCATCATCAGTGCCCATAAATGCCACCTCATTGCTGCCACCTCATTAGTGCCCATCAGTGCCGCCTTGTCAGTGCCCATCAGTGCAGCCCTATCAGTGCCCATCAGTGAAGGAGAAAACATACTTATTCAGAAAGTTTTTTAACAGAAACTGAAAAAAAACGTTGTTTTTTTTCAACATTTTTGGTCTTTTTTTTATTTGTTTAGCAGAAAATAAAAATCCTAGATGTGATTAAATACCACCAAAAGAAAGCTCTATTTGTGGGAACAAAATGATAAAAATTTGTTTGGGTACAGTGTAGCATGACCGCGCAATTGTCATTCAAAGTGCGACAGCGCTGAAAGCTGAAAATTAGTCTGGGCAGGAAGGTATATAAGTGCCCGGTATTGAAGTGGTTAAAATTGTATTTTATTTTTTTTTACAAATGGATTAACAAGAACTAGACATGTGCTTGACGAAAAAATTTGTTTAGTTCCGTTTTGATTCGTTAATCTAGTTATTTTGTTTTGTTAAATTCGGTTGATTCTTTCAATTCATATTCGGAATTCGTATTCGGATATTGTATTCCAAGTTTTCAAATTTTCTCCAAATTTTCAGACTATTTCAATTTGAAACGATCAAATCGATAAATTTTCAAGTCGGTCGAAACTAAAATGTTACATTGTTTTCAATTTCGAATGCAGCAAAGTGAACTAACAAAACAAAAATCTTCATCAAATGATTACATTGACTCTTTAAATCACCTTTTGGCTTAAAAAAAGCAGCATTATTTCGAAATGGAACTCTAATGACACACAGGGTCTTTGATTTCAGCAATATATGTAGTGAGAATTCGACTGGGGTTCAATGTAAAATTCGATTCGAATTTCAGTCAGAATTTCCAAAATTTGGACGAATTTCGTTACGTTATTCGGAGCATTCGGTAAAATTTGTTTATATTGTAATTATGTATTCTTCAGATATATCTGAATCTCCGAATAACAAAAAATGTGTCCGAATATTCAAAACGAAACAAACCGCACATGTCTTATGCCCCGTACACACGGTCGGACATTGATCGGACATTCCGACAACAAAATCCTAGGATTTTTTCCGACGGATGTTGGCTCAAACTTGTCTTGCATACACACGGTCACACAAAGTTGTCAGAAAATCCGATCATTCTGAAGGCGGTGACGTAAAACACGTACGTCGGGACTATAAACGGGGCAGTAGCCAATAGCTTTCATCTCTTTATTTATTCTGAGCATGCGTGGCACTTTGTGCGTCGGATTTGTGTACACACGATCGGAAATTCCGACAACGGATTTTGTTGTCGAAAAATTTTATAGCCTGCTCTCAAACTTTGTGTGTTGGAAATTCCGATGGAAAATGTGTGATGGAGCCCACACACGGTCGGAATTTCTGACAACAAGGTCCTATCACACATTTTCCGTCGGAAAATCCGACCGTGTGTACGGGGCATAACAAGGACTGTATATGATAAGAACTTCTCAACTATGCATGAGAACAGGTAACCCCCCCCTCATAATAATTTAAAAGCTTCCTGCCAATAAGTGCGACCTGGAGAAGAGAAAATGGATGGAGGGTCAGCATGACTAAAGGGAGGAACAAGTCAGAGAAGGGTCAGCTAGGATGGTAGTGGGGTAGGGGCATAAATCGTACCTGAATGGAGGCTGAAGTTCAAATGGGCAGGATTGAGCCACAAGGGAGGTGCTTGCAAGGACTGCTGGAAATCATTCCAGAAAGTTCTGACGAAGAGGAAGCTTTCCCCTCTCTTCCGCCCTATATATTGGGATCCTGGTGTACTTGCGATTGTGGGGCAATGTTTTGTGGTTACGAATTTTTATTAAAAAAATGATAATAATAAATACAAAAAATGTATACCGTATATATCATCTTTTCACAGCAGCTTGGCGGTCCTGGGGGTCTTTGGGGGGGTCAGTGTTTAATTAAATTGTTCCAAAAATTTGGAGGCCCATCTAGGATATATCTCTTCCAGTTGGTTATTGGTGGTTCTTCCAGGAGCGAGGTCTCCTGGGGGAAAATGTAAGAATGTTGAGTCCGTAATCGTCTTCGAGCTGGTTGGGGTGCGGCTGAGGACATGGGTGATTATGGTTGCAAAAGTGTGCCTTAAGGACACCCAAAGACCCCCTCCTGGTTGCATTGATAAATTTGCGTTATTGAAATTGTTGTAGTTTATGTTATTTATTATTTGTTAAAAAAATGACATGTCTTTATTTAAAAAGGGTTGATGAGACTGAAGTTGACGTATCCTTTAGTCATGCATTTTCAGTTATTTACAATGCTGATCCAGAAGCATACGTTGCTCTCTAAAGAGGTTGATCAATGTTCTCCTGATTTTCAGGTGAAGTTTTCCCTATAAATGAAGGTATTTTGTATTTTTGGGAGACCGTGGTTTGTAACACTTCCTTCCTTGAAGATGCTACTGGTGAAGAAACACTTTGTGATGATCCAGAAGCAGCAGAAAGAGTGTTTCTGGAAAAAGAACTCTGGAGGGAAAAGCTCCTCGCACTTTCATTCCGGTCTTCATCATTTCATTCCATAAAGTATTTTTAGTGTCTTTAGGGCACCTCTGGCATGCCAGGGTGTGTGTTGTCATCCTTGTAGCATTTGTAAAAGAATATTTCTTCTCACAAAACTTGCAAATTGCAGCTTTGCCCTCGGCAAAAATCGCACTGTGGAAAAGTTTCCAAACTCTAGATATTGGTCTAACCATTTTACTGAGAGGAGGAAAAGAAAAGCCAATTTACTGAGTAGACTATAGGTAAACATTATGCTGTGCTGGTGGAGATAATCATTTAAAGCAGGGGTCCCCAACCCCCGGGCCGTAGCCTGTTTGCAGCTGGGCCGCCGCGAAGGCTGCACTTTCAGAGGTTCTGCGGTGGCAGGCGAGCAGAGAGATGACATCAGCTTTAGCCGCCCACCCTGCATTACAGCTGTTCCGCCCTCACAGCCAGCCGCAAACACAACGCTATGTGAGGTGCCGCATGCGAGCAGAAAGATGAAGTCATCTCTCACCGCCCGCCCCGCATCACCACTGTCCAGTCTTCACAGCCGCCCGCGAACACTACACTGAGGTTCGGCTGGCGAGCAGAGAGATGACATCTCTCACTGCCCGCCCTGCATCATCACTATTCCACCCTCACTTGGCAAGTGACAAGCTGCATCTGGCAAGTGACTATCCGCACCTGGCAAGTGACAATCCACACCTGGCAAGTGACAAGCCGCATCTGGCAAGTGACAATCTGCATCTGGCAAGTGACAATGCGCACCTGGCAAGTGACATTCGGCATCTGGCAAGTGACAAGCTGCATCTGTTGGCAGGCGACGGTGGCAAGTGACAATCCACACCTGGCAAGTGACAATCTGCACCTGGCAAGTGACAATCTGCACCTGTCAAGTGACAATCCGCAGCTGGCAAGTGACAATCCACACCTGGCAGGTGACAATCTGCACCTGGCAAGTGACAATCCACATCTGGCAGGTGACAATCTGCACTTGGCAAATTACAATCCGTCCCGGGTAAGTGACAATACGCACCTGGCAAGTGACAATCCACATCTGGCAGGTGACAATCCAAATCTGGCAGATGACAATCTGCACCTGGCAAATGACAATCCACATCCGGCAAGTGACAATCCGCACCTGGCAAATGACAATCTGCACCTGGCAAGTGACAATCCGCACCTGGCAAGTGACAATCCAAATCTGGCAAATAACAATCCGCATCTGGCAGGTGACAAACCGCACCTGGCAAGTGACAATCCGCACCTGGCAAGTGACAATCCAAATCTGGCAAATAACAACCCGCATCTGGCAAGTGACAATCCGCACCTGGCAAGTGACAATCTGCACCTGGCAAGTGACAATCCACACCCGGCAAGTGACAATCTGCACCTGGCAAGTGACAATCCGCACCTGGCAAGTGACAATCTGCACCTGGCAAGTGACAATCCGCACCTGGCAAGTGACAATCCGCACCTGGCAAGTGACAATCTGCACCTGGCAAGTGGCAATCCAAACCTGGCAAGTGACAATCCGCACCTGGCAAGTGACAATCTGCACCTGGCAAGTGACAATCCGCACCTGGCAAGTGACAATCTGCACCTGGCAAGTGACAATCCGCACCTGGCAAGTGACAATCCACACCTGGCAAGTGAAAATCCGCATCTGGCAAGTGACAATTTGCACCTGGCAAGTGACAATCTGCACCTGGCAAGTGACAATGCGCATCTGGAAGGTGACAAGATGCATTTGTTGGCAGGCGACGGTGACAAGCTGAATTTGGTGGCAGGCGACGGTGGCAAGTGACACACTCAGGGTTCCCACTGATTCTGCATTATGGTAAGTTGAACCATTCCTTTTTTTATTACAGTCTAATAGTGGAATTTATGCGGTTTAATCACCCTGACACCATATCAACCGTGGTGCCGTGACGATTGAACCGCAAACACCAGCCATTACCTCAACAAATCGCCCGAGGAAAATTACTTACCCCCTGCGGGCCTTGGCATAATTTTCTTTCACGCAGCCGGTCCCCAGTGTCAAAAGGGTGATATCCAGCTACACAGGTTACTCATTGCTCGACATGTTTCTTCAGGAGCTTAAGGGTTAAAATAATTTTAGTCTATAATGAAGTAAAGAACAAGGTAGTCACATCACATGGTATTCAGTACAATGCAAGTAATAGGGTCACAAAAGACGTAAAAGCACTCACAATAACATAAGTAGATCAGATGAGAAGAGGGCGGGATGGGTGGTCCATACTCCCCCCCCCCCCCCGGGGGTAGATATGGGGACACACCTAAGGACAACAGTGCAAGTCTAGTATAAGAAGGGGTAATAATTAAAAAATAATCCATTATAGAATAAAGATACAGCGACACACTGGGGTAACAGTGGTGTTCCAACTCAGGGGTACAGGCATAGGTATCTTAACTAAGACCCGACTAGGAGTCGAATATCCTAGAATGTAAATAAAGCCTCTAATTAATTCATAGACTTAGGTACATGCCACTAAGGTGAATCAAGGCAAAGATATCCAATATATGGGTAGGAAGCATATATAGCTACTTTTCCTTACCTTTAAAAATATATGACAGCTTAAACTCAATGCTACATGGATAACTGGTGTCAATCCTCCTCTATACAGGATTTGTCCCACTTTTACAAAGTGTCCTATGGAGTGGTATTTTATGCTGTAGTATAGTGGTTTGTGGCCAAGGACATCCCACTGTGAATATCAAACACACACATGTATTGGCATGCTTAGTACCAAACAGCAAAATCTTTGCAAGGTGGCCACAGTGCGGAATTCATAAGGTCAAATCTATGTTACAAAGTGCTTTTTACCATGAATGTCCAAATGGAGAGCATGCCTCTACCCTCTCACCAGTGTCTGCACCGTGTCTCTCCAGCTGGATGTCTCTCCAGTTAAGTGCGTCCCAGCCTCAGCGTCCATTGTGGGCGAACGCCTGCGTGTGACGTCACTCGGCACATTCAAAGATGCACGTCCCCCGAAAAGTGGTCGCTTTCGGGAGGCAAGCATTTCAAACTGGGCCAAGTGACGTCACACGTGGGCGCTCACCTGCAATGGATGCCGTGGCTGGGACACACATAGCGTTTTGCTTTTAGGCCAAAAAGCTCAATTTTGGTCTCATCTGACCAGATCACCTTCTTCCACATGTTTGCTGTGTCCCCCACATGGCTTCTCACAAACTGCAAACTGGACTTCTTATTGCTTTTTTTTAACAATGACTTTCTTCTTGTCACTCTTCTATAAAGGGCAGATTTGTGGAGAACACGACTAATAGTTGTCCTGTGGACAGATTCTCCCACCTGAGCTGTGGATCTCTGCAGCTCCTCCAGAGTTACCATGGGCCTCTTGGCTACTTCTCTGATGAATGCTCTCCTTGCCCGGCCGGTCAGTTTAGGTGGACGGCCATGTCTTAGTAGGTTTGCAGTTGTGCCATACTCTTTCCATTTTCCGATGATGGATTGAACATAGCTCCGTGAGATGTTCATAGCTTGGGATATTATTTTATAACCTAACCCTGCTTTAAACTTCTCCACAACTTTATCCCTGACCTGTCTGGTGTGTTCCTTGGCCTTCATGATGCTGTTTGCTCACTAAAGTTGTCTAACAATCCTTTGAGGGCTTCACAGAATAGGTGTATTTATACTGATATTAAAATACACACAGGTGGACTCTATTTACTAATTAGGTGACTTCTGAAGGCAATTGCTTCCACTAGATTTTAGTTAGGGGTATCAGAGTAAAGGGGGCTGGATACAAATGCCCCCCCCCCCCCCCACACACACACACTTTTCACATATTTATTGGTAAAAAAAATGTAAAAACCATTGATCATTTTCCTTCCACTTCACAATTATGAGACACTTTGTGTTGGCCTATCACATAAAATCCCAATAAAAAATACATTTACGTTTTTGGCTGTAACATGACAAAATGTGGAACATTTAAAGGGGTGTGAATACTTTTTCAAGCCACTGTAACAGTTGTGGGATGTCTATCCAAACTGTGGAACTGTGTTGCCTCTATCTGCAGTCCACCCATTCACAGTCAAGCCAAGTATTAATTTTTGCTGCAGTTGTTTATGCATTCTGAGTTGATTTGATTGCAACCTCTTGTACTGCAGAGTTTTGCAGGCATTTCATTTTTTTTTTTTTTAAATGTCTGAATCGAGACTCAAGTCACGAATTATCATTCATTCTGATCAAAGAAGCAAACTAAAAGCTGCCAGGATATGTCTGTTGTGCTATATTGCAGGAGTCTAGTCTGTCTTCCACAATATATCAGGGAGCCACAAAGGTTGCAAGCTTGAGTCGGTACGGGGGGCCCAGAGGAGCACAAACCAAATTCATCTGAAAAACATTTTCATCAATCTATGTTAATGCAAAATTCCCCGCGCCCTCTATTTCCACGTTGGGTCTTTGTTTTTTGACTTTTGATGTATCGCTGGTATAGACGCGAGTGATGGACAATATTTCTGCACCCACAGACACAGAATAAGTGAGTAAGTTTCACCACCTTGCTACACATTCTTCAAAGACATTTTGGGCAAATAAGTTGTAATACCCTTTACTTCACTTTGGTGTTCTCCCAGTAGTCCTAAACCTGACATCTGTCTTCATACAAAACCAAGCATATTTTTCTTGCTTTATTTTACTTTATTAAATACATTTCATTAAGATTAAGTATAGGGCATTTTTGTATTGCTCTCTGTGCCCCTGTTAGGGAAATTCACCCTCTCTGTTTGTCCTGTTTACTATTATCTCAAAAGTAAAAGAAAAATAACAACTTTTGGGTTGTCACCAGAAAAGGAATACAGTGGAACCCTAGATTACGAGCATAATCCGTTCCAGGAGAACACTTGTAATCCAAAGCAATCGCATATCAAAGCGAGTTTCCCCATAGAAGTCAATGGAAACTCAGATAATTTGTTCCGCATTGACTTCTATTACATGCAATACCGCATGTGGCCAGAGGTGGGCAGGGGGGCGCCAGAGAGCCTCGGAAGTAATCGGGAACACTCGGCTGAACTTGGAAAGCCTCAGAAACACTCGGGAATGGAGTATTTTTTAGTGTTTCCGAGTATTTCCGAGTGGTTCAGAGTATTTCCGAACGGCTCCGAACCGTTCCGAGTGTCACCGGTGCCCCCGCACCTCTGTCCAAATCCGGTACTGCACACCCCATTAGCTTGAATTCTGCTTGTTTTGCAAGACAACACTCGCAAACCAAGTCAGGATTTAAAAAAAAAAAAAAGTTGCTCGTCTTTCAAAACGCTTGTTAACCGCGTTACTCGTAAACCACGGTTCCACTGTAGAGGAGACATCTTCCAATGGGGACACTAGTTCTGCTGACAGCCAGGGATTCATTCCTCTTGGAGGGATTTCCTGTCACTTCCTGTTACCCCCTTCGGGACCAGGCCTTATTTGCTATTTAGAACCGCGCTACTTTATCTGGCGATTGCTCAGTCATGCAACAGGCATGTATACAAGTTAAAGTTTTATCATTTTTTTAAACACAAATAAGAGCTTTTTTTGGTGATATTCGATCACCGCTGTGTTTTTTAAATTTTTTATTATTGTAGCACCCTCTACCTAGGTAGGTGCTAAAAGTGAGATTTTTTTTTTTCAGAGCAGGTAGATTTAGACAGGCCAAGCTGGAAGCTAGGCCTGTTTGTTTTGATCTGAGTGGGCTGGGAGTGGCTCAGAGTAGGCTGGTGACTCACAGATAGCATTATCTTTCGGTTACCTCCCTCTGGCTTCTAGATGATTCTAGAAGAGAGGAGGGGAAGAGAGGTGGAGCTGTCTGATGTGTCTCAGGGAACCCTGACCAATCCCCAATTAGGATTGGCAGGGGGGCAGGCCTCCTTGATATGCCCAAGGTCAGCCCAGCTGGGGAGGAGTTGTCGGGTGGATAAACCTGGAGATGGAGCACTTGGTTGCTGGGGACTTTGAGGCACCCCCCAGTCTGGGGGGTGACATTGGGCCTGAGGGGTTCGGGTGCAAGTTAGAGCCTTTCTGAGTAACAAAGGAGGATCTGGACAGGAGGCACAGAGTGAAACTGAGAAAGACAGCAGGAGCTAGTGTTGCCGGGCATGTCTCCAGGAGGGATCCACTGGAGTGCAGACAGGAGGGCTGGTAAGTGACAGGCACAGTCGGGAGAGTTGGGGAGGCATGCCGGAGTGGACTGGAAGTGTGCAGTCTGGGATGGATGTAGAGCCAGCAGGAGAGACTGTGATGTCACGGGCAGTGGAGTCGGGCAGCTGCAGCCAGGAGGGCTGACAGGACCTGAAAAGGACTGACTGGGAGCAGTAGTCCACCAAAGGTCAGCTAGCATAAAAAAAGACTTTCCTATTTTGTTGCTATATCAAAGGGGCCCGCGGTCCCTGCCTGCAAACGGCAGTTTCTAAGGTCTGACAGAGTCAGAGTTGGGCTTACCATGTGCTAGCTCTACCAGGAACCAAGTATTGTACAGGAGAGAGAGAGAGGAACAGTCTACAAATTACAAATAAGCGGTGTGCTGGAGGAGGCTGGAGATCTACAAGAGTAAATAGAGGTTCCTGACGATCATTCTGTTGATTCTACTATTGATTCTGGGCATTCCATAATTTCTCTTACCCTATCCAATATAAAATACAAAACAAACCTAAGGACTGTTCATTGTCTCTATAGGAAGTGAATGCCGGGCTGGGGAGAGGTGACAGGTGGGACCACAATGTCCAGCAGCCCCTACAGGGGTACCGCTACATTATATAAATAAAAAAAAGACCAAAACGTTTGAAAAAAAAAAAAAAAGAAACAATTTTCTACTTTCTTTTATAAAATATATCCAATAAAAATAAAAAATAAAATTTCTAAAAAAAATGCAGACCAAAATGTATTCTGCTACATGTCTTTGGTAAAAAAAAAAGTGCAGTTTAGTTTGTGCAAAAGTTGTAGAGTCTACAAACTATACCGGAGTTTACACAGCTACAGACATTATACTGGTGAATACGGCGATCAGCGACTTTGTGTGACTGTAATAGGGTGGCGAGCAATCTGGCGCTAACAGACACTGGCTGGGAGGGTCACTAACTGACTAACTGACACTGACGTTGCTGGTGACACTAATACAGTGATCTGGGATAATACTGTGAACTGTACTAGTGACACTGGTTGCAATAACTGTGCGCCTAACAATATGTAATGTGTGTAATGTAAGCAGCTTTTACTTACTGATCTGGCTGTCTTTTCTCCCTGCTTTTCAGGGAGAAGAAACAACCAGATAGCTATTCTCTGTACAGAGTTCTGTATGTTTGTAAACACAGAAATCTGTGTGTGATTGGACACCACTGATCAGCAGATTTCAGCAAAAATCATTGGCTGAAATCTGCTGCCAAACTTATGCTGTATCGAATCATAGCACGGGTCAGCAGGTATTTCAGGAGAGGAGAGTTATAGAGGAAGGAGCAGAGTCCTCCAGCAGTGCAGAGTATTATTTCAGGAGAGGAGAGTTATAGAGGAAGGAGCAGAGTCCTCCAGCAGAGCAGAGTATTTCAGGAGAGGAGAGTTATAGAGGAAGGAGCAGAGTCCTCCAGCAGTGCAGAGTATTTCAGGAGAGGAGAGTTATAGAGGAAGGAGCAGAGTCCCCTGGCAGAGCAGAGTATTTCAGGAGAGGAGAGTTATAGAGGAAGGAGCAGAGTCCTCCAGCAGTGCAGAGTCTTTCAGGAGAGGAGAGTTATAGAGGAAGGGGCAGAGTATTTCAGGAGAGGAGAGTTATAGAGGAAGGAGCAGAGTCCTCCGGCAGAGCAGAGTATTTCAGGAGAGGAGAGTTATAGAGGAAGGAGTAGAGTCCTCCAGCAGTGCAGAGTATTTCAGGAGAGGAGAGTTATAGAGGAAGGAGCAGAGTCCTCCGGCAGAGCAGAGTATTTCAGGAGAGGAGAGTTATAGAGGAAGGAGCAGAGTCCTCCGGCAGTGCAGAGTATTTCAGGAGAGGAGAGTTATAGAGGAAGGAACAGAGTCCTCCAGCAGTGCAGAGTATTTCAGGAGAGGAGAGTTATAGAGGAAGGAGCAGAGTCCTCCAGCAGTGCAGAGTCTTTCAGGAGAGGAGAGTTATAGAGGAAGGAGCAGAGTCCTCCGGCAGAGCAGAGTATTTCAGGAGAGGAGAGTTATAGAGGAAGGAGTAGAGTCCTCCAGCAGTGCAGAGTATTTCAGGAGAGGAGAGTTATAGAGGAAGGGGCAGAGTCATCCAGCAGTGCAGAGTATTTCAGGAGAGGAGAGTTATAGAGGAAGGAGCAGAGTCCTCCGGCAGAGCAGAGTATTTCAGGAGAGGAGAGTTATAGAGGAAGGAGCAGAGTCCTCCAGCAGTGCAGAGTATTTCAGGAGAGGAGAGTTATAGAGGAAGGAGCAGAGTCCTCCAGCAGTGTAGAGTATTTCAGGAGAGGAGAGCAGGGCCAGTATAAGGGGGGGGGGGGGGGTGGAAGGGGCACATGCCCCATGGACGGTACAGTTTGCTATCTTCGCCTTGGGCACCAAATGACCTGAAGGATTGATATAAAGAAAGAGCAGTGCAGTAACTTTATATCAAAATATTTGCTGCTTTTTAGACTAATATTCATGTCATCACAGCTGTAGAAAATCTGCACCTCGCAATATGTTTTTCTTAGCAGCCGGTGAAGTTTTGTGACAACGTATCACCTTCTACCTGTACATGCCCCTCGGGAACATCAGGATGTCAGTTCATTTCTCACGAGGAAAGCGGCGGCACCATCTGCAGAGGCAGGAACAGAAGTTACAGAACAGACAAAGTTTTTTTGTTCCAAAACTAACAACATACATCTGCTTTGGTGTGAGAACAGCTGGCGTTCGTGATCCGATCGGTAAAACAAAGCATCGACCTGCGTTACCCGGCGAGGTGCAAGTCGAGGCTTTCATAGCACCTACGTTACAAGCTGTAGTCAGTTTGGTTCCTCTCTCACAGTTTATGACTTTCTGCCTTGTTGAGTTCTCGTGTTCACTGAATATTTATTTTCTCTTTTACTTTCTTTTGTTAATTTACACTTCAGTCAAAATGTTTCAAATTCAAAATGACGTTTTTTTTTTTCCAATAGTCAGGAAGATGCAGGATGTCGTTATTTTTTTGGTTACAGTTTCATCTTCTGTAGAGTTCTGGGTTGCAGAGCGCAAAGTCATATTGTCCTAAATTGATTAAGAAATTCGATTTTTTTTTATTGGATATTTTTTATAGCAGAAAGTAAAAAATATTTTATTTATTTTTGAAATTGTCATTATTTTTTTGTTTATAGCAAAAAAAAAAAAGTAGAGGTGATCAAAGAAGAGCAGAAATCCTAAAAAAGAAGGCATGAAAAGGTTTGCAGTAAATTGATTACCATTTAGAGGTACCGTATATACTCGAGATTAAGTCGTTCCGAGTATAAGTCGAGGCCCTAATTTACCACAAAAATTGGAAAAACTTATTGACCCGAGTATAAGACGAGGGTGAGAAATGCATAGCTAGTAAGTGGAAAAGAGGGTCAACAATGCCCATTTGCAGCCTCACTGTGCCCATTTGCAGCCATAGGTCCCCCGAACTTCAAACTCGGTAGTTAAGGGTTCCTAGATGCCCCCTAGCTGCAGCCAAAATTTGGGATCTCTGAACCCAAAGGGTCCCGAAATGACATTGCTGCAGATGGACACAGTTGACCGAATTTGGGGCCCCGTATCTTGGGGCCACTTAGTGCTAAGAACCCCAAATTTGGTGTGCAAACCCAGTGGAACTAGCACCATAAAATTTCCAAAGCTGGGGTTCCTAGCACTAAGTGGCCCTGAGATACAGGGCCCCAAAATCGGTTCAGAAAATGTCAAGCACTTTTCTGCAGCAGAGAATGACATTTTCCTAACCGGCTTTGGGGCCCCGTATCTCGGAGCCACTTAGTGCTAGGAACTCCATCTTTGGATATGTTATGGTACCAGTTCCACTGGGTTTGCACACCAAATTTGGGGTTTCTAGCAGCAAGCGGCCCTGAGATACGAGGCCCCAAATTCGGTTCGGAAAATGAAATTTTTTGCTGCAGAAAAGTGCTTGACTCGAGTATAAGCCGAGGGGGGCACTTTCAGCACAAAAAAATGTGCTGAAAAACTCGGCTTATACTCGAGTATACACGGTAAGTAATATTTAAAAAAAATGTATTTTGCAAGCAAGTCTTGTATGTGGTAAAGTTTATCGCTCTGAGTTTTCTCCTTTTTCATTTTATTTCTTTAACTGACAATTGCGCGGTCGTGCAACGCTGTATCTAAACACAATTGTTGTCAATTTTTCCCCACAAATAGAGCTTTCTTTTGGTGATTTTTGATCACCTCTGCCGTTTTTTTTTGGGGGGGGGGGGGGTTTGCGCTATAAACAAAAAAATACTGACAATTTAAAAAATAAATAATATATTTTGTATTTTCTGCTATAAACAATATCCAATAAAAAAAAGTAAAAGATCTAATTTCTTTATCAATCTAGGCCAATATGTATTTGCTACATATTCTTGGTAAAAAATATCGTGCCTGGGGGGTGTCTATAGTATGCCTGTAAAGTGGCGCATTTTTCCCGTGTTTAAAACAATATCACAGCAAAATGACATTTCTGAAGGAAAAAAAGTAATTTCAAATTGATCGCGGCTGTAATGAATTGTAGGGTCTCAGCAATATAGATAAAACTCATTGAAAAAAATGGCATGGTTTCCCCCCCCCCCCCCCCCCCACCTCAGTCCATTACCAGGCCCTTTGGGTCTGGTTTGAATATTAAGGGGAACCCCGAACCAAATTTTAAAAAAAATTGCATGGGGGTCCCCCCAAAATCCATACCAGGCCCTTCAGGTCTGTGGGGCATCTTCAAACGGAAGGTGGAGGAGCGCAAGGTCTCTAACATCCACCAGCTCTGTGATGTTGTCATGGAGGAGTAGAAAAGGACTCCAGTGACAACCTGTGAAGCTCTGGTGAACTCCATGCCCAAAGAGGGTTAAGGCAGTGCTGGAAAATAATGGTGGCCACACAAAATATTGACACTTTGGGCCCAATTTGGACATTTTCACTTAGGGGTGTACTCACTTTTGTTGCCAGCGGTTTAGACATTAATGGCTGTGTGTTGAGTTATTTTGAGGGGACAGGAAATTGGCACTGTTATACAAGCTGCACACTCACTACTTTACATTGTAGACAAGTGTCATTTCTTCAGTGTTGTCACATTAAAAGATAGAAGAAAATATTTACAAAAATGTGAGGGGTGTACTCACTTTTGTGAGATACTGTATATATAGTGACTGTTGCTAGTAAATTCAAGACATTAAATCCAAAAGAAAAACTCTTATCAGTGCATGTTTCTATATCTTCATAAGTGACAAATCCAAAATAAGTGATCAAGCACACCACCGTGTCCTCCACCGGTCTCTATATGTGCTCACTTCCCATGAAGACCCACCATAGGGTCAAATGGCACCTTCCCCTCAGGGGTATAAATTCAGCAATTAGTTGTTCCTCTATCCTCATAAGGACTCCCAATCACTCAGATGCTGTTCCTCGTAGTTTTATGTCATGAGGGCAGGAAAAAACTCAACATAGTGTTTTACCGTTTTTACCGTTTACAACTTTTAATAAAACCACAGTAAAGCACTCACATTTACAGATGCACTGTCTTGGTGCATGCAGGTAAAGCGCATGTATGATAAAGATGGGCAATACATGGATCTCTGAAACATCCGCAGATCCTCGGTCCTGTGTCCACAGCGGCTCGTGAACTGCTTTCTAGATGGACGTAATGATATCACAGGCTCCACCTCGACGCGTTTCTTCACTGTACTTGTGACTATATCAAGAGGTGTGAGCATGGGCGTAGCATAAGGGGTTGCAGGGGTCACAATCGCAACCCCGCCCCTAGCTCCAGGGGGCCCCTGCAGCCTCCCTGTCATATTATCATATCCTTCACAAAGTCCAGCTCCGATATGCCCTAGGGCCCCACGGCCATGCTCCAGTACTGGGCTTTCACTTTGCCTTCCACAGTCTACACCCCTCTGTTCTCATTGGCTGGGGAGAAGCTGTGAGCAATTTCCTGAATGGAGAGGAGCAAGGGGTGAGAACATCCCAGGATGGGGAAGTGTCTGTGCTGTGTGCTGGCAATATGAAATGGTAACTGAGCTCAGCGGGGCAAGAGGAGGAGAGTGCCGTCCTGTTGCCACGATGTGACCCATGTCACTGGTGAGGTAAGATACCGTTCAGTGTCTTCTAGTCACTAGCTGGGATTCTCTGTACCCCCCACTCGGGGATCTCCGCTTACCCCACTTCCTTGACAACTGGGGAAAAGACACACCTCCGGGAGATGACCTTCCCCCAACACCTGCCAACATGACAGAGAAACCTTCAAAAATTGCTAAAACAAATCCCTTAACACCTCCTGAGGGGCCCCTGAGGGGCTGCAGGCTCCAGATTTCATGTCACATGGCTTTGCCCCCCCCAGATCTAAGTTTGCCCCCCCCCCCAAAACCCCCTGACCACCCCCTCCACCCTGGATGCTATGCCCGCTGCTGAGCTTCTTTCCTATTACAGCACTCTATACTGTTCCTCCTCTGCAGGGCTGAAATCACATTCCTTTATAACACAGCCAGTCAGCCATGATCTGCACAGGATGTATTTGCCTACTACAACTACACTGCCATTCCGACCAGAGAATTTCACAGGTCAGAAGGGCAACATAAAAGCCAGATACACCCTGTGAAGGCTGATAGACTGTGTGTAAAGGAATGTGATTTCAGCACTGTGTAGTGAGGGGGGGGGAGCTGTATACAGTGCTGGGATGGGAAAGGAGCTCTGCCAAGTGACCTGCTAGGGGTCCCTGTCCTCTGATTCTCCAGCAGTGATCCCTGTCCTCTGATTCTCCAGCGGTGATCCCTGTCCTCTGATTCTCCAGGGGTGATCCCTGTCCTCTGATTCTCCAGGGGTGATCCCTGTCCTCTAATTCTCCAGGGGTGATCCCTGTCCTCTGATTCTCCAGGGGTGATCCCTGTCCTCTGATTCTCCAGGGGTGATCCCTGTCCTCTGATTCTCCAGGGGTGATCCCTGTCCTCTGATTCTCCAGGGGTGATCCCTGTCCTCTGATTCTCCAGCGGTGATCCCTGTCCTCTGATTCTCCAGGGGTGATCCCTGTCCTCTGATTCTCCAGGGGTGATCCCTGTCCTCTGATTCTCCAGGGGTGACCCCTGTCCTCTAATGTAAGGAGGAGCTCTGGGAACTCTAAACTCTTAAGCCACTTTGAGTATCTTGGCGTGGGGTGGGTGTATCTGCACACACGGTGGAAGTGGTGGGTGGTAGTGGGGGGGGGGGGGCAGGTCAACTTTTGCATCAGGGCTCACAAGCTTCAAGCTACGCCTCTGGGTGTGAGTCTAGTGTCTACCTTTATAGTCAGAATAACCAATGGGAGATCATTCCCGTCGGCCATTTTGTCGTAGCCCATCTTAGGGACCATTTTGTTGTAGTCCATCTGCAGATAATACAGCCTGCAATCAAATATCCTACCTTAACTTGTTAAACTAAATCATGGCTGCTTATTTTTTTTTTCAATTTAGGCCCATATGTATTCTGCTACATATTTTTGGTAAAAAAAATCCCAATAAGTGTATATTGATTGGTTTGCACAAAAGTTATCTCGTCTACAAAATAGGAGATAGATTTACGGCATTTTTATTTATTTATCTATTACTAGTAATGGCGGCAATCTGTGATTTTTAGCGGGACTGCGACATTGAGGTGGACAGATTGGACACCTAACTGACACTTTTGACACTTTTTTGGGGAACCGATGATAATAGTATTGTGATCAGTGCTAAAAATTTGCACTGTCACTGTACTAATGACACTAGCGGGGAAGGTGTTAACATCAGGGCGATCAAAGGGTTAAGTGTTTCCCTAGGGGTGCTTGCTAAATGTGTGGATTCACTAGATGACAGAACAGCGGTCTGCCTTGTTTACATAGGCAGACCGCTGTTCTATCTCTGTGGGGAGTGATCGGGGGTGGCCGGCGGACATTGCTTAAGCCGGACCCACTGATTGGCTCCCCCTCTGGCCAATCAGGACTGTATGATATGTTAAATACAGTTCTGTAAGCAACACCTTATTTTCTGGCAGTGCCCCTCCCGAGACTAGACTCTGGATCTGCCCCTGATTCAGCCCCCCTTAGTCAATACTTTGTAGAACCTCCTTTTGCTGCAATTACAGCTACAAGTCTTTTTGGGGATGTCTCTACCAGCTTTGCACATCTAGAGAGTAAACTTTTTGCCCATTCTTCTTTGCAAAATAGCTTAAGCTCTGTCAGATTGGATGGAGAGCGTCTGTGAACAGCAATTTTCAAGTCTTGCCAGATTCTCAATTGGATTTAGGTTTGGACTTTGACTGGGCCATTCTAACACATGAATATGCTTTGATCTAAACCATTTCATTGTATTTGGCTCCATCCATGTTCTCATCAACTCTGACCAGCTTCCCTGTCCCTGCTGAAAAAAAGCATCCCCACCACATGATGCTGCCACCACCATGTTTCACGGATGGTGTGTTCAGGATGATGTGCAGTGTAATGCCCCGTACACGGTCGGACTTAGTTCGGACATTCCGACAACAAAATCCTAGGATTTTTTCCGACGGATGTTCGCTCAAACTTGTCTTACATACACACGGTCACACAAAGTTGTCGGAAAATTCGATCATTCTGAACGCGGTGACGTAAAACACGTACGTCGGGACTATAAACGGTGCAGTAGCCAATAGCTTTCATCTCTTTATTTATTCTGAGCATGCGTGGCACTTTGTGCGTCGAATTTGTCTACACACTATCGGAAATTCCGACAACGGATTTTGTTGTTGGAAAATTTTATAGCCTGCTCTCAAACTTTGTGTGTCGGAAAATCCGATGGAAAATGTGTGATGGAGCCCACACACGGTCGGAATTTCCGACAACAAGGTCCTATCACACATTTTCCATCGGAAAATCCGACCGTGTGTGCGGGGCATTAGTTTCCCGCCACAAATAGCGTTTGCTTTTTGGACAAAAAGTTTAATTTTGGTCTCATCTGACCAGAGCACCTTCTTCCACATGTTTGCTGTGTCCTCCACATGGCTTCTCACAAACTGCAAACTGGACTTCTTATGGCTTTCTATCAACAATGTCTTTCTTCTTGTCACTCTTCCATAAAGGGCAGATTTGTGGAGAACACGACTAATAGTTGTCCTGTGGACAGATTCTCCCACCTGAGCTGTGGATCTCTGCAGCTCCTCCAGAGTTACCATGGACCTCTTGGCTCTTCTCTGATGAATGCTCTCCTTGCCCAGCCTGTCAATTTGGTGGACGGTCATGTCTTTGTAGGTTTGCAGTTGTGCCATTTTCATTTTCAGATGATGAATTGAACAGAGCTCTGTGAGGTGTTCAAAGCTTGGGGTATTTTTTATAACCTAACCCTGCTTTAAACTTCTCCACAACTTTATCCCTGACCTGTCTGGTATGTTCCTTAGACTTCATGATGCCGTTTGTTCACGAAGGTTCTCTAACAAATCTC
Organism: Lithobates septentrionalis; assembly: GCA_037952835.1. NCBI lineage: Eukaryota > Metazoa > Chordata > Amphibia > Anura > Ranidae > Lithobates > Lithobates septentrionalis. Next base: position 1,405,614 of record JBBDGP010000760.1, on the reverse strand, counting down.
TGAGGGCTTCACAGAAGAGCTGTATCTATACTGAGATTAAATTACACACAGGTGGACTTTATTTACTGATTAGGTTACTTCTGAAGGCAATTGGTTCCACTAGATTTTAGTTAGGGGTATCAGAGTAAAGGGGGCTGAATACAAATGCCCCCCCACACTTTTCACATATTTATTTGGAAAATATTTTAAAAACCATTTATCATTTTCCTTCCACTTCACAATTATGTGCCACTTTGTGTTGGTCTATCACATTAAATCCCAATAAAACACATTTACATTTTTGGTTGTAACATGACAAAATGTGGAAAGTATCAAGGGGTGTGAATACTTTTTCAAGGCACTGTAGATGCCCAGGTATTTAAAGGAGGTGACGACCTGAATCGACCTAGCCAATAAGTTCTTTCTTATTTGTTTCCCAAACTGTCCCTGTCCAGGGATAAAGGCTCAGGTTGACTAATGCCGCGTACACACGGTCAGATTTCCCGACGGGAAATGTTGGATTTGAGCTTGTTGTCGGAAAGTCAGACCGTGTGTATGCTCCATCGGACATTTGCTGTCGGACTTTCCGCCAACAAATGTTGGATAGCAGCTTCTCAAATTTTCCGCCAACAAAACGTTGTTGTCGGAAAGTCAGATCGTGTGTACACAAGTCCGTCGCACAAAAGTTCACGCATGCTCGGAATCAAGCAGAAGGTGCCGCATTGGCTACTGAACTTCCTTTTTCTCGGCTCGCCGTTCGTCTTGCACGTCACCGCGTTTCCACGTTCGTAATTGTTGGCCAACATTTGTGTGATCGTGTGTATGCAAGACAAGTTGGAGCCAACAACCTTCGAACAAAAATCCACGGTTTTGTTGGCGGAAAGTCCGATCGTGTGTACGGGGCATAGCGTTTACAAAACCAAATGCAAAAGGCGGGCAATCTGGTTTTGTCAGTAACATGCTCTATAAGTGCCCCTCCATGTATACCACAGCTATTCATTTATTATGTGGATTCCACTAAAGTGTAACAAAAAAAAAAGAAGAACGCGCTGAAAGAGCCTTTTAATGCTCTACATTAGTCCAGCCGGCATCTGGCTAATATCTGGGGCAGCCAAGAACGAGACCCTCGCTAGCTAATGAAATTAAGGCTTTTTCTCTGTTGCATCTGCTCATATGAAGATGTGATTTTCAGCTCCGCTTGCTCAGGAACGATATCTCGAATGTCAATTCATTAAGATTTTGTTGCGCTGACCCTTTCACGGATCCAGTGCAGATCAAAACAGCTAACATTATTGCAGTCTGACAACTGGTAAAGGTCACAAAGCTGCATTAATTTCGGGATGGATCTGAGCACATTGTTTACAAAGGGAAGATGAGAACCACGTCTGAAGAAAGAGACATCTGCCTGCTGACCCGGAGCGTTAAACCCAATGATCTTTTATCTATCTTTTTTTCTTTTATGTCATATGCTGAACTCTTGTATGTGTTTTCCTTCACAGTATGGAGAGATAGATAAATATGATTGTAATACATTATTAAAATATCACATTACAAAGACTGGTAATGGAGAAATAATTGACCATGTAGTGTTTCATACATTATGACAAGCCTTTTGGGTTTTCTTTTTATGCATAGATTACATTACGATGAGCCTTCTGGGTTTTCTTTTTATGCATAGATTAGCATGGAATCCATTAAAACACCATCCACTGGCTGTGTACGCTCTGTGCAAGATATCTGCCCTAAACATTTAACGGAGGACTCTGTTACCTCTCTGTTGACTGGATCACCTTTAAGATGCCATCTAAGTCTTGTGATAGTATAGGGCTTCTTACCTCAAATTGAGGGTGCAGGGGATCCAATCTGGGGTTCTCATCTTCCATCTTCATCATCTCCATCTCTTCCCATCCTCTCAAACCTTCGGTTATTCGAAAATCTTTCTTTAAATGGCCAATCTCTACCTTCCAGCATGGACACAATTGTTTTCTGGTGTTCCACCCTGGACCTTAGCCAACTACATTTCCGTATACATGGAGCCATGTTTTCGACTAAACCTACCCTCAAACTGCATTTACTGTCACTTCACCTCGACTGTAAGCTTGTAGGCGTTGCTCCATTTTCAAGATTCCAAAATCTTAATCCAAGCCACAACAATTACATAGTTACATAGTTAGTCTGGTTGAAAAAAAGAGACAAGTCCAACTAGGAATGAATTCCTCACCTTTGCCATCACCAGGGACAGATAACTGCCAGCACCCACCTTCATTTGCAAAAAGGAAGGCATCTAACCCATCTGCCAAAGGGATGGCTGGGAGCTCCCAGCAAGAGAAACCTTGATAAGCCTCCATGGCTCCCCAGAAATGACCCAGGAAGGCTAGGTTTTTTGTACACTCTCCCTTCACACACAGGCTCTGGAGCTGATGGGTTTCACTTCCTCTTTGTTTCCCTGCAAATGTAAAGCATAATGGGCTACTATGCATCGCATTGTAGCCCATTATGTGTCACCTACCTGACACAGGAGCCTGCGATGTTACCGCTGTCCCCTCTTCCACGAAGCGTCCGTCTTCCTTCCAGGTGTCGCAGCTCCGGCGCTGTGATTGGCGCTGGAGCCGCGATGATGTCACTTCCGCGCATGCCACTAACGTGCTGATCGCCGTTAGAAACGGCATGCTCAGTGCGCCTGCGCGCCATTGTCTACGACGCATGCGCGGTAGCCATCGGTGCCGGTCTTTTGCAAATATTTCCTAAACCCCCCCTCTCCCCCCCTCCTCCCCCCCTCCTCTTTCCTGTTTTTCCTCCCTCCCTTTTCCTTCCCTTTCTTTATTTTTCTTTTGTTCTTCTGCTTCTCACCTTTATTCACACACCTTGGTGGCCCTGTTTCATCAATTGGATTTTTTTGTACAATTACTTACCTATTCCCATTCATTTTTTTATTTTTTTATTAGTAGTTCCTAAGTGCCCCCCTAGCCCGCCCCCGGGGGAACGCCCCTAGTGGGCGTCTCAGAGTCGTTGCAGCCCCGTTTGGGTCAAAGGTGGTGAGTGCAATAACAATAACTACTTTCTCCAATGTTAATGATGCAAATATTTGTATACACAATTTTATAGTCTACTCATTATATTGGTGTTGATTGACCCTCTGTTATCTTGTAGAAAATGTACTAGACGTCTCCCGAAGAAGCGGCTTGACCGCGAAACTGTAGAGGTCACGTCCAGAAAGTACTAAACAACTCGCCTTTATTCACCTGTATAGGCACTATAATTAAGTCTGAGTCAACACTGCTGTAAACATATTTTTTTGTGTGTGTTTATGTACTATTGTATCCTTGTATGGATTATTTTAATGTCTTATACTTTAATAAATTGAAAGATTTTATATAAATTGGTTTATATCCCTCTGGTACCGCAATAGTCCTAAGATTCCTAGAAAAAGGTAGGACCGAATTGGAGAGGTCCTATTAGGTTTCCTTCCCCTTAATCTCAGTATAAATACAGCTGTTCTGTGAAGCCCTCAAAGGTTTGTTAGAGCAGTGTTTCTCAACTCCAGTCCTCAAGGCGCCCCAACAGGTCATGTTTTCAGGCTCTCCTTTATTTTGCACAACTGATTTGATCAGTTTCACTGCCTTAGTAATTACCATAGCTGTTTCATCTGAGGGAAATCCTGAAAACATGACCTGTTGGGCGCCTTGAGGACTGGAGTTGAGAAACACTGTGTTAGAGAACCTTAGTGAACAAACAGCATCCTGAAGGCCAAAGAACACACCAGACAGGTCAGGGATAAAGTCGTGGAGAAGTTTAAAGCAGGGTTAGGTTATAAAAAAATATCTCAAGCTTTGAACATCTCACAGAGCTCTGTTCAATTCATCATCCTAGAATGGAAAGAGTATGGCACAACTGCCAACCTACCAAGACATGGCCGTCCACCTAAACTGACAGGCCAGGCAAGGAGAGCATTCATCAGAGAAGAGCCAAGAGGTCCATGGTAACTCTGGAGGAGCTGCAGAGATCCACAGCTCAGGGGGGAGAATCTGTCCACAGGACAACTATTAGTCGTGTTCTCCACAAATCTGCCCTTTATGGAAGAGTGACAAGAAGAAAGCCATTGCTGAAAGAATGTCATAATCCCGTTTGCAGTTCGAGAGAAGCCATGTGAGGGACACAGCAAACATGTGGGAGAAGGTTCTCTGATTAAATGAGACCAAAATTGAACTTTTTGGCCTAAATGCAAAACGCTATGTGTGGAGGAAAACTAACACTGCACATCACCCTGAACACACCATCCCCACCGTGAAACATGTGGTGGCAGCATCATGTTGTGGAGATTCTTTTCTTCAGCAGGGACAGGGAAGCTGGTCAGAGTTGATGGGAAGATGACGGAGCCAAATACAGGACAATCTTAGAAGAAAACCCGTTAGTGAGTCTGCAAAAGACTTGAGACTGGGGCAGAGGTTCACCTTCCAGCAGGACAACGACCCGAAACATACAGCCAGAGCTACAATGGAATGGTTTAGATCAAAGCATATTCATGTGTTAGAATGGCCCAGTCACAGTCCAGACCTAAATCCAGTTGAGAATCTGTGGCAAGACTTGAAAATTGCTGTTCACGGACGCTCTCCATCCAAGCTCTCAGAGCTTGAGATGTTTTGCAAAAAAGAATGGGCAGAAATGTCCCTCTCTAGATGTGCAAAGCTGGTAGAGACATCCCCAAAAAGACTTGCAGCTGTAATTGCAGCGAAAGGTCTACAAAGTATTGACTCCGAGGGGCGCCATACAAATACCCCCCCCCCCCCAAAAAAAAATGTTGAAAACCATTTATTATTTTCCTTCCACTTCACAATTATGTGCCACTTTGTGTTGGTCTATCATATAAAATTCCAATAAAATACATTTACGTTTTTGGTTGTAACCTGACAAAAATGTAGAAAATGTCAAGGGGTATGAATTTTCAAGGCACTGTACATATATTAAATGTAAGATACTTCCTGAAGTATTTTTCTTTTGTCATTTTATTTTCAACATTTTTAATGACAGTGTCTCCCTATTAAATCGCAGCGCTGCGGTTTCAGTTTCTCCGTCTGCGATACGCAGACTGGCCTTTTTTACACCTCTGTTCTCCATCAATATCCCGTCTAATTCGCGTTGTCAGCGCCGAGCAGGGCGATGATGAATGTACATTCCTGCGTCTTAGTTACAAGAACAGCGACAGCAAATTCATATCAGGCTGGGAATAAATATATTGTCCTGACTCACTTCTTTCTCTTTTATTAACTGTACTCCTCTCAGGGCAGTTCTGTGCCCGCCGCCAAACACAATACACAGAAATACAAGGAGGACAAAAAAATAATAATTTGCCACGTTAATAACACTTTTCAGAGAAGCGTACATCCTGTGCGCCTGCAAACTCGACACCGCTAACGGTAATATCCGTATGCTGTACAGACCTTGTGTGTTGAGGAATGAGCAGGTAGAACAGATGTAAAAATTGTTACGGTAACTGTCCTCGCTTGGTTTCCAGTAATTAGTATGGCAGAAAAAGGTGGTGTGATGTTCACAGTGCAAAATTAAGAGAAAAATTGGCAACTTTTTAATTAAAGAAAGAACTCAGTCAGATAGAACGTGAGTTAAAGGGTGTTTTTAGCCCCTACGTGCATAACTTTACATTTATCAACATTAAACCTCATTTGCCCCTTAGCTGCCCAACTAAAAATGCATCAAGGTTGGCTTGTAAGTTGGAGGCATCCTGTAAGGACGTTATTCTTGGTGTCATCTGGAAACCTAACATACAATCTTTGCCAAAACCATTATCTCAGCACATTAGATAGAAGAATATGAAAAATCCCACCCGCATCGCCTGATTTTATTACTTTTGTTTCGTGATGAGGAGAGTTTACTACCAACACATTACATCATACGCTTACATCCCGGAGGAGCCGCTTGGTATAACAGGTTTTCTGTTCTTCGCCACGACTCTGTGAACAGCTTCGTCTCCTCTGACATACCTAAAAAAATAGTGGGATGTAACAAACACCTATGTAAGTACAAGTATTAGTATCCTACACACCACTATATTAGAGTATAAGAAAACAAGCGCCAGACTACCTAAATGTAAGTAAAGCAAGTATATTTTCACAGGACAAAAGTAAAGAACAATGCACAACTATGTATGAACAGGTGGGAGAAACTTTTTGATCACAGTAAGCTAAATTACGTAACGAATAGCAGTTTACTGTAAATCACCGTATTACTAAAGCAAGATTAACCTAGCAATAAACAGCATCAGTAATGGACAGTATCAGCAATGTGCAGTATCATATCAAAAATGAAAACTCAAAACAACGCGCCCTACCTGAGTTCTCACCACTGCGCTCAATGCCAAAAAGGGGGTGTTGGCCCCCCTATAAAGGATGTGGAAAATTAAAGCACAAAGTGTGTGAAACAAATGTGTGAAACTTAAATGTGTGAGAAGTTAATGGAGTGAATCCAAAGCTGCCACTTATTAAATAAACAATGCAATACGTCCTATTATTCCCAAGAGCCCAAATGCGATCCTTGTGAAATAATATAAGTGGCGCTAAATAACAGTGATAAATCATAAAACACTCAAAAGTGATCCAGTACATCTATCTACAGCAGAACATTGGGATAGATAACGTGAATAAATCTATCTCATGGAAAACTATTCAGTATAAATTTAACAGTGCAAGTGTGCCATACACAAGGCGATTTCAATGACACATAGGCAAAAGTGAGATCAAGTGGTAAAGTCCATAAAGTCCATAGATAGACCACCGTGCAAAAGATGTGATGAATCTGGAAACGGTCCACCAATTCACTTAGTGTCAGTGACTCCACTCCCCTTAAAATCAGCACTCACCGACTCACAATGCCTCACACTCTCGTGTTTTGGCAGCAAAGCATAGATGTAAAGCGCATCAGCTGGGGGTGTGGGCTCCGAATTCCTTGTTAATCCCAGTGTCACCTCAATGCATGGAAAAAACTCAACATAGTGTGATACCGTAAAGTATATAAAATTTATTGAACTTAAAACCTTCAATCATTGCACTCACATAAAAACTCTTGAATCAAGCCAAAATGACACTGCAAAGAAACTTCCAATACAATCCTCCTCTGTGAAACGCCCAGCACCACTGTGAAACGAGGGTCGCGGCGGACCCAAAAGAAAAGGGTTGGATGGGTTCTCACCCCTCTTGCTGACACTTCGCTGGTGTGTAACTCCTGCTGGCTTATCCGCCCAAAGCGTGACTCCTCTAACGCCTTCGGAGGGTCTCGCCGGTTCCCGGAGATAAACCGCGACGTCCTATCTCTCACTGACTGCTAATCCTGGATGCCGTACAGCCACGCCCCGACATGTTTCGTCACAACTGACTTCCTCATGGGATTGGCTGTACGGTACGGCACCTCCCACTCTTATACCCCTCACGTCTGTCGACGTAGGAGTATGCAAATCTTACTTCATGTTCCCAGGTGTCCCCGCAGCCCTCAACACAGCAGTGCTGGACCGATCACATATCTCAGAGGGCACATTTTATTACAAAAAATCCCAAAGAGTCCCGGGACATGTGTAGCTAACCATATTATACGAGCCGGGTTACAAGCAAAGATAAACATTCCTGAGATCATACTTGACAATGCTTATTCATTCATTGTATATCTCGTTTACTAGTATGAGAGTTCAACTAAAGATGTTATGTTTAAAGGCTCAACCTGACACACTATATAAAAAGAACAATCAATACAGCCCGTATAATGCCTGATCGGAACTATATACTGGGCTATAAGCCTAAACTCCCCTCATTGTTCCTAAGCTAAACTAAGAGTGTGAAAGTGATAATGAGTCCTTATATAAATCAATAAATCATAAAACATAGTGATTAGAAAGTGTGATGTGCGTTTAGTGAATTTTTTAGGGTTGAATAGTGCCAGAGCCCTCTAGTGGTGAAATCGAAGAAGACTCCTTAGTTTTCTTCTACAAAAACCAAGACTGAACCGCACTATTACCACCCCCTATAAAAAGATAGCCCACTATCCCTCCTAACGTGCTGCAAGCATGATGACCATGCAGTGAAAAATCATAATTCAATCCCTCAATTAATGATAGGATTATAAATGTCTAAAAATATATATATAGATATATAAATGAATATATATATATATAACGTGTAAAACAGTATATACAAATGTGCCCATCTATATACAGTATGAAGGGTTGTCTCTATGGGAGCATAGTTCAGAAATCATTTATGAAGCAGTTCAGATCTACTTCAATGTTCAAGCCCCTGGGGGCAAGGCATTTTAGACGGTGTATCCATAGGGTTTCCCTTTGTGAGAGGTCCCTCACCCTATTGGACCCTCTCCAAGATGGATATACACAATCTAATCCACAGAATTGTGCTAAGGAGGGGTCTTGTTGGTGTTTCTCTCTAAAGTGTAGCGATACACTATGGTTTTTAAAGCCATTTTTGATGTTCGTGAGGTGTTCAGAGATTCGGACTCGAAGTAGTCGTTTCGTCCGTCCAACATACAGTAGCCCGCATGGGCACCATAGAAGGTAGACGACATATGAGGAATTACACGAGATATATTCCTTAATATCAAAGGTTTCCTGGTCTGTGCTGGTAACAGAAGTCATCCCCCTGTTGGAGGTCCTGACAGTTTTACAACACACACACTTCCTACATGGGAAGAAGCCTTGTAAGTTGATCCTTATAGTTTGTTGTCCTGGTGGGTCCAAAATCTTTCTTACAACTTTATCCCCAAAATTTGGGGCTCGTCTGTAGACGAATTTGGGTGATGAAGGTAAGATTTGGCCCAGGTGTCTATCACGGCCCAAGATGTGCCAATGTTTTCTAAATATGGTCTCAATATCCCTGTACTGAAAATGGAAGCTTGTGATGAATCTAATTTGATGTTGGGCACTCCCGCCTGGAAGATGTCCTCTCCCGAAACACTGGTCTCTGGGTGTGAGTGCTACCTCCTGTATTATGTTGTCCAGTGTCTGTTCCCGGTAGCCCTTCTGTATGAACTTATCTTTTAATATCTTAACTTGGGTGTGGTAGTCCTCCAAATCAGTGCAGTTTCTTCGTACCCTGAGTATCTGCCCCTTTGGTATATTGCGGATCCAAGTGGGGTGGTGTCCACTTGTAATGGCCAAATAGCTATTACGATCCGTGGGCTTGAAATAGATTTTGGTCTTTAAACCATTAGCATTCCTTTCTATGGTGACATCTAGAAAGTTGACCGAAGTGTCGCTGATTTGGTAATCTAATTTGATGCCATTAGTATTGTCATTCAAATGCCCCAAAAAATCAATAGCTGACTCCTTTGATCCTTCCCAAATGAACATCAAATCATCTATGAAGCGCCGATAAAACTTCAACTGGGGTCTTTGGGTACTAAATACTCGCTTATCTTCCCACTCAGCCATGAACAGGTTGGCGAGGCTGGGGGCATATTTAGCCCCCATAGCCACGCCAACCTGTTGTGAAAAGAAAAAACCGTGATACCAAAAATAATTATGGGACATGCAAAAGTCCAGAGCATGTCCCAAAAAGCGCTTTTGCAAATGAGGGATTTCATCCCTCTTGCTGAGTGCCCAATTCAATGCCAGCAGTGCATCCTCATGTTGTATAATAGTATATAATGAGGACACATCGGCCGTTACCAAATAAGTCTCTCCTTCAGGGTTGATGACCACTTCCCTCAAGAGTTGCAACAGGTCCGATGTGTCCTTCAAATACGCTTTAGTGGTGAGGACGCTAGGCTGCAAAAATTTGTCTAAGTATTCTCCCAAGCGTGCCGTGACAGAACCTATCCCGTTCACGATTGGGCGGGCGGGAGGTGATTGCACGTTCTTATGGATTTTCGGTAGTGTGTAGATAATTGGAATCCTACACACTGAGGGCACCAGGTAGCGCTTCTCTTTGCTGCTTAAAACGCTCATCTGGTGACCCCATTCCACCAACGTGCTCAATTGTGTTCTATAAGCTTCCATTGGGTCAACCCCCAGTTTCTTGTATGTAATTCTATCCCCCAAGAGTTCCATGAGCTGAAGGTGATAGAAATCTTTCTTCATAAGGACTACCCCACCCCCCTTATCCGCCGGGCGGATGATGATATTTTTCTTATCTTCCAAAGATTTTAAACCATCCTTAATATACCTCGGATTAACCATTTTCTTGACAGGGAGCTCCTCGATGTCTTTCAACACCAGGTGCTTGAATACCTCTATAAAGTGATTATTTGATAATTGTGGATTGAAAATAGACTTATTCTTCAGGCCACTATCAATTCTCTGTCCTCCTACATTCGCCCTGATCCCTGACTCCACAGGGTGGCTGAGAAAATATTTTTTTAAATTTAGTGTTCTGATGAATTTGTGTGTGTCAATGTAAGTTTCAAACTTATTCATCACTCTCCTAGGGGCACATTTAAGCCCAGTTTGTAATATGTTCAATTCCTTCTCATTTAACTTGGCCTCACTTAGATTGTATATACCCGTATCTACATGTCCCTTGGTCTTTTCCTTGGGTTGTCTCCGTCTGCCTGCCCGACATCCCCTTCTCCTCTTTGATAAGGGGTGAATTCTCGATTTGGGTAATGTGGGGGCCCAGTGGCGTTGCCTCCCCTGTATTCCCCTGGGTGTGTGTTCCTCCTTGGTGTTCCACCCCCCCTCCCCCCCCTCCCCCGTGGTCCTAAAAAAGACTCCTGTTGATATTGCATTCTATATTCCTCATCCATTAATGGTTGATACCTATTGTGCAGTGGTACATGATAATTGGGTTCAGGAGGAGGATATTGGTGCCATTGTTGGGGGTGATCCATGGTTCGTCCCCCCCCTCCCCTTTTTTGTTGATATGAGTGGGGTGAGGCATAACCATACTGTTGTGAGTACCCCCCGTTGCCAGGTCTAGTTGGGCCCACTGGTTGATGGTAATCATTATGGAGATAATCCCTATTGACTGGGATATTGCCATTCCGATTGGGGTTGGGGCCTGATGTACCTCTATTGTTAGTGCCCCTAGGGGGTGCATCTTTGGTTTGGTGAGTGGAAGCAGTGGTCCTGATGGGCTCTCCCTCCTTGATGGTATTATTCTCAGTGTTTTCAATGTTTGAGTTTTGCCAGGCATAGACCTTATTGGTCTTAAAATCATTGGAATCTCTATTGTATTTTTTCACTTTTTTCTTTTGGGTTTCCCGGTCTATTTTTTCTAATTTCTTTTGCATATTGGTGTTAAATTCTTTCATCTGATTGGACTCCTTGATTGGTTCCAACCTACTTTGCAGTGCAGAGATTTTCTCCTTAATCTTAATAAGCTTGATCTGTTTTCTTTTTAAAACAAGGGTTTGTAATTCCCTTCCTACTTTGTTAAAAAATGCAAACCACTCATCAATGAACTCTTGTTCATTAAGCCCATCCTGGGGTGCTACTTCCCATCTTAGGCTACGAAAGATGAGATTTTCCCTTAGATAATGCTCAAATGTAAAAACATCCCACCATGTTTTAATCTGCTTTTCCAGCAGATTATCCAAATTTTTTAAAATGCTCGTATAATCTTCCTCACAGTCAGTCATTTCATGGCTAGTGGAGAAGATAGATTCAGGGTTCATTTGTCTATTAGATAAAAAGTTGATGGCATCCATGGCTGCAGGTGGTTAAAGTACTGTAATGTATCAAAAATGAAAACTCAAAACAACGCGCCCTACCTGAGTTCTCACCACTGCGCTCAATGCCAAAAAGGGGGTGTTGGCCCCCCTATAAAGGATGTAAAGGATGTGGAAAATTCTGCCAACTAGACCTGGCAACGGGGGGTACTCACAACAGTATGGTTATGCCTCACCCCACTCATATCAACAAAAAAGGGGAGGGGGGGGACGAACCATGGATCACCCCCAACAATGGCACCAATATCCTCCTCCTGAACCCAATTATCATGTACCACTGCACAATAGGTATCAACCATTAATGGATGAGGAATATAGAATGCAATATCAACAGGAGTCTTTTTTAGGACCACGGGGGAGGGGGGGAGGGGGGGTGGAACACCAAGGAGGAACACACACCCAGGGGAATACAGGGGAGGCAACGCCACTGGGCCCCCACATTACCCAAATCGAGAATTCACCCCTTATCAAAGAGGAGAAGGGGATGTCGGGCAGGCAGACGGAGACAACCCAAGGAAAAGACCAAGGGACATGTAGATACGGGTATATACAATCTAAGTGAGGCCAAGTTAAATGAGAAGGAATTGAACATATTACAAACTGGGCTTAAATGTGCCCCTAGGAGAGTGATGAATAAGTTTGAAACTTACATTGACACACACAAATTCATCAGAACACTAAATTTAAAAAAATATTTTCTCAGCCACCCTGTGGAGTCAGGGATCAGGGCGAATGTAGGAGGACAGAGAATTGATAGTGGCCTGAAGAATAAGTCTATTTTCAATCCACAATTATCAAATAATCACTTTATAGAGGTATTCAAGCACCTGGTGTTGAAAGACATCGAGGAGCTCCCTGTCAAGAAAATGGTTAATCCGAGGTATATTAAGGATGGTTTAAAATCTTTGGAAGATAAGAAAAATATCATCATCCGCCCGGCGGATAAGGGGGGTGGGGTAGTCCTTATGAAGAAAGATTTCTATCACCTTCAGCTCATGGAACTCTTGGGGGATAGAATTACATACAAGAAACTGGGGGTTGACCCAACGGAAGCTTATAGAACACAATTGAGCACGTTGGTGGAATGGGGTCACCAGATGAGCGTTTTAAGCAGCAAAGAGAAGCGCTACCTGGTGCCCTCAGTGTGTAGGATTCCAATTATCTACACACTACCGAAAATCCATAAGAACGTGCAATCACCTCCCGCCCGCCCAATCGTGAACGGGATAGGTTCTGTCACGGCACGCTTGGGAGAATACTTAGACAAATTTTTGCAGCCTAGCGTCCTCACCACTAAAGCGTATTTGAAGGACACATCGGACCTGTTGCAACTCTTGAGGGAAGTGGTCATCAACCCTGAAGGAGAGACTTATTTGGTAACGGCCGATGTGTCCTCATTATATACTATTATACAACATGAGGATGCACTGCTGGCATTGAATTGGGCACTCAGCAAGAGGGATGAAATCCCTCATTTGCAAAAGCGCTTTTTGGGACATGCTCTGGACTTTTGCATGTCCCATAATTATTTTTGGTATCACGGTTTTTTCTTTTCACAACAGGTTGGCGTGGCTATGGGGGCTAAATATGCCCCCAGCCTCGCCAACCTGTTCATGGCTGAGTGGGAAGATAAGCGAGTATTTAGTACCCAAAGACCCCAGTTGAAGTTTTATCGGCGCTTCATAGATGATTTGATGTTCATTTGGGAAGGATCAAAGGAGTCAGCTATTGATTTTTTGGGGCATTTGAATGACAATACTAATGGCATCAAATTAGATTACCAAATCAGCGACACTTCGGTCAACTTTCTAGATGTCACCATAGAAAGGAATGCTAATGGTTTAAAGACCAAAATCTATTTCAAGCCCACGGATCGTAATAGCTATTTGGCCATTACAAGTGGACACCACCCCACTTGGATCCGCAATATACCAAAGGGGCAGATACTCAGGGTACGAAGAAACTGCACTGATTTGGAGGACTACCACACCCAAGTTAAGATATTAAAAGATAAGTTCATACAGAGGGGCTACCGGGAACAGACACTGGACAACATAATACAGGAGGTAGCACTCACACCCAGAGACCAGTGTTTCGGGAGAGGACATCTTCCAGGCGGGAGTGCCCAACATCAAATTAGATTCATCACAAGCTTCCATTTTCAGTACAGGGATATTGAGACCATATTTAGAAAACATTGGCACATCTTGGGCCGTGATAGACACCTGGGCCAAATCTTACCTTCATCACCCAAATTCGTCTACAGACGAGCCCCAAATTTTGGGGATAAAGTTGTAAGAAAGATTTTGGACCCACCAGGACAACAAACTATAAGGATCAACTTACAAGGCTTCTTCCCATGTAGGAAGTGTGTGTGTTGTAAAACTGTCAGGACCTCCAACAGGGGGATGACTTCTGTTACCAGCACAGACCAGGAAACCTTTGATATTAAGGAATATATCTCGTGTAATTCCTCATATGTCGTCTACCTTCTATGGTGCCCATGCGGGCTACTGTATGTTGGACGGACGAAACGACTACTTCGAGTCCGAATCTCTGAACACCTCACGAACATCAAAAATGGCTTTAAAAACCATAGTGTATCGCTACACTTTAGAGAGAAACACCAACAAGACCCCTCCTTAGCACAATTCTGTGGATTAGATTGTGTATATCCATCTTGGAGAGGGTCCAATAGGGTGAGGGACCTCTCACAAAGGGAAACCCTATGGATACACCGTCTAAAATGCCTTGCCCCCAGGGGCTTGAACATTGAAGTAGATCTGAACTGCTTCATAAATGATTTCTGAACTATGCTCCCATAGAGACAACCCTTCATACTGTATATAGATGGGCACATTTGTATATACTGTTTTACACGTTATATATATATATATTCATTTATATATCTATATATATATTTTTAGACATTTATAATCCTATCATTAATTGAGGGATTGAATTATGATTTTTCACTGCATGGTCATCATGCTTGCAGCACGTTAGGAGGGATAGTGGGCTATCTTTTTATAGGGGGTGGTAATAGTGCGGTTCAGTCTTGGTTTTTGTAGAAGAAAACTAAGGAGTCTTCTTCGATTTCACCACTAGAGGGCTCTGGCACTATTCAACCCTAAAAAATTCACTAAACGCACATCACACTTTCTAATCACTATGTTTTATGATTTATTGATTTATATAAGGACTCATTATCACTTTCACACTCTTAGTTTAGCTTAGGAACAATGAGGGGAGTTTAGGCTTATAGCCCAGTATATAGTTCCGATCAGGCATTATACGGGCTGTATTGATTGTTCTTTTTATATAGTGTGTCAGGTTGAGCCTTTAAACATAACATCTTTAGTTGAACTCTCATACTAGTAAACGAGATATACAATGAATGAATAAGCATTGTCAAGTATGATCTCAGGAATGTTTATCTTTGCTTGTAACCCGGCTCGTATAATATGGTTAGCTACACATGTCCCGGGACTCTTTGGGATTTTTTGTAATAAAATGTGCCCTCTGAGATATGTGATCGGTCCAGCACTGCTGTGTTGAGGGCTGCGGGGACACCTGGGAACATGAAGTAAGATTTGCATACTCCTACGTCGACAGACGTGAGGGGTATAAGAGTGGGAGGTGCCGTACCGTACAGCCAATCCCATGAGGAAGTCAGTTGTGACGAAACATGTCGGGGCGTGGCTGTACGGCATCCAGGATTAGCAGTCAGTGAGAGATAGGACGTCGCGGTTTATCTCCGGGAACCGGCGAGACCCTCCGAAGGCATTAGAGGAGTCACGCTTTGGGCGGATAAGCCAGCAGGAGTTACACACCAGCGAAGTGTCAGCAAGAGGGGTGAGAACCCATCCAACCCTTTTCTTTTGGGTCCGCCGCGACCCTCGTTTCACAGTGGTGCTGGGCGTTTCACAGAGGAGGATTGTATTGGAAGTTTCTTTGCAGTGTCATTTTGGCTTGATTCAAGAGTTTTTATGTGAGTGCAATGATTGAAGGTTTTAAGTTCAATAAATTTTATATACTTTACGGTATCACACTATGTTGAGTTTTTTCCATGCATTGAGGTGACACTGGGATTAACAAGGAATTCGGAGCCCACACCCCCAGCTGATGCGCTTTACATCTATGCTTTGCTGCCAAAACACGAGAGTGTGAGGCATTGTGAGTCGGTGAGTGCTGATTTTAAGGGGAGTGGAGTCACTGACACTAAGTGAATTGGTGGACCGTTTCCAGATTCATCACATCTTTTGCACGGTGGTCTATCTATGGACTTTATGGACTTTACCACTTGATCTCACTTTTGCCTATGTGTCATTGAAATCGCCTTGTGTATGGCACACTTGCACTGTTAAATTTATACTGAATAGTTTTCCATGAGATAGATTTATTCACGTTATCTATCCCAATGTTCTGCTGTAGATAGATGTACTGGATCACTTTTGAGTGTTTTATGATTTATCACTGTTATTTAGCGCCACTTATATTATTTCACAAGGATCGCATTTGGGCTCTTGGGAATAATAGAACATATTAATGTGCAGTATCAATAGTGAGTAATAATCCCACCAGTGGTAGCTGGTGAAGTTTTAGGATGGGGGGGTGCCAGACCCGCCCTTCCTCTTTGACCCCTCCCACTTCTCATAAGCCCCACCCCTTATAGGATCCACCCACTCTGTATTGCAGAGTATACTGTATATATATATATATATATATATATCAATATATATATATATATATATATATATATATATATATATATATATATATATATATATATATATATATATATATATATATTAGTAGCTCAGTTCAGGGTCTCTGTGGAGCAGTTGGTAAGTATATGGCTCTTGACTTGCAATCTTCAGCTGGCTAACTGGTGGGGCCCAGTCTTTAAGGTGGTGCACATACAGTATCTCCAAAAAGTGAGTACACCCCCTCACCTTTTTGTAAATATTTTATTTTACCTTTTCATGTGACAACACTGAAGAAATGACACTTTGCTACAATGTAAAGTAGTGAGTGTACAGCTTGTATAACAGTGTAAATTTGCTGTCCCCTCAAAATAACTCAATACACAGCCATTAATGTCTAAACCGCTGGCAACAAAGGTGAGTACACTCCTAAGTGAAAATGTCCAAATTGGGCCCAAAGTGTAAATATTTTGTGTGGCCACCATTATTTTGCAGCACTGCCATAATCCTCTTCGGCATGGAGTTCACCAGAGCTTCACAGGTTGCCACTGGAGTCCTCTTCCACTCCTCCATGACGACATCACGGAGCTGGTGGATGTTAGAGACCTTGCGCTCCTCCACCTTCCGTTTGAGGATTCCCCACAGATGCTCAATAGGGTTTAGGTCTGGAGACATGCTTGGCCAGTCCATCACCTTTACCCTCAGCTTCTTTAGCAAGGCAGTGGTCGTCTGCATTTGGGGTCATTATCATGTTGGAATACTGCCTTGTGGCCCAGTCTCTGAAGGGAGGGGATCATGCTCTGCTTTAGTATGTCACAGTACATGTTGGCATTCATGGTTCCCTTAATGAACTGTAGCTCCCCAGTGCCAGCAGCACTCATGCAGCCCCAGACCATGACACTCCCACCACCCTGCTTGACTGTAGGCAAGACGCACTTGTCTTTGTACTCCTCACCTGGTTGCCGCCACACACGCTTGACACCATCTGAACCAAATACATTTATCTTGATCTCATCAGACCACAAGACATGGTTCCAGTAATCCATGTCCTTAGTCTGCTTGTCTTCAGCAAACTGTTTGTGTGCTTTCTTGTGTATCATCTTTAGAACAGACTTCCTTCTGTAATGACAGCCATGCAGACCAATTTGATGCAGTGTGCGGGGTATGGTCTGAGCACTGACAGGCTGACCCCCCACCCCTTCAACCTCTGTAGCAATTCTGGCAGCACTCATACGTCTATTTCCCAAAGGCAACCTCTGGATATGACGCTGAGCATGTGCACTCAACTCCTTTGGTCGACCATGGCGAGGCCTGTTCTAAGTGGAGCCTGTCCTGTTAAACCGCTGTATGGTCTTGGCAACCGTGCCGCAGCTCAGTTTTAGGGTCCTGGGAATCTTATTCCAGCCTAGGCCATCTTTATGTAGAGCAACAATTATTTTTTTCAGATCCTCAGAGAGTTCTTTGCTATGAGGTGCCGTGTTGAACTTCCAGTGACCAGTATGAGAGAGTGAGTGCGATAACACCAAATTTAACACACCTGCTTACCATTCACACCTGAGACCTTATAACACTAACGAGTCACATGACATCGGGGAGGGAAAATGGCTAATTGGGCCCAATTTGGACATTTTCACTTAGGGGTGTACTCACTTTTGTTGCCAGTGGTTTAGACATTATTGGCTGTGTGTTGAGTTATTTTGAGGGGACAGTAAATTTACAGTGTTATACAAGCTGTACACTCACTACTTTACATTGTAGCAAATTCCTTCAGTGTTGTCACATGAAAAGATATAATAAAATATTTACAAAAATGTGAGGGGTGCACTCACTTTTGTGAGATACTGTGTGTCTATATAAATATATATCCCAGGTGAGGTATTTCTAACTATTAGTAGCTCAGTTCAGGTTCTCTGTAGAGCAGTTGGTAAGCATATAGCTCCTTACTTGCAATCTTCAGCCAGCTAATCGGTGAGGCCCAGCCTTTAAGGTGGTGCACATAAGTACAGTCTCTTTAAAGCTCGGCATGCAGTTATTTAATGGTTGGTCAGTCCCTTTATTACTCAGTCTACTAGCAGTGGTATAATCATATACCGCAAGCGGCTACTCACCAGTCCTATACACACAACAAAACTTCTATCTAGATGCTTGGTTGTCAGAATATTTCTAGCTCTGCACTCAGGGTGACTCCAGTTCTCAGTGCTCTGACCTTCAGCACTCCAGGCCTCAGGGTTACAGAGGATACCTATACACAGCAGCAGAGGTGTGCACTCTGCAGTCCCCGCCAGCAAGATCTCTCCCCGAAAAACGTCTTCTTTCCCTTCCTGTTAAGAGTCCGTATCTGTTAGTTGTAGTCAATCACTCGATTTACTGTTAAACAAGATGTTACTTGTAGACTATATTTCCCACAGTTCAGTGAAACCTGCATCAAAGTTTCTGAAGTTTTTCATGTCCACTGACTCCCTTCTGCTGGGTGGATGCTGAACAGTTGCTCTGCTCAACTAAACACTTGGCTACACACATCAGCAAAAACAAAAAAAATCAAATATCTACTTATGTACCAGGCAGTTGGAGGACTATGGGGTTGACATTAAAACTGTAGAGTTCAAAATATGATGCAGCTGTGCATGTTAGACAATCAGCTTCTAATTTCAGCTTGTTCAATTAAGCTTTGGCACCAAAAAAAACTGGAAGCTGGTTGGTTTCTATGCAGAGCTGCACCAGATTTTGCACTCACCAGCTTTAGTAAATCAAGTCCTGTGTATTTTTATATATTTAGTTGCTGCATGATCAGTTGAAGCCTGCATGACCAAACCAATTTTAATGCCAGTTAATATGATTGATTTAATCTATAAATGGTCAAAAAAATGTAAAAACATTGAATTGATAGGTTATTTCACGCTGTAATAGGTTTTATGTTTTTTTTTCCTAACACTGTACTTAGTTCTCTGTGCACAGTGCGTACAAAGAGAAAGAGGTACAGTGCCATCTGCAGGCTGGAGAGGTTCGTTTCCAATTGAATCTCCAACCTGCACGTGACAGCACAACCCAAGACTAAGGATGAGCCCAGGCGTGTTCGCAAACCGCACGTGCAGAGCCCGCCAGGAAGTCGGCCCTGCACAGCGCTAATCACAAGCAGTGAGACATAGACCCGATGCGCGGCTGCAGAGATCGGGGAAATGTCTCACTGCCTGTGATTAGTGCTGTGCAGTGCAGACTTCCTGGCGGGCTCTGCACGTGCGGTTTGCGAACACGCCTGGATTCATCCTTACCCAAGACCTCGCAGCATGCACACATGCATGCTGCTATTTTGCCGGTGGACTTTAGATTAACATCTCCCAGCATAGGGATCTAAACATAAGAACATAAATCGCAATCATTGCAATTATCAAAAAGTTAAAGAGCATATCTGGGCAACAGCCAAACCCAACCACTGAACTCCCTATACCTTTCCAGAACATTGCAATTGATATTAATTTAGAAAAGTCACCCAGTTCTGACAGTTTTGTTTAATGCCAGCTAAATTCTACAGGAATTTATGATTTTTACTGTAAAATGATAATAAATTATTCTGATTCTGAATTTCGCAGTAATGTAAAAGAAAACTTTAGGATTAACCTCAAAGCAGGAATATTTCTTTTTTTTTTCCTGGTAGACTGACTCTTTAAAATGTTAGTGAAGACAGTTTTAGCATCTTTTTGTAATGTACTAAAAAAAACCCCAAAATATATAGCGTTTTTTTTTTATTTTTTTAGTCTTAGAAGTGAAAAACCGTCAGGATTTGCATCCTCAGATTAAACGCCAGCTTTTTCTTTTGTGTTTTGAACCTTGACAAAGGGATATTAATATGCAAATGTTATGCGTGTCAAACTCAGAAGTGACTCACTAAGTACATTAATAGTTCGGAAACAAACAAGCCACGTGTACGTCATGCGAGTTTTGCTAATTGAGGTGACAGCGCTGAGAAAAGAAGAGAGCACAGCGCATCATTTCTAAAACCGTAATCATCCAAGGAGTCTGTGGAACCGTCCGTAATGTTCAGATAGTTGCATGGACATATTAGGGAAAAAAAAAAAACAACGTTGCTTTGTGTGAGTTTTAAACTTAAAAAGTTACCTGAGACAGCTCCTGCTCCCGCCCTCTGTCCAGTGCTGTGCTGCCTCCCACTCTCCGCTCTGCAGTGAAGGTGAGAGCAGTGGAGGTAAATGACCGGCATAGCAGGAACGTGTTCTCGATCTACCCGTCGGCTGCCCGCGGTTGGCGGGTAGATTGAGAGTGACGGTTTGCTGACCCCCAGTCTAGATATTACAAATCAAGATGATGGTGTCAGACTTCCCTGATTTACTCTTCATAATAGAGAATATAAAAATAACTGGAGAGTCTATCCAGGGAAAAGTGGCATTGTGGGAGAAGGAAAGACACAAAATTCCATAGAACATATCTGGTGTCAATAACAAGCCTAAGAAGTCTACAGGTCACTCAGGAATGCCATTGTCTAAAGATAAATTCCACCCATTACTGATATTGTGGTGGAATTGAAACATACACTATATTACCAAAAGTATTGGGAGGCCTGCCTTTACACGCATATGAACTTTAATGGCATCCCAGTCTAATGCCACGTACACACGATCATATTTTCCGACAACAAATGTTGGATGTGAGCTTGTTGGCGGAAAGTCTGACCGTTTGTATGATCCATCGGACATTGTTGTTGGACTTTCCGCCAACAGATGTTGGCTAGCGGGTTCTCAAATTTTCCGCCAACAAATTTTTGTTCTCGGACTTTCCGATCGTGTGTACACAAGTCCGTCGCACAAAAGTCCATGCATTCTCGGAATCAAGGCTCACCAAACCCAACATTAGCAGAAGGAGCCCAAAGGGTGGCGCATGACTATTGAACTTCCTTTTTATCGGCTCGCCGTGCGTCTTGTACGTCACTACGTTCGTAATTGTTGGCCAACATTTGTGTGACCGTGTGTATGCAAGACAAGTTGGAGCCAACACCCTTCGAACAAAATTCCACGGTTTTGTTGTCGGAAAGTCCGATCGTGTGTATGGGCCATTAGTCCGTAGGGATCAATATTGAGTTGGCCCACCCTTTGCAGCTATAACAGCTTCAACTTTTCTGGGAAGGCCGTCCACAAGGTTTAGGAGTGTGTCTACATGCACAGACTAAAGCCTGGTTAGGTTCCTCTCTTCAACTTAACCTGGTTATGTCTGATATCCTCAACACTTCCTGGCTTATTGATCCAGAACAAATATGCAGCAAATGAACTCAGAACTTCTGATCTTCCTACTTGCTCTAGGTCAGTGACTCAGAGAGTACTGGAGCCAGAGGATAAGCATGACAATTAGCATTTTCAGAAGTAGGTCAGCAGTGGAAAGGTACGTATTTTTTTTTTTTCTATTATGTGTCAGATTCTATATCTTGACGTTTTCCCTTTAAGATATCCGTTAAAATATTTGGGAAATGTTTGCATTCCCGTCTTGTTGAAGCATACTGTACATTCCTGGAAGCGAGCTAGATGCTCAGCTTAATTTCTCAGGCTGATTCCCCTTGGTGTTTTTTTTTTTTTTTTTTTATCTCAAGACAAGAGAAATACACATATTGCAAAATGTGCTTACGCCGAAAAGCCTTGCCGTTTATGCAGATTCAGCAATATAACCCTCGCTCCTCGGTTGTTGCCTTTCACTTTTTATCTTATATTACAGATTACCAAGACCAAAGCACAGAGATTAATAAATTCCAACTTCTAACAGGTGACGATACATAAAAAAGAAAAAAAAAAAAGAAAGAAAAAGAATATGGTGTCATGAGGATTGTAGAATAACTTCGAACTTGAAGAGGGACGGCAATTATTTTACTGTGTGGGAACAGTCATTGCAGCTACCAGGTGGCTGTTCGTATTTTGTAGACAATTTAGTCCCAACTTAAAGGAAACTTTATTACTTTGCCCAAGTAGAACAAATTAACAGGTTTTCTTTAATGGCGGCCAAACCAGCTGCACATGCTTACTTTTCTGTCGCTCCTCCAGCACTTTGTCTATTGCAGACATTTGACACTTTGAAACAGAGGACCGGTTTACTGCCCTTCAAATTTTTGAGGGGCCGGACTGTGGCCAGTGGAAGAAGAAAATGCCCTGCTGGCATCAGTGGGCGTAAACAATGCAATTGTTGCTTTATCTCTTGAAACTTTCCTCTGCAAAGTTCGTTTAAATCCGGACATCACGGGGTTGGCCGTTGGAGGTGTCCAGCACAAAGTATCAGCATATGCAGATGATATGCTCTTTTCCTTGACCAACCCGTCGGTGTCCCTCCTAAACCTCCTCCATGAGTTCAAAATATATGGCATGCTATCCAATTTGAAAATTAAATTCAGCAAATCGGAAGCAATGGGGGCTTAGCTTCCCCCTTCTTCTTCGCCAGACCTTGAAATTGAATTTCAGGTTCAGATGGACGGATTCGGCTTTGAAGTCTTTAGGTACGTGTATCCCTTCCAGATTGTCCCATACTTTCAAACTTAACGTCCCCCCTCTCTTGAACAAGACTCGCACCTTGTTGGAGACTTGGCATCGTGGATTGCAATCTTCTAAAAATGAGCATTCTACCAAAATACCTTTACCTTTTTTCCAAGCCCCGCCTATAGCGATACCCTCTCATTATTTTAAGCAAGTGCATTCCTTATTTGTCAACTTCATCTGAGCACATAAACGCCCGTGGCTCCCCCCGTCGTCCACTCTTGCTCCCCAAGCGGTATGAAGGTCTAGCAGTCCCAGATGTCCTGAAATACTAACAGGCAACCCATCTTGGTAGACTAATTGATGGGCGCTGCCACTATGACGCCAAACTCTGGACACAAATTGAACAAGCTCAAAGTGATATACCATTAACGAGTGCCCCGTGGTGCTACGAGGCTCTACCCCGCGCCTTAAAATTGCACCCCTTGTTAAGACCCACAACTCATTTATGCTCACACCTACTTACACATACCTCCCTTTCCTCTTGAGATTCTCCATTATTCCCAATCTTACGGAACCTGCAATTCATGACATGACTTTTTGTGCCTTACGTCACAAGGGTCGCTATCAGGTGTCATATACATATACTCACACACATAGGTTGAACTTGATGGACTTGTGTCTTTTTTTCAACCTCACCTACTATGTAACTATGTACCATTGACGTGATGACTTTGAACTGCCTTTTCCTGGTTTGAATAAAACATTTGAGAAATATACTTGGTGGCCAGAGTAAAACAATTACATCATTGGTGTCACTGGGAGGAATAGTGCCCCATCACTGGTGTCAGTGGGAGAATTTGTTCCTGATCTCCGATGTCAGTGGGAGGGAATAGTACTCCATTGTTGGTGTTAGTGAGAGGAGTAGTGCTTCGTCTTTGGTGTCAGTGGAAGGAATAGTGCCCTGAGGGCTGGATCAAGGCAAGCAAAGGACCACATCTGGCCCACGGGCAACAGTTTGAAGACTTCTGATCTAGTGTCAAAAACTGTGAGATTACGCAGGGCTGAGGACTCTCCTCCCACCACCGTGTGACAGTGCTTTGTTACCGAGCTGTCACTCACCAAGCATCAGAGCCATTACATGGGAGGAAGAGAAGGGAGTTACATACCTGAAGGTACATAGTTCTTTTTATCACTCTTAGCAACTTAATGGAATGTCAGAGGAGCAAAGTAAATCCAATTAGTGTGGCCACCATTAAATTGAACCTATTTCTTTTTCCTTTTGTTGTCCTTTTTATAAATATATTGCTACACGTCAATCCTCCAGGTCAACTCAGAGACACATTGTCCCAATTCGAAATTTGCTTTCAGAGCATATATTTTTTTCTGATTTTCTCTCTGCTACCAATAACTCTTTTCAGCACCGATAACGTTGGGCAGATGTTGACATCTAAAACCCAAAATGCCCTTTTTTCTGTTAGATGTATCTAACTATTCTCCGACTCTCCGTGGGAACTTCTTGATAAATGATCTTTCAAGAAAATAGTGAGATATTCTTTTTCTGTAACTCTCAGCAGTTTTTCTTTTCTTTTTTTTTCAATAATAATGAGATGGAAAAGGAAGAAGGTTATGCTAAAATCAGGTTCCACCAGCTACGCTTCCAGTCTGCTCTACAGGAAACCTAAGCCCAAAACAATTATACTGTTTGTTCCTGGAATAATGAACGGGAGTAATTAGGGAGATGGGCTCAGATCTACCTGCCCTCTATAGCATATGCTTACTGCTAAATGAGCCTGGCAAAATAAAAAAGAGAAGCTTCAAGCAGTCAGAAAACTTATTGCAGGTAATGTTGTAGACTTGAATTTTTGTTTTCATAAAAACAATGCTAAAGTATCTTAAAGCAGACTTAACTCTAGCGTTAGGTTCATTTTAATATATTAGCCAAGCAGCAGAGGGACTAGGAGTATTTATCAATCACTTACCTTTTAGATTTCAAATGAAAGCTCCATGGTGCCCTGGTTTTAGGTCACATGACCTGGAGCCATGTCAGCAATGACTTGGAGCAATGGCAGCAATGCAACAGGGGGGCTAGGAGTAGTGATCAATCACTTACCCATGAGATCTGAAAAGCAAGCCGGATGGTGCTCTGGTTTTAGGTCACATGACCTGGAGCCATGATATGAATGCAACAGGGGAACTAGGAGTAGTGATCAATCAGTCACCCTTGAGATTTGAAAAGCAAGTCCCATGGTGCCCTTGTTTTAGGTCACATGACTTGGAGCCATGGCGGAAATGACTTAGAGCCATGGTAGCAGTGCAACAGGGGGATGAAGAGTAGTCATCACTTACCCTTGAAATTTGAAAAAGAAGTCCCAAGATGCCCTGGTTTCAGGTCACATGACCTGGAGCCCCCGGTAGTAGTGACCTGGAGCCATGGTAGGAATGCAACAGGGGAACTAGGAGAAGGAATCAGTCACTCTTGAGATTTGAAAAGCAAGTCCAATGGTGCCCTGGTTGTAGGTCACGTGATCTGGATCCATGGCAGCAATGTACAGGGCTTTAAATACTAGTAGATTTCTCTATTAATGCATACCCAGAGGCCAGAGTCCAAGCTATGTTTTTGCCTATCTTAGTGAATTGCTGTTTGGTTAAAGCCCAACTAAACATTCGCTTTCAATCAGTTAAATACTACGTTTCAGGTGCAGCAGCTACATCCTGAGTAGAAAAGCCTTTTCCCTGTTTGCATGTTTGCAGTGTGTGTGTGTGGAAGCAGTGGTCTCTCTGCAAAGGTCCAGCATGTCCCCTTCTGAGTAAGACCTAGAGCTCTGCCATCAGCAAGCCTCATGCACCCTGATGATGGGCAAGATCTAGCTCTGACATGGGGGAGATTGGGGTGGGTTCCTGTCTGAACTCTGGAATGCATACTTATGCCCTGTACACATGAGCGGAATGTCCGACAGAAAAAGTCAGACGGTAGCTTTTCATCCTCTATTCCGATCGTGTGTGTGCCTCATCGGACTTCTTTTTTCAAAAATTCTGACGGACCTAGAAAGAGAACATGTTCTAAATATTTCTGACTGAACCAATTCCTATCGGGAAAACCGATCGTCTGTATGCTGTTCCGACGGACCAAAAATGACGCATGCTGTGAAGCAAGTATGAGACGGAAGCTATTGGCTACTGGCTATTGAACTTTCTTTTTCTAGTCCCGTCGTACGTGTTGTACGTCACCGTGTTCTGGACGGTCGGACTTTGAGTTGACCGTGTTTAGGCAAGACCGCTTGAATGGAATTCTGTCGGAGAAACCTTCGGAGTTTATTCCGACGGCTAAACCGGTTGTGTGTATGCGGCATAAGAAGTGCTGGGTAGTGTCGCCGGGTGCGATAGAGGAAGGACAGGTAAGTATGAAGGGGTCAGGACAACACTCTTTGCTGAGATACCGTCGTTTTGCTCTGCATGGACAAGAAGACAATGGGGTGGAGCACTCAGAATCTGGTGCAGCTGTGCATGGTGGCCAATCAGCTTCTGACAATAAGTCCGGGTCACACCAGTGCGGCATTGAAATCACGCTACTTCACCGCGATTTCAAAGCCACATATCAGTGCGATTTGCACTGCCGATTTTATTTGCAACAGAAGTCTATGCAAGTCACAATTAGATTGGCAAAAAGTAGTGCAGGAACCTTTTTGATAATCGCTACAACATGAGTCGCGGCGATGTGAACATTTCCATTGGCGGCAATGCAATTTGGAACTCTCTAATCACACCGGTGTAAACGAGGGCTTAAACCTGGAAGTTGATTGGTTTCTATGCAGAGCTGCACCAGATTTTGCACGCTTCAGTTTTAGTAAATCTCTCCCAGTGTCATTTTATGTTATTACAATTGTTCTCACTTATTCAAAGAAAATGCTCTCTCACTTACCCCTCGTTCACATTGAAGGCAGCTTTGAAATTGTGCGACTCCATTTCAAATTGCACGATTTCAAAGACGCATGTCTGTGCAAGTTCGGGTGCGACTTTGAAGACATTTGTGCGGCTTCATGCACAGATGTCTATGCAAGTCGCACCCAAAATCACTAAAAGTAGTAAAGGAACTACTTTTTCAAATCAATGCGGCACCACAAAGTCGGCGTCATAGGGTGGGACTTGTCAAATTGCATGACAAGTCGCTTCAATGTGAACGAGGGCTGAGTTTTAATACCTTATCTAATTGTGACACTTCAGTTTGAGGGGTCAGAGGTCACCAAAAGGCTGACTACTACTACTACTTTGTCACCCAACTGCTATGAGTACATAACATGGTCAAAGCATTGCGCTCTTGTTTTTATTTTTACACTGTGTTGCAGTGGAGGCTGGTGCTCAATTTTCTCAATTCCCCCCAGCCAGCCAACCAACCACCCCCCACCCAGTGCTCGCTCGCTCAAACGATCGCTGCTTCCCCTCACCCCGACGCTCGATCGCTGCATCGCTTGCCTGTCGCCTGCCAGGCCCCCCCCCCCGCCAGCCCCGCACTTACCCCATCCAGGTTGCGGCCTCGCCAGCTCCCCCCTCCCGCGTCTCCTCTCGAGTCCCGGTGGTCGCTTTTCCACCCGGGCCAATCAGGACTCATGGCCAATAGGGTTATAGGACTCCCGGTCAATTGGGTCTCAGAACCCGCTTCCTGATTGGCCGGGAGGAGAAACAGGAGGACAACTGGGCAAACTCCGGGAGCAGTGCTCGGCGCCCCCGAGCCCCCCCTTTTTGAAGCCAATTAGAGCCTCAGGCTCTAATCGCGTGCTTCAAAAAAAAAAAAAACCCCATTGGAATCCAGGCGTCCGCCACTGCTGTGTTGTAAATGTTTCGCTGTCCACTCTGGCACTAAATTTATTCAGAAAACCACAAATGTCTACATCAGGTCATGAAAACAAGAACTACATCACATAAAAATTGTATGCATAATAAAGAAGCAAAAGCCACAGCGAATTAGCATGCAGTAATGACTATTACCGATATCACTTTATCCTATTAGAAATGAATCACTAATGTTCTTTACTGCTGATTCTGAATTGGGTGCAATCTGGCATTCATCTAAAGAATTTAATGGATTTCTTTTAAAAGGCATTAAGATTGGGGCAGCAAGATTTTCATTTCAGTAAACAATTTCATTTCATAATTTAACTGCTTACATTGGGGGGGAGGCCGGCTTGGCAGGTTGCAATCATATTTAATATATATAAATATTGTGAGGCACTGGTGGGGGCAGGATTATAGACGGTGTATATGTGTCACCTAAGTTCCTCACGTACACACTGTGAGGGACTCCAGGGTCGGTGACTGATGTGGAGAAACAAACTTGACGTGATGCCAGTATCTTATTAAGTTCTGTCCGTGTCCTGGAGCCCAGAGACTTTGTAGAGTTTTGGGTGCGATAAGCTTCCCTATCCTAGGTCTACGCTCACCAGCCACTTTATTGGGTACACCTTCATAGTACTGGTTTGGACCCCCTTTTGCCTCCAGAACTGCCTTAATTCTTGGTGGCATAGATTCAACAAGGTGTTGGAAACGTTCCTCAGAGATTTTGCTCCATAGTGACCTGATAACATCACACAGTTGCTGCAGATTTGTCGACAGCACATCCCGTTCCACCACATCCCAAAGGTGCTCTATTGGATGAGATGTGGTGAGTGTGGAGGCCATTGGAGGACAGGGACCTCATTGTCCAGTGGTGAGATGATTGGAGCTTTGTGACATGGTGCATTATCCTGCTGGAAGGAGCCATCAGAAGATGGGGACACTGTAGTCATAAAGGGATGGACATGGTCAGCAACAATACTCAGGTAGGCCGTGGTGTTTAAACGATGCTCAATTGGTACTGAGCAGGGCTTTTTTTCTCAAACAATAGGTGCTGACTCTTAACCATGGCCCCACAAAACCCCTCCCCCTACACACACCCTCCAAATCATATCAAATAGTGGGTGTGTTCAGTCAAATTTCACCAAAACAGTAGGAGGGTCTTAAAGGGGCATTGAATACCAGGATTGTATTACATGCAGAGTGCAGTCACTTGTAAACACAGAAACCAGACTTCTGTGTTTACAAGTGATTGTGGTGAGCAGGCACCAAAGGGTCTGAGCCAGAGGTGGTGGTACTGAGTTCCACCAAGTTCCCCCTGAAAAAAAGCCCTGGTACTGAGGGGCCCAAAGTGTGCCAAGAAAATATTCCCTCCCCACCACCATTACACCCCCACCACCAGCCTGAACCGGTGATACAAGGCAGGATGGATCCATACATCAAAGATACAACTATGTTGGTGTCCCTTGTCAATTTTACATTGTATTTTATAAAATGTAACTGCCGACTCCCAAACTGTCATTTCAAGTAAAACACATAGCCAAGTATTATTCTACACAATTTTTTTTTATTGTGCATTAAAAAAAAGAAAACAAATAAAATTAGACATGCTATCTGCCAATAGAACTTAACCAAAAAGTGCATTCTATGCATCCAAAAATATAGAAAATATACCAAATCAAATCATTATTATTCAACCAAAAAATAAAATAAAAGCCTCATGCATGTGTCCTGCTTCTTAATATAGGGCAGGGATCTTCAAACGGCCCTCCAGCTTTTGCAGAACTACACATCCCATGAGGCATTGTAAAACTCTGACATTCACAGACATGACTAGGCATGATGGGAATTGTAGTTCCCGAGCAACTGGAGGGCCATAGTTTGAAGACCCATGATATAGGGAGTCAGCAATGCCAAGAGTTGGTGAAAGCAAGGGGTACATCATCCGGAGAAAATTCTGACAAACATCTGGATTATTCTCCTGGATCTCCCGCAGCAAAGGCATATGACATAATTGGTCACGATTAATAAAGCAACCAAGTCTTGGTCCAAGAACTCCTCCTGTTCCTGGACTGGACTTGGGTCAAAGCAATAACTCCAAGGCCAATAATAAATAACGCGCTACCCCCTCCGATTGCGCAACATGTCTGGTTGACGAACGGCCGTTCAGAAATGAACTGAAAAGCGCGAACTGAAAAGCGCGAAATGAAAAGCGCAAAATGAAAAGTGCAAAATGAAAAACGCGAATCAACACTCACCAAACTTCTACTAACACGAAATTAGCAGAAGGAGCCCAAAGGGTGGCGCTAAAGAGCTGAAAAACAACGTAGTACGTCACTACGTTCGTATTTGTCGGCTGACAATTCCTTGCCGTTTGTATGCAAGACAAGTTTGGGCCAACGCCCTTCGGACAAAAGTCCACGGTTTTGTTGGCCAACAATCCGATCGTGTGTAGGAGGCTTAACTAATTGTTCAGAGGTGTTGGGTTGGACACATGATTACAATGAGTCACAGGTGTTTGTGAGTTTTTCTTGATTTGATCGTACTTGCATTCCCCCACCTGCCCTGTGAAATCTATAGCAAGCCAATACCTGAGATTTCTGCAAGCTTTGGCATTAAAGAAGCTTGTTGATAGTTGTTGCATCTACTGCTGGTGTGCATAAATCAAGATAACGCCTTTATCTTTTTTTTTGCTTTTGTTTATTTTTTTTGTTTTCATTTTTTTTTTCTTAACCAAAACTATAGAAAAGCAAGACGAAAAAGACAGCAGCGTGTAAAGCACAGCCAGAAATAGTTTAATTGATTTGCACAGTCTTTTGAATTATCGACTTGGAGAGAAGCAAGGAGTAAAAGCATTTTTCTGACAGAACAACAGCTTAAATATTTGATGAGGTCGCCTGGCCCCGAAATTCCATTGGCTGAAGAGAAGACAGGTGTAATCAAGCAAAAGCTGACTGATTCGTGCGCCGATCCTCTGCACCTGCTCTCTCCCTTACAAACTTCGTCCAGAGCTCTTTACAGAGAGTTTAGCGTTGATGACATAACTTAGGGGACTAGCTGCGTGCATCATAGCTAAACCTTCCTCTAGAGATAACCATCCTAAAGGGTAACTCCACTTCCGCGGGGAAAAAAAAATAGCAAACAAAAAAATAATAATATAGCGTATACGCTTACAACACAAGTCATCTTGTCATTGAATGTTATTAAAAATGACCTTTCCTTTTCAATCTGCAGCCGCTGTCATTTTCTGTAAATGCAATATGGCCGCCTGCAGGCGCTCTGTACACAAATGATATACAGAACCCCCCCTCCCCAGAAATGTAATTTCCTTCATCTGTGATTGGCTCACTGATTTTCCCAGAAGTCTGCACTAAGATACAAGTCAGATTTTGGGGCATCCCCTGCAACAAAAATGTCATTTTTGGTGAGGTACTCCAAAAGGAAAAATCAGGTCGAAAGAAGATGTAGACCCTGCCACTTTCCTCATTAGAGTCCTGCAGCTGATTGATAATTATAAAATCACTCCAATTAGGTTCACGTGGACACTGGATTTGATTTACTAAAGGCAAATAGACTGTGCACTTTGCAAAGTTGCAGTTGCTCCAGAGCTTGGTAAATTAGGTAAAGCTTCACTTTGCAGGGGGGATTATGGTGTGGGGTATGTCTTTCAGGGGTTGGGCTTGGCCCCTTAGTTCCAGTGAAGGGAACTCTTAAGGCGTCAGCATACCAAGACATTTTGGACAATTTCATGCTCCCATGCAACTTTGTGGGAACAGTTTGGGGATGGCCCCTTCCTGTTCCAACATGACTGCGCACCAGTGTACAAAGCAAGGTCCATAAAGACATGGATGAGTGAGTTTGGGGTGGAGGAACTTGACTGGCCTGCACAGAGTCCTGACCTCAACCCGATAGAACACCTGTGTAGAGCGGAGACTGCGAGCCAGGTCTTCTTGTCCAACATCAGTGCCTGACCTCACAAATGCTCTTCTGGAAGAATGGTCAAACATTCCCATAGACACACTCCTAAACCTTGTGGACGGCCTTCCCAGAAGAGTTGAAGCTGTTATAGCTGCAAAGGGTGGGCCAACTCAATATTGAACCCTACGGACTAAGACTGGGGATGCCATTAACCGCTTCAGCCCCGGAAGATTTTACCCCCTTCCTGACCAGAGCACTTTTTTGCGATTCGGCACTGCGTCGCTTTAACTGACAATTGCGCGGTCGTGCGGCGTTGCTCCCAAACAAAATTGACGTCCTTTTTTTCCCACAAATAGAGCTTTCTTTTGGTGGTATTTGATCACCTCTGTGGTTTTTATTTTTTTGTGCTATAAACAAAAAATGTGACAATTTTGAAAAAAACTCAATATTTTTTACTTTTTGCTACAATAAATATCCCCCAAAAATATATAAAAAAAATATTTTTTTACTCAGTTTAGGCCGATACGTATTCTTCTACATATAATTGGTAAAAAAAAAAATCACAATAAGTGTATATTGATCGGTTTGCGCAAAAGTTCTAGCGTCTACAAAATAGGGGATAGTTTTATGGCATTTTTATTATTACACTTTTTTTTTTTACTAGAAATGGCAGTGATCTGCAATTTTTATCGGGACTGCGACATTATGGCGGACACGTGGGACAATTTTGACACATTTTTGGGACCATTGTCATTTATACAGCGATCAGTGCTATAAAAATACTTTGATTACTGTAAAAATGTCACTGGCAGGGAAGGGGTTAACACTAGGGGGCGATCAAGGGGTTAATTGTGTTCCCTAGTGTGTGTTCCAACTGAAGGGGGGAGGGGACTGTGTAGGGGAGATGACAGATCGCTGTTAATACTTTGTCACTTCTCCCCTCCCCCCTTACACACACAGATCCCGGTTCTCGGTGTGCCCCGAGCAATCGCGGGAGCCCGGTGGTGATCGTGACCGCCGGGAGCTCGCATCGGCTCCATGGGCGGGCAGGGGGCGCGCACTGCCCACAGGGCGAAGCGCCATTACATGACGTCGTTTCGCCCAGCCGAGCCATTCTGCCGCGGCTGGTCAGCAAGTGGTTAAAGATCATGTGCGTGTAAAGGCTGGCGTCCCAATACTTTTGGTAATATAGCGTATTTCTGTGTATCAGGAGAGATAAAGTTTAATGTGCCCATCCATTGGCTCATACAGCATCCATCTTCAATTTTTTTTTTTAATAATGATTTTAACTATGAAAAAAATCTAAACTGACCATCTTGAATCTTTATAAGTAGACCCCCAAAGCGCCATCTTTTACTTTATAACAAACCAGAACTCACAGAGTTAACAGGATCGTCACAATACTTTTCATTTTATGTAAATGCCTCTGCAAGATAAGGAGGTTTAGAGCTATCTCCCCTTATCAAAGCCGAATAAGCGCCAGAAATTAATTGAAAATATGAAAAACTAAGTCAACAGACCAGATGAAAAAATCCTATTATTGATTATCAGTGATTTGTGGCACTAATGAACAAACCCTTTAAATAAAGGAAGCTCCTGCTGGAGGCAGCTTCACTTTCCAGAGCTTGCTGTTTTGTTATTTCTGGTAATGAGCTTCGTATAAACAAATTGAGCTTTGGTGACCCA
This sequence comes from Lithobates septentrionalis, assembly GCA_037952835.1. Taxonomy (NCBI): domain Eukaryota; kingdom Metazoa; phylum Chordata; class Amphibia; order Anura; family Ranidae; genus Lithobates; species Lithobates septentrionalis. Next base: position 1,372,358 of record JBBDGP010000760.1, on the reverse strand, counting down.
AATGTGAAAACTAAATGTAACATTTGCAGAAATTAATGAAAACAGTTCAACTTGTAAAGAGGTGACAGGACCTCCTAGTGTGGGCCGTGGTCATCTCTGGACAGGATTCCCTATATCGTGAAGATATTTCTTAAATGTGGCCGGCTGTTGGGGGCTTTATTCAAGGAACTTGGGCCAAGCTGTGGGCATGAAGATGAAGGGCGAGGAAGCCAAGAGATGTAGACTGCTCAGCAGGGTTTGGGTGCCCGTTCAATTGGTCACCTTCAGAGCTTCACAAATGGTGACTGTCCCCAGACGTTAAGGTTGTCTGGTTACCTTCAGCCAGTGGCGTCGCTAGGGGGTGGCTTTTGGGGCTATAGCCCCGAATCTGGGGTCCGTAGCCCTGAGTCTCTGCAGGGGTCCCCAAGGGGAGGGGAGGCTCTCTGGGCACCCTGATGTAAGTAGGGGGCTCTCTGGGGACCCTGATGCAAGAGAGAGGCTATCTGGGGACCCTGATTTAAGGGGGAGGCTCTCTGGGGACCCTAAGGTAAGGGGGGCTCTCTGGGGACCCTGATCCAAGGGGGAGGCTCTCTGGAGACTCTGATGTAAGGAGGAGGCTCTCTGGGGATCCTGATGTGAGGGGGGCTCTCTGGGGACCCTGATGTAAGTGGGGAGCTCTCTGGGGATATATACACACACACACACACGTATATTACTGTATATACATGTGTATGCCCGCCCAAGCGTATGACTTTCTTTACTATGCTGCTATGGGCTCTAGCCCCAGGTCTTTTGTAGACCTAGCAACACCCCTGCCTTCAGCCCTGTACAAAACAGGGACTGTTCCTAAAATTTAGGGTCATCTCGTCACCCTCAGCCCTGTATCAATGAGAACAGTCCTAGAAGTTAGTCATCTGATCACCTTCACTCCTACACAAATGGAAGCTGTTGTCAGAATGTTTGGGTCTTTTGTTCACCTTCAGCCCTGTACAAATGGATACTGCCTCCAGAAGTCCAGGTTATCCGGTCACCTTCAGCCCTCTACAAATAGGGAATGTACCCAGAACTCAAGGTCATCGGGTGATCTATAGTCCTATACAAACAGGGACTGTCCCCAGAAGCCCAGATCATCTAGTAACCCTCAGATCTGTACAAATAGGAGCTGTTCCCTTGAAGGGTAACTCCACTTTTCATGGGGGGAAAAAAAAAATAGCAAACAAAGAAAAAATGATATAGTGTATACAGTTGTGACACAAGTCAGATTGTAATTGAATGTTATTAAAAATGACCTTTCCTTTTTAATCTGCAGCCCCTGTAATTTTCTGAACATGCAATGCAATATGGCTACTTGGAGTTGTACAGAATGTGTACTGACCACTCCCCAGAAACATCCTGCTTGTGTGATTGGCTTACCAATTTTCCCAGAAGTCTGCCTAAGATACAAGTCAGGTTTCAGACATCCCTTGCAACAAAAATTTCATTTTTGGTGAGATACTCCCAATAGGAACACTACTAAAGGGATGCAGGCCCCGCATTATTAGTGCCCTGCCAGGTGCACAGCTGATAGATAATTATGAAACCGCTCCCATTAGACCTTCTCGGCACAGAGGAACAAACAGGGCTTTCTTCGAAATAACAAAAGGTAGGAATCTGCAACAAAGTTTGTTATAATCCTTGAAATGTACACAGATGACCCAGAGGGGAAGGTTTTTTTCCTCAACAAAAGTGGAGTTACACTTTAAGTAATGTGGTGACCTGTATGTAGGCAGGTGCCTACAGAAGGGTTCATGTTTTATTTTCTGTGCTGATTGTTTTGCAGTTATTGGCTTCAAGTCTGCTGCCTTTCCTGTGAAACTGTTACACTGTATATATGTGGAGGATCTGAGGGTTGATTGGCTAGATCTTGCAGTCAATTTTCCACAGATACACATAAAAAAGGGCCCTCCAGTGCCCCAAAAAGGAGTTGCTGGAAACACTGTCAAAATGTAGGCTGTTATGCTGCTGGACTGTGCACCCAGCAGGGGGGACAGTCGGGGTTCCCTGAGGGCCTGGGAATATGAGGACTCTTAACTACCAAGGATGGACTGATGGCCTTTTAAAGTGGTTGTAAACCCTTTACAACCACTTTTCACTACAGGTAATTCCGCGTACACACGTTCGGAATTTCCGTCAGAAAAAACTTGGATGGTTTTTCCGACGGAATTCCGCTCAAGCTTGCCTTGCATACACACGATCACACAAAAGTTCTCTGAACTTTCGACCGTCAAGAACGCGGTGATGTACAACACTACGATGAGCCGAGAAAATGAAGTTCAATGCTTCCGAGCATGCGTCGAATTGTTTCCCAGCATGCGTGATTTTTTGCGCGCCCGAATTGCATACAGACGAACGTATTTTCGGATAGGAACTTTTCCCGACCGAAAAATAGAGAACCTGCCCTCAATCTTTTGCTGGCTGGAATTCCGCCAGCAAAAGACCGATGGAGCATACACACGGTCGCATTTTCCGACAAAAAGCTTTCATCTGGGTTTTGCTGGCGGCATTTCCGATCGTGTGTACGTGGCATAAGCCTATAATAAGGCTTACCTGTAGCTACCCTGGATATCTTCTAAACCTACACGGTTTAGGAGATATCCCCTGTATCTTCAGGTGCCGACGTCATCGGCACATGCGCACTGAAGCAATGGCATGTACCTGCCATTGCTTCAGTTAGTGCGCCATTACCGGTGCGCGAGAGTGACGTCATCGCGGCTCCGGCCAGTCACAGCGCCGGAGCCCACGATACCCGGAAGTAACTCCGGGAGCGATGTCGCCGGCCGGAGTGGTGTACGAGGACCGCTGCGGGGGCTTCAATCTCAGGTAAGTGACTCATAATGAGCTAGTATGCTATGCATACTAGCTCATTATGCCTCTGTCTGTTTTTTTTTTTCATTTATTTTTTTAAAGTGAGTGGGTTTGCAACCACCATAAGGATCTTTGCTAAACATGGACTTTATAGACTCTGTGCTACCCCTTGTGGATTATTTGCCAATCATGGACTCTGCCTCTAATGGACAGTAAAGACTCTCTGCTGTTATTCAGGTATAATTACTATATGGGCACTGAAGCACCTTGTACAAGAAATTAGGTGAGAAGCTGCCTGATATGTTCCTGTATGTTGCTTTTCTTCTGTTCAATTTCCGTTAACTGCTTAATGCCTGGCCTGCAGTCTCTTTCTAAGTAGTGTATTGCATGGCATATCTAAAAGAACAGGACTTATTACATTGGGACTGTAATGAGACCGGAGGGTTTTTTGGGGGTTTTTTTTCAGATGCGGCGGTTGTCGTGATTGATGGTGGATTTACACGGGGGACATTTTTAATACATATTTTAAAGGATTTGTCAAAAACTTGTGTTGTGTCTTTACTCACTTTTAACACTTTTTTGGTGGATGGGTGGGGGGGGGCAGGATCTGGGGGACCCTTGTTAAAGGGGGCTTCCAGATTCCAAAAAGCCCCCATCCCGCAGACCCCCACAACCACCAGCCAGGGTTGTGGGGAAGAGGCCCTTGTCCCCATCAACATTATTATTATACAGGATTTATATAGCGTCAACATTTTACGCATCGCTTTACAATATAAAAGGGAGACAATACAGTTATAATACAAGAGGATTAAGAGGGCCCTGCTCACAAGAGCTTACAATCTAATAGGGTGGGGCAGGTGGTACAAAAGGTTGTAACTGTGGGGAATGAGCTGATGAAAGTGGTAGGAGATTAGTTGGAGACGTGATAGGCTTCCCTGAAGAGATGAGCTTTCATGAAGGTAGCAAGGGTAGGGGATAGCCGGAGAGGTTGAGGTAGCGAGTTCCAGAGGATAAGAGAGGCTCTGGAGAAATCCTGGAGACGAGCATGAGAGAAGGAGATGAGAGAGCTTGAGAGCAGGAGGTCTTGAGAAGAGCGGAGAGGGCGATTTGGGTGATATTTGGAGACAAGATTGGTGATGTAGCTCGGGGCAGAGTTGTGAATGGCTTTGTATGTTGTGGTTAGTATTTTGAATTTAATTCGCTGGGTGATTGGTAGCCAGTGTAGGGATTGGAGGAGAGGGTTGGCAGACACTGAGCGGTTGGTAAGTTGTATAAGTCTGGCAGCAACATTCATGATAGACTGAAGAGGAGATAGCCTATGGAGAGGCAGGCCAATGAGAAGGGAATTGCAATAGTCAAGGCGAGAGATAACAAGGGAGTGAATGAGGAGCTTGGTGGTTTCATTTGTTAAAAAGGGGCGAATTTTAGAGATGTTACAGAGGTGAATTCTACAAACTTTTGACAACGATTGGATTTGAGGCTGAAATGACAAGTCAGAGTCTAGGACTACACCTACAAGGTGCTTTTGGTGGGGGGGCAGAGACAAAGCACTCCCCATGTTGAGGGCATGTGGCCTGATATGGTTCAGGAGGGGGGGGACTGCTTGCTCACACACCCTCCCCCCTTTCCTGGCCTGCTGGGCTGCATGCTCTGATAAAGGTCTGGTTTGGACCTTGGGGGGGGACACCACGCCGGTTTCTTTTAAAACTATTGACGTGGGGTTCCCCTTAAATTTCCCAGCAGCCCCTAAGGGGACCCCAGACTTTTTTTTTTTCAGAATTTCCTATTGCCGGCATTCTTTTGTTTACATTTCAGCTGTCAGTAGGGAAGCCCGCTGACAGCTGAAGAGTCATCGTTTGTTAAGGATGTGGCAGCCGGCTTCCCAGATGGTCCATTATTTTGTGACCGAATTTGATTCGTTGCAAAAATTTTGAATTTGTTAGAAAATGAATAAACAAAACTAAATTAAATTAAACATAACTAAACTAAACTAATTTGGAAACGAATCAACAAAACAAAAAATTTGTAACATAACAAATTTATAAGAAATTAAACACATTATTCAGTTCGGCACATGTCTACTTTTTGTACCAGTACAGTCAGTTAGCCTGAGGTTGCTAGAGGCTTAACTGTGTTCATTGTGGCTGGCCTCTAACACAAGCCATACATGGATCGAAAATCAGAAATTCTGTGCGTTTTGTGATCCGATGGCGCCACCATTGATTTTGAAATTCGACCAACCAATCCTTCATTGTCACCTCATGTTTTTACAGAAAAAAATTTTCATAGCCAGGAATCTTCTTTTCTTTCCATGAATTTTCTTTTCTTGCACTCATGCGCATTTACTTTCTCGATTATATTTCTTGCACGTTTCTCCCATCTTTGATTAGAAAATCGTTTGTTTAAAAAAAAAAAATTTCTCACTTGCCCGATCATTCAAATGGCCACATGTATATCGGCCATTGCTGCGGCTCACTAATGGTGCGAAATTTGAATGAAAATGCTTAGTTAACCACATCCCACCAAGCCTAAAGCAGAATGATGGCCGGGGGTGGCTTTATTATCCTGATATGACGTCCAGCAAGATAAGCCGCTCATGCCCCCCCCAGGGCGATCGGTAGTGTGGTGTATCGCTCTAACACACCGCATCTCTGTTCTTCATAAAGAGCCTGTGATGTAGGCTCTTTACCATGTGATCAGCTGCGTCCAACAGCTGATCACATTCGTAACCAGGAAGTGCCAGTTATCGACTTTTCTTCTGTTCACGCTGACAGGGTGCAAGTAGAGGAGAGCCGATAAGCGGCTCCCCTGACAGGGGGGGTCTGCGCTGATAATCAGCATATTGATTATCAGTGCAGACCCATCAGCGGTGCCCACAAGGATGCCCACAAGTTCCCACCTAGATTGCTAATCAGTGCCCATCAAGGATGCCAATCAGTGCCTCTTCATCAGTGCCATATATCAGTGCTCATCATTGCCACCTATCAATGCCCATCAGTACTGAATATCAGAGTCCACCTATCAGTGCCCATCAGTGCTGCATATCAGAGTCCACCTATCAGTGCCCATCAGTGCTGCATATCAGAGTCCACCTATCAGTGCCCATCAGGGGGGCGTGGTTTGGCTATGCAGCAGTGAGGACGCGTCTCTCTCGTGCTCCGGCGCCATCACACTATTTACAGCACTTATCCTGTTTCGATTGCTCCCACTCGCCCTAAAAAGATGCGGAAGAGATCGGGGAAGACCTTGCCTAAAAAAGGATCTGCCGTGGGATCGATTAAACGATTCCTGGCCACGGAACCAGACGATCCGGAGGATATGGACGGCCTAGGCCGCTCTCCAGGAGGCACAAGCTCCGGTACAGGCTCCGCCCACCGACGCAGGCCCGAACACAGACACCGCTCTCCAGTGTCCTCGGCCGGCTCAGAGGGAGAGGAGGGCTCCTCCAGGCGATCGGGAGTAGAGGCACTGGTAAGCGACCTACCTACTAAAACGGAGCTTGCCTCCATGTTACTAGGCCTGGAACGTGCCATTAAAAAGGAGGTGTCTGCGGTTCGAGCTGACCTCTCACATGTCTTAGAAAGAGTGGAGGAGTCAGAGCAGCGCCTTGATCGCCACGCGGCGGCCATTAGACACCTACAGTCCTCAACACGTGCACTCACTATAGCACATAGAATGGCATTATACAAAATCGAGGACCAGGAAAACCGCAACAGGAGGAATAATATTCGGATCAGAGGCCTACCGGAGGCTACGGGGGATGATGATCTTCTCCCCTCCGTCCGGGGCATTTTCAACGGTCTACTGGGCCAGGCCGCAGACTACCCTTTGAAAATTGATAGAGTGCACAGAGCCCTTCGCCCCCGGAACCTCTCTTCAGATGTCCCCCGTGATGTCATTTGCAGGATCCACTACTATGAGGAAAAAGAGCTCATCATGAAAAAAGCCAGAGATTCTGCAGCATTGGACTTTGATGGTGCCATGCTATCATTTTTTCCAGATCTTGCTAGGGAAACCCTGGAACGGCGTCGAGCCCTACGCCCCTTGACAGAGAAATTGCGAGAAAATTCGATCAAATACAGATGGGGGTTCCCAGCCGCACTGATTGCTAACAGAGATGGTAAAACCGCGATTCTTCGATTTCCAGAAGAGCTGGACAAATTCTGCATGGATGTCAACATCTCTCCGCCAGAACTCCCCGGATGGCAAGACAACATCCCTACTTTGCCCGCAACGGCGGAATCAGGTTGGCGAAAGATTGAGCGCAAAAATCGCTCTCCCACCTCCGGAGGATCCACCGAAATGGGTTAAGACTGTGAGTTATATGGCCCTTCTTTTTGTTTTTGCTGTCAGAGCAAAAATGCACCTGCCTCCTACCGGGTATTACTCTGGTAACAACACAGTTGTGAATGAACACTGAATAGGCCGTTAGCCTCGACACATCTATGTTGGACTATAATTTTGTCCACTTGGTTCCTGTTTTTTTTTTTTTTTTTCTTGTTTTTTGATTTTCATCTTAATTTTATAGACTCCCTCCTGATCGTAAGTGATATGATTATTGCATCATAAGTGCCTTCTATATTTGTACTTAATAACTTGTGAAGTTTTGGTGTTGGCGCCGGAGCAACCAGACGACGCCCACACCAATTTTGGTGACCGTGTGCATATGCACGGAATACCACACTCACCTGTGCAAGGGGCGCCACGCCGGCTGGAGGCCCTATTCCCTAGCTCATATCTGGGCAACGGGGATGGGGGCGTCCTGCCGCTGGTATGCCCCACCACGCACCGCAGTATAATGCGTGCACACTTTGACCACCCCCCTATCTGGTCTAAATTCCAACCACTAATGGATATTGTTTGTTCTGTTTTTCTTCTCATTTCTTTGACCTTTCCCTTTTCTCTCACCCCTTCCCACCCTACCCACCCCTTTCTCAAATTTTCTGTACCCACCTCAGGTCCGGCTCTCCAGGATATAGTGAACATGTGCTCCCCCTGTTGGTCTCCATGGCTAAGGTAAATCTTATCTCTTTTAATGTCAGAGGGCTATACGCCCCAGGGAAGAGGCACAACTTATACAGGGAGCTGGGTCGCCTGCGGGGAGACATTGTTTTCTTGCAGGAGACCCACCTCACTCAATCTACACGGGTAAAACTCTCCTCACAGCAATACCCAACGTGGTACTACAGCTTATCGGATGTACATAAAGCTAAAGGTGTAGCCATTGGATTCCGTAGGGGGACCCCGTTCACACTAGAATCCATGTTAAGTGATCCATTCGGACGCTTTCTGTTCATTAGAGGCAACCTGGGTAGTATGACTTGTACACTTGCCACTATATACGCACCTAATCGAGATCAAGCAGGCTTCATTGCCTCTACTCTTAATAAACTCAGGGATTTTGCACGCGGGTGTGTCCTCCTAGCTGGAGATTTTAACATCCCACTGGAACCTATCATAGACACGTCCAGAGGCAAGACTAATATACCTCATAAACGTCTGCGATTTGTTCGCAAACGAATGCACGAATCCCAGCTGGTTGACATATGGAGAATTATGCACCCGCGTGCGAAAGACTATACCCATTTTTCACAGGTTCACCACACATACTCCAGAATAGACTTTTTTCTAATCGACCACCACCATCTTTCCCTAGCTACAAATACACATATCGAATCATCTCCTCTGTCAGACCACGCCCCTATCACACTGACCATTAAAATTCCCTCCATACCACACAGATTTACCAATTGGAAACTTAACGAACATCTCCTAGAAGAGGAAATAGATAGAAAACAAATAGGTGAGAGTTTATCCCTCTTCTTTGCAGAAAATAAACGCCCCGAAAGCTCATCAGGAATAATTTGGGAAGCACACAAAGCCCATATTAGAGGAAAACTCATTGAACTAGGGTCTAGAAAAAAGAAGGAACGAGTATTTCATCAATCCAAGCTACTAGAGGAGATTAGGGACCTTGAACAATCCCATAAGGCAAACCAATCGCAGGCGGTATTTCACAACTTAACCTTGAAAAGAGAAGAGTTAAAGTCTCTCTTTCATAGTGAACAAAAACAACAAGCACGTACTGTGGCTCAACGTTTTTATGAATGGGGTAATAAACCTAGTAGACTATTGGCGCGTTCACTTCAACAAAAGAAAACAGCCACCTTCATAACTAAAATTAAAAACACTACAGATGACCTGATACACGACACACCCTCAATAGCTAAAGAATTTCGAGAATTCTACCAACACTTATACCACGTCCATCACTCAGTAACAGACAGGGATACTAAAACCAAACTTATAAAAGAATATCTAGCCCAAGCTAACCTTCCCAGACTATCACCCAAGGTACTAGACGCTCTGGATGGGGAGCTCACCATAGCGGAGTTGCGTATAGCATTAAAAGCCATGGCAAACGGTAAATCACCGGGCCCAGACGGTTTCACTGTAGCATATTACCGTACCTTCGCGGATACACTACTCCCGCATTTAACTTCCTACGCTAACGCAGTTTCGGATGGTGAGATGCTCAGGCCTGAAACTACCCACGCGCACATTTCTATTATCCCCAAACCTGGCAAAGATCCTAGCATCTGCGGCAGCTATCGTCCCATCTCACTGTTGAACATCGACGTAAAAATTTATGCTAAAGCTATAGCGAACAGACTCCTCCCCCTGATACCGCAGTGGGTCTCCCCTGACCAGACTGGGTTCATTCCTGGAAGGGAAGCAAGGGATAATGCCCTTCGTACTATATCTCTAATAACACACACCAGGGGGTCGTCCCAGTCCACCCTCCTATTATCAACAGATGCTGAAAAAGCGTTTGATAGGGTGGATTGGGACTTCCTCATGGCTACACTGACCCACCTAGGTATTAAGGCCCCCTTACTGACACAAATAAAGGCCCTGTATGACTTCCCTACAGCTCAATTGAGAGTGAACGGTACCCTTAGTGCCCCTTTTACCCTGTATAATGGCACTCGTCAGGGCTGCCCCCTCTCACCTATTTTATTCGCCCTGTCACTTGAACCCTTTCTGTCCACTGTGAGACACAACCCATCCATACACGGGATTACAGTAGGCCCAACTGAACACAAATACGCCGCATACGCGGACGATATCTTATTTTATGTGCAACAACCTCTGATATCGCTTCCTAACCTTCAGTCAGAACTTGAAAAATATGGCCGCATCTCCAACTTTAAAATTAATATGTCCAAATCAGAAATCCTTAACATATCCACCCCCTCACAGACCGCTTCCCAATTGAAAAGTTCTTTTCCCTTTAGCTGGCAGGCACACAAGCTGAAATATCTGGGCATCTACCTAACCCCGAATCCTGACGCCCTTTTCCGCACAAACTTTTTGCCCCTACTAAACGTGATCAAAACTGACTTACAGAAATGGACTCAGATGGCACATTCTTGGTTGGGGAGGATAGGGGTCATCAAGATGAATATACTACCCAGGTTGCTATTTCTATTTCAAATGATCCCATTTAGAATACCAGTAGGTTTCTTCACAATATTAAAATCGCTAATTGGCAAATATATATGGAACAGAAAGCGTCCCAGGATCGCAAGGTCCCTACTGTACAGACCCAAACGGGAAGGAGGCTTAGCCCTACCAGACTTTAAAAAATATTTCTTGGCAACTATACTGACTAGAATCTCCGATTGGAAATTCCACAAAAAAACCAAGCTCTGGGTTGATCTAGAAACAGAACTAAGCGGCTCCGACCTCTTTACACAACTATGGGTACCACAGAAATTCAGAGTCTTATCATCCAAGACCTCTCCGCTTACTCATTCCACCCTTATGATATGGGACTCTATCTGTAAAACAAACAACTGGCTATACAACTCACCCCTTATGTCACTATCTGGACACAACTACTTCCCACCAGGGAATCTCGGCCGCGGGGCCCACCCGTGGTCTTTGGGATCGCTGACCCATTTACACCAGGTCTCTTCCTCAAAGGGAATTTTGCCCCTGAACACAATCTTGCAAAACTCAATGGCGACACCTATGGAACAATGGAGATACAGACAACTTGCGGCCTTTATTCAATCTCTTCCTAAACCTATTAGACCTATCAACGACCTTACACCCATTGAGTCAACTTTAGCCGAGTCACATCCAGTGGAAAAACCAGTTTCCCACTTCTACCAAATAATGCAAATGGCAACTCCTGCAGGAGACCCGGCTTTCCTACACAACTGGGAAATGGAACTTCAAAAAAAGCTGTCTCCAACACAAAAATCCAACATTCTCATAATGTCACATATCACATCCTCAGCCACCAAAACTGCCGAAGTGAACTATAAGCTGCTAACCAGATGGCACTACACACCAGCCCTTCTTCATAAATATTTTCCACATGTCTCTCCTTTGTGTTGGCGAGGATGTGGGGAACGTGCAACACATGCCCACATCTGGTGGTTCTGCCCACTGATACGACCGTTTTGGTTGTCTATACTTCATTGGATTAAGGTGATTCAAGGAGATGAGGTTCCCAATGACCCGTTTGTGGTTCTTTTACACTGTACAGGCAAGCCAGTAGGAGCATATAAAAAATCCATAACTCCTCACCTTCTCAATGCTGCCAAAGCATTGATTCCCAGACTATGGAAACAAAAAAACATACCCACACTACGCCAATGGCTAACGGAAGTTGATCGCACATATTACATGGAAGACCTCACCCTCTCGCTCAGGAACAAATCTGATTATGTAACAAAAATATGGTCCTGCTGGTTTGCCTTTAAATACACAACAGTCTTTTCGGAAATTATGTCAAAGCCTGAATAAAATGTTTTAGATGATGAATATTGTACACAAGAGTCAGGACCTGAGGAAACCCCATACCCCCCCTACCCCCCTACCTTTTTCCTCTACCTCCCTCCATCTTCATCACTCTTTCCTCTTCTACTTTTCCTGTCTGCTTTCTATGCGATCTATTCATGTTTAAGCATTTGAACTTTAATGGTACAACACCGTTATATGGTTGAGAGATAGCCGAGACATCAATGTCCGGGCAGTACCATAACAAGGAAGATGATCCTAACACTGAAAATTTGAAAAATAGAGAAAAAACCTAATTATCCTGGGCATTGATGTTAGATATAGAAACCTGTCTTTCTATGCCGAGCAGGAATTAGCCATCTTTCCTGTCAGAGGGTATACGATATACTATGTACACGCACCTTTGTAACCCATACACCCCATATATCAATCATATCCTTGTTATGTGATATATACCTTTTCTTGTACCATTTCTCCTTTTCACTTGTCTGTAATTGTGCAATATTGTTTTTACCTTTTTTCTTAAATAAAAAATAATTAAACAAAAAAATCAGTGCCCATCAGTGCTGCATATCAGAGTCCACCTATCAGTGCCCATCAGTGCTGCATATAAGAGTTCATATATCAGTGCCCATCAGTGCTGCATATCAGAGTCCATCTATCAGTGCCCATCAGTGCTGCATATCAGAGTCCATCTATCAGTGCCCATCAGTGCTGCATATAAGAGTCCATCTATCAGTGCCCATCAGTGCTGCATATCAGAGTCCACCTATCAGTGCCCATCAGTGCTGCATATCAGAGTCCATCTATCAGTGCCCATCAGTGCTGCATATCAGAGTCCATCTATCAGTGCCCATCAGTGCTGCATATCAATGTCCACCTATCAGTGCCCATCAGTACTGAATATCAGAGTCCATCTATCAGTGCTGCATATCAGAGTCCACCTATCAGTGCCCATCAGTGCTGCATATAAGAGTCCATATATCAGTGCCCATCAGTGCTGCATATCAGAGTCCACCTATCAGTGCCCATCAGTGCTGCATATAAGAGTCCACCTATCAGTGCCCATCAGTGCTGCATATCAGAGTCCATCTATCAGTGCCCATCAGTGCTGCATATTAATGTCCATCTATCAGTGCCCATCAGTACTGCCTATCAGAGTCCACCTATCAGTTCCCATGAGTGCTGCATATCAGAGTCCACTTATCAGTGCCCATTAGTGCTGCATATTAGTGCTCCTCATCATCATTTCCCATTAGTGCCACCTATCAGTGCCCATCAGTGCAGCCTATCTATTCCAATCAGTGCTGCATATTAGTGCCTCATCATCAATGCCTACCAGTGCCCATCAGTGACACCTCATCAGTGCCAGTTAGTGCAGCCTCATCAGTGCCCATCAGTATTGTAGAAAACTTACTTATTTACAAAATTTTATAACAGAAACTTAAGAAAAACTTATTTTTGTTTAGCAAAAATAAAAACCCCAGTGGTGATCAAACACCACCAAAAGAAAGCTTTATTTGGAGGGGAAAAAAAAAAAGATAAAAATATCATATGGGTACAGCGTTGCAGGACCACGCAATTGTCATTCAAAGTGCGACAGCGCTGAAAGCTGAAAATTGGCCTGGGCAGGAAGGGGGTTTAAGTGCCCGATATTGAAATGGTTAAGATTTTCCTAAGAAAATGCTTTCGAAATTCGAACCCATATAAGCCTGGGTCATCCGCTGACCTTTAGGTACAAATGAATACAGATCTGTAGAAACAGTGTGCTATCTGCAATCAATGAAAAACCAATACGAGTGAGATCACATTTACTGTAGATAAAAAAAAAAAATCACTTGATATACACCCAAACCACATCTCCTGATGTAACTAATAGAAAAGTACTGCTTTGCAGCAGAAAAGTATATTATGAGCCTAATCATTTATTTCCGACGTGACTGGATTACGAGACGCTTCCCACCTCATTGAGCCACAACGGGAGTCCCATTCATTAAGATTTGCCTGCAATTACATTGCTTGATTACACTAATTGCTCTGCTTCTCTCCAAATCTACAATCTCACTACCCCGTAGATGTAAATGATATTTGTTGTGTGTTTTGTACCTGATCATTTCTAGAGGAATACCGTATTTCTTACATGCCTAAGTTGCTTTTGCTCTTTTATATATTTAGGGGTTTTAACCGCTTGCTGGCCAGGCCTTTTTTTTTACATTTGATGCTTACAAGTTAAAGTCAGTATTTTTTGCTAGAAAATTATTTAGAACCCCCAAACATCACATATATATATATCTATATCTATATATATATCTATATCTATGTATATATATATAGATATAGATATATATATATATATATAGATATCTATATATATAGATATCTATATAGATATCTATATAGATATCTATATATAGATATCTATATATAGATATCTATATATATATATAATGATTGTTGAGTTATTTACACTGTATTACAAGCTGTACACTCACTACTTTACATTGTAGCAAAGTGTAACTTCATCAGTGTTGTCACATGAAAAGATAGAATAAAATATTTACAAAAATGTGAGGGGTGTACTCACTTCTGTGAGATAATGTATATATATATATTAGTAGAGACCCTAGAGAATAAAATGGCAGTTGTTGCAGTATTTTATGTCACACGTTATTATTTATTAACGTGTGACATTTATTAACGTGTGACATATTATTTATTATTAGGAAAAAAATACACTTCAATGAATTAAAAAAAAAAAAAAAACAGTAAAATTAAGCCCAATTTATTTGTATAATGTAAAAGATGATGTTACGACTAAATTGATACCTAACATGTCACACTTTAAAATTGCACACTACAGTATTTAAAAATCTCCATAGGCGACGCTTTACATTTTTTTTACAGGTTACCTGTTTAGAGTTACAGAGGAGGTCTTTTGCTAGAATTATTGCTCTCGCTCCAACGTTCATGGCGATACCTCACATGTGTGATGTGAATACCGTTTACATGTGTGAGCGTGACTTACATATGCGTTCGAATCTACGTGCGAGCTCGGAGGGATGGGGGCACTTTAAAAAAAAAAAAAAAAATTCTTAATTTGTTTAATATTTTAATTTTTACACAGTCAGTCCCTTTTTTTTTTTTTTTGATCACTTTTATTCCTATTACAAGGAATGTAAATATCCCTTGTAATAGGAATAGGGCATGACAGGTCCTCTTTATGTACAAAACATATTACAGCGCACACAAACAAGAATGACATTTCCTGCAAGGCTAGTTAAAAACACCTGAACATATTAAAAAAAATACGGGGGGGGGGGGGGGGGTTTGGTCACACTATATGGTCATATAGTGCTAAGCCCACTTACTGCGACAATGCAAAGTCCCCCGATTTAGTGGGTCCTACACTAGTAATAGAATGGAAGATGCTGTGTCTCCTTATATATTTTATTTTTATTTTATTTTTACACTGTTCCATTTAAAAAGAAAATGATCACTTGTATTGCTGTCACAAGGAATGTAAACATCCCTTGTGACAGTAATAGGAGGGAGGGATCTGGGGGTCTAAAAGACCCCAAACCCCTCCTCTGCGCTTGAAAGTATTCAAAACGTCAACATTTGCGTTTGTGAATACTTTTTGATTTTTGAAAACTGGCGCCGTTGGTTTCCAAGTAAACCGGAAGTGACGTAGCACTGAAACGCTCGCCGAGCCAAATCCCATTCATTTCAATGGCCCCGGTTCACATATGAGCATTCTGTCTCCTGAAGCAAAACGCCTGTGGCTGAAAAAAAGTACGTGAGCTTCTTTTTGGCAGATTACAAGCGTCTTTGGCCCCATTGACTTCAATAGAAACGCCTGACTTGAGCGTTTTTATGCTTAAAGCAGCAGCTCTCCGCCCCCAATTTCCTCTCCTTCTCCTCCCCCTTGTGCTTTCTATTGACTAAACAAAAACGCCTGAAGCTTTAAAATGATTGAAATACGCTTCTAAAGAGTGGAGCCCCCCCACCACCACCACCAAAAAAGGAATACTGCTGACTTTTGTTATTAGAACAATTACCTGTCCAGGAATCCTGCGATTTCAGCACCCCAGCCCATTTTTCCATCAGCTCTCGGGTGCTGCCGCCACCATTCATTGTGAGGGAAACCTTGTGGCTTCACAGCTGGTTTCCTATTGCACTTTGTAAATGGCACAGCGACGGGGGAAGGAGGGGGGGGCGAACTTCAAGGGGACCGGGAAGTGGGGACGGGTACATGTCAAAAACAGGTACCAGCTCCCCCGCGAAAGGTGCCAAATGTGGCAGCAGAGTGGGGGGGGGGAGAAGTAAACAAGCAGAGCTTCCCCTTTAGGGTGGAGCTACACTTGAAGGCTCAGTTCACACTGGGGAGATGTGGGCACCACTGCGATTCCTGTGCTGGTTCCCGCATCGCATCTGAATCGCAGGCAGTTCAGGTGTCAATATAAAGTTATTGACATCCCAAAATCGGTTTGCAGAACTGTAGAACTGCGAACTGTAGAATTTGTTCACATGGCACTGAAGGGCACTGATGAGGGGGCAATGATGAGGAGCCACTAATGTGCAGCACTGATGGGCACTGATAGGCGGCACTGATATGAAGCACTGATGGGCACTGATAGGTGGCACTGATTGGGCATTGATGGGTGACACTGATGGGCTTTGATGGGCGGCACTGATATAAAGCACTGATGGGCACTGATAGGCGTAACTGATGGGCACTGATAGGCGGTTGTGATATAAAGCACTGATGGGTACTGATAGGAGGAATTGATGGGCACTGATAGGCGTACTGATATAAAGCACTGATAGGCGGATTTGATGGGCACTGATAGGCGGCACTGATATAAAGCACTGATGGGCACTGATAGGTGGCACTGATGGGTGTTGATGAGTGACACTGAAAGACACTGAAGGGCACTGATGCGGGGGCAATGA
This sequence comes from Lithobates septentrionalis, assembly GCA_037952835.1. Lineage (NCBI taxonomy): Eukaryota > Metazoa > Chordata > Amphibia > Anura > Ranidae > Lithobates > Lithobates septentrionalis. The sequence continues at coordinate 1,355,768 of JBBDGP010000760.1, read as the reverse complement.
TGAGGAGGCACTAATATGCAGCACTGATGGGCACTGATAGGCAGCACTGATATGAAGCACTGATGGGCACTGATAGATGGCACTGATTGGGCATTGATGGGTGACACTGATGGGCTTTGATGGGCGGCACTGATGGGCACTGATAGGCGGCACTGATATGAAGCACTGATGGGCACTGATAGGTGGCACTGATGGGTGTTGATGAGTGACACTGATGGGCACTGATGGGTGGCACTGATGGGCACTGATAGTCGTCACTGATGGGAACTGATAGGCGGCACTGATATGAAGCACTGATGGGCACTGATAGGTGGCACTGATGGGCAGCACTGATGGGCACTGATAGGCGGCACTGATATGAAGCACTGATGGGCACTGATAGGTGGCACTGATGGGCAGCACTGATGGGCACTGATAGGCGGCACTGATGGGTAGCACTGAAGAGCACTGATGGGCATTGAAAGGCAGCACTGACTTGCATCACTGATGGGCACAAACTGCTTCCCCTTTTGGGTGGAGCAACGCTTTAAGGCTCGGTTCACACTGATGAGATGCGGGAACCACGGCGATTCCTGTGCGGGGTTCCCGCATCACATCTGAATTGCAGGCAGTTCAGGTGTCAATATAAAGTTAATGACACCCCCAAATCGGTTCACAGGTACAGTGCGAACTGTAGAATTGGATAACATGGGTTTGAACACCCAAGCGATCCGATTCCAGTGCGGACCAAAAAAAAAAGGGTCCTGCGCCATTTTGGTGCGAATGCGATTTCAGCCATACAAACTGTACAGCTGAATTTGCATCGCACAGACACCACATGTGATGTGCACATGCATGTGGTGCGAATCACATGCGTTGCCTGGCACAGTACGCACAGCTTTATATTTTGCTCAAGTTAATGTGGGACTGGGAACTAAGGAGCTCTGCGGAATTGCAAGCTTTTTCACAGAGATGCTTTAAGCTGCTGCGCTTTACGGTTGCAGCTCACATAGATACATAATGGCGGCATCAGTGCTAATTGGCTATTAAAACAGTGGGATGCACCCTGCGAAAAAGAACTAAAAACCAACAGAGGACCGCTGCAATGCAAATTATTCTTTTCTACTTTTTTTTTTTTTTTAATCTTTACAGTTTTGGCTTTTTGAACCATGGTCATTAGTTTCCTGAATTACAGCGAGTAAATGAGTGTAGGAAAACCATAGAATATACGCAGGACATAAAAGATATATATGATAATTATGAAGCTGAAAAATATTGTTTAGATTTCTACTTTTTAAAGAGGAGTTGGGGGCTGGAAAAAAAATAAAATAAAAAGTCAGCAGCTACAAATACTGTAGCTGCTGAATTTTAAAGAGTAACTCCACTTTTGTTGAGAGAAAAAAAAAAATCTCAAGGTAGTCCTATTGCATTTTACAGAAAATTTTACAGAGGCTGCAGATTGGAAAGGAAAGGTCATTTTTAATATTATTCAATTACAATATGACTTGTGTAGCAATTTTATATGCTATATAATTATTTTTTTTTTATTTGTTATTTTTTTCCCACGAGTGGAGTTACCCTTTAACCCTCCACCCCCCAGAAGATATACCCCCTCTTCATGACCAGGTTGTTGTTTTTTTTTGCGACACAGCACTGTGTTACTTTAACTGACAATTGCGCGGTCGTGCGACGCTGTACCCAAATAAAATTGATGTTCTTTTTTCCCCACAAGCAGAGATTTCTTTTGGTGGTATTTGATCACCTCTGCTCTTTTTTATTTTTTGCGCTATAAACAAAAATAGACCGACAATTAAAGAAAAACAAAAAAAACAATATTTTGTACTTTCTGCTATAAAACATATCCAATAAAAAATTTAAAAAAGTCAAATTTTTTCATCAGTTTATGCCAATATGTATTCTGCGACATATTTGTTGGTAAAAAAATCCCAATAAGCGTATATTGATTGGTTTGCACTAAAGTTATAACGCCTACAAACTATGTAATATTTTTATGAATTTTTTTTTTTTTTTTACTAGTAATGGTGGCGATCAGCGACTTATAGCCGGACTGCGATATTGTGGCGGACAAATCAGACACCTAACTGACACTTTTTTGGGGACCAGTGACACTAATACAGCGATCAGTGCTAAAAATATGCACTGTCACTGTACTAATGACACTGGCAGAGAAGGGGTTAACATCAGGGGCAATCAAAGGGTTAAATTTGTGCCTAGGGAGGGCTTGCTAACTGGGGGGAGGTGCTTGTACTATGGGGAGGGAGAGATCCGTGTTCCTGCTTTGTAGGAACAAAGGATGACAGCCTTCCCTTCTGACAGAATGGCGATCTGCCTTGTTTACATAGGCAGACCGCCATTCTACCTGTTACCCAATCGATCAGCAGGTCCCGGCGGACATCGCGCCATCGCTGATCAGTCCTTACACAGGCAGAATGGAAGTCTGCCTATGTAAACAAGGCAGATTGCCATTCTGTCAGAAGGGAAGGCATGGATCCTGTAAAACAGAAACACGGATCAATGCCTTCCCCCAGTCAAAGCACCTCCCACACAGTGACTAAGCACAACCTAGGCGCACAGTTAACCCTTTTATCGCCCCTGATGTTAATCCCTTCCCAGACAGTGTCATTAGTACAGTGACAGTGCATATTTTTTAGCACTGATCACCTTATTAGTGTCACTGGTCCCCAAAAAATTTCAAAAGTGTCAGTTAATGTCCGATTTGTCTGCCGCAATATCACAGTCCCCCCTATAAGTCACTGATCGCCGCCATTACTAGTAACACATAAAAAAAAAAATATATATATATATATATATATATATATATATATATATATATATATATATATATATATATATATATAGATCTATATATTTATATACATATATATCCCATAGTTTGTAGACACTATAACTTTTGCACAAACCAATCAATATAAGCTTATTGGGATTTTTTTTAACCAAAAATATGTAGCAGAATACATTTTCTTACTGGATGCGTTTTATAGTAGAAAGTACAATTATTAATTATTATTATATTATTTTTAATTGTTTTATTTTAATTTATAGCACAAAAAATAAAAAACACAGAGGTGATCAAATACCACCAAAAGAAAGCACTATTTTGCTACAACGTCGCATTGTCAGTTAAAGTAACGCAGTGCCATATCACAAAAAATGGCCTGGTCATGAAGGCGGGGTCAATCTTCAGGTCAAATGGTTAATGAACAATCTTACCACAGTGGGCTGGCTTGAGAAAGGGGACTCTGCCCCGAAACACGTTGTCATTCCACATTTACATGTGACGTTATCACAGCTGCAGGTGGTTTCCTTGTGGACATACAGTTTATTTGTGTACAGTGTCAACACGGCCGCGCAATAGTCAGTTAAAGTAACGCAATGTCGTATCGCAAAAAATGGCCTAGTCATGAAAGGTAGGGGTCAATCTTCAGGTCAAATGGTTAATGAATGATCTCACCACAGTGGTCTGGCTTGAGAAAGGAGACTCTTCCCCCGAAACACGTTGTCATTCCCCCTTTATGTGTGATGTTATGACGGCTAAAGTAAATCTTCCAGAGGTCAAGTGGTTAAATAAATAAACTCCAAAACCATGGGCAGGACACTCCTATTATTCTGCATGTCCTAGATTGGTCCTTCCATGATAGTGTACTGTGCATTGTCCATGTCTCCGAACTAGAGAGGACGGTGCTCGGAATCAGGGAGGAGCCAGCCTGTATTTGCTTTAAATTTATTTCAGGGTTAGTCAGGGAATAAGCAGTATAGATTAGGCCTTATCAAGCAGGCCAGGCCACTGTACAGGATGACTGTCTTTAAGACAGAGCCAATGGCCAGATAGGTGCGAGCTGAAACCAAATTCTTTTCACGGCCAATTGTTGGCAGGTGTGGGCGAATTTGGTACTTGTTCAGCTACCAAAATGTTGCAAAGACGATTTCGTACATTGTGGATGTTTCAATTCCCTGTACAATAGTTAGTGAGCTTTTGGCATTTTTCCCAATCACCTTCCTTAATAGACCCCGAGCAATCTGTTCTTTGCTAATTATCTTCATACGATGCCCATTATGTCAGGCTCCTACCTCGTTAACAGAACATTCTTTGTACAGAAGGGGAAGTCAGCAGTGCTCAGAAAAAAAAAATACAAGTTTCTGTTTTTCATTTTTTTTGGACGGAAGGTTGTCTATGCGTTATAAATGTCTGAAGTGGGGAACTGCGCTGATTGCTCACACAAACCAATCATACCCTCTCATTTTCTCTTGCTGCACTGGAAACATCGAAACAAGACTGATAAAGGGAACTAACTTTGTTAAGCAAAAGAGGCTCTTGCCTAAGGAGCACTGATGGAGTGGAACCCTGCTATTGCTAATGTATGCTGTGTAAGGCAGTTCTCAGTAGTGTAGGGTTTGTTGTATTAGCAGTTGTGTTCTGCATAGGCCTTTAACTGCTTCCCTGTGCATTTCTGCCAAGTTCCCCTCTGCAAGATATACATAGCTGGTAGTGGTAACTGGGGCAGGATTAATGCAGGGGCTATTGGAGCTGCAGCTTAGGGCCACTACCATAATTTAGGCCCAATGAAGTGACACTGAACACAATCGCCGGCCGTCTCATTGCCCACAGACAGCTGCATATCGCGGTACCAGTGCGCCGAGGCTGAGCGTCGTCCTCCTCCTCTAGGAGTCTAACACACTTCCCTGTCAGGCGGAGTGATCTCCACCCGCGTGACTCTGTTAGGTTGTATATTTGCAATGATGACCCTTCTTTTTCAAGACATCTGCAATTCGTCTTGGAATGCTGTCAACCAACTTCTGGGCCACATCCTGACTGATGGCCGCCCATTCTTGCATAATGAATACTTGGAGTTTGGCAGAATTTGTGGGGTTTTTTTTGTTCACCCGCCTCTTGAGGATTGACCACACGTTCTCAAAGGGATTAAGGTCTGGGGAGTTTCCTGGCCATGGACCCAAAATTTTCATGTTTTGTTCCCCAAGCCATTTAGTTATCACTTTTACTTGCCACTTATGGCAAGGTCCTCCATCATGCTGGAAAAGGCATTGTTCCTTACCAGACTATTCTTGGATGGTTGGGAGAAGTTGCCCTCAGAGGATGTTTTTGTACCATTCTTTATTCATGGCTGTGTTCTTAGGCAAAATTGTGAGTGAGCCCACTCCCCCTGGCTGAGAAGCGACCCACACATGAATGGTCTAAGGATGCTTTACTGTTGGCATGACACAGGACTGATGGTATCGCTCACCTTTTCTTCTCCAGACAAGGTTTTTTCGGTGGCCCCAAACAATCGGGAAGGGGATTCATCAGAGAAAATTACTTTCCCCCAGTCCTCAGCAATCCAATCCCTGTACCTTTTGCAGAATATCAGCCTGTCCCTGATGTTTTTCCTGGAGAGAAGTGGCTTCTTTGCTGCCCTTCTTGACACCAGGCCATCCTCCATAAGTCTTCTCCACACTGTGCGTGCCGATGTCCTCACACCTGCCTGCTGTCATTCCTGAGCAAGCTCTGCACTGGTGGTGCCACCGATCCCGCAGCTGAATCAACTGTAGGAGACGGTCCTGGCGCTTGCTGGACTTTCTTGGGCGCCCTTAAGCCTTCTTCACAAATGCAGTGGAAATGTTTTTTATGGGATTAAGTTCATTTTCATGGCAGAGAGGGACTTTGCAATTAATTGCAATTCATCTGATCACTCTTTATAACATTCTGGAGCATATGCAAATTGCCATCATAAAAACTGAGGCAGCAGACTTTGTGAAAATTTATATTTGTGTCATTCTCAAAACTTTTGGGCACGGCTGTAGTCTGGAACTCTGACCTTATGTTTCTGTGTTAGGCTGCTTTCACACTGAGGTGCTTTACAGGCGCTATAGCGCTAAAAATAGTGCCTGTAAAGAGCCTTTCCTCTCACTCCAGTGTGAAATCCCGAGTGCCTTCACACTGGAGCGGTGCGCTGGCAGGATGCTAAAAAAGTCCTGCCAGCCGCATCTTTGAGGCGCTGTAGGAGCGGTGTATACACCGCTCCTACAGCACCCATGCCCATTGAAATCAATGGGCAGCGCCGCCGAAGTGCCGGCAAAGTGCCGCTGCAGCGGTGCTTTACGGGCACTTTTAACCCTTTTTCGGCTGTTAGCGGGGGTTAAAAGCACCCCGCTAACGGCCGAAAAGGGCCGCAAAAATGACGGTAAAGCACCGCTAAAAATAGCGGCGCTTTACCGCCGACGCCGCAGTGTGAGAGTAGGCTTAGAGATTTATGGACCACCCCCACTTTTATTTTCTTTCTTTCTTTTTTTTTTTCTTTTTTTTCTCAATGAATGCGTTGTTGGGGATGTGTAATGGCGTTTGGGTTTTTTTTTCCTTTTGTTTGTATAAATGCTTTAGCATGAATAAAGATTATATATATAAAAAAAATAATAATAAACTGTATCCACTCTATCTTGACTGTAAAGGTTTATATAAAAATAAGTGCTGGTTCACACTGATGCGAGTTCATAATTAATGCGATGCGTCAAAAGCAATTTAAATTCGCATGTCATCCCTGAAGTAATTGTTTTCAATGACGGTCGTTCACATACATGCGTTACGATTCCTCTACGAATGCGATGCGATCAAAAAAAGGGTCTTGTGCAAGTTTACTGCGTAGCGTTGCGAATTTAGTCTCTATAGACATCAATGTAAATCGTTCTGGAATCGCATTTGATGGTTCACATATGTGCGAATTCCTAACCTCCAGCTCCTCCTCCCAGTACTGCCCCCTCACCTCTCCCAGTACCGCCCCCTCACTTCCTGTTTCCTGTCTCATGCCCCCTCACTTCTCATGTCCATATGCAGACAGATAAGATGGCCCCCCGGCGTCGGAACTCCATCGACAATGAGGAGCTCATCAGGCTTGTTCGTGACAGGCCATACATATGGGACAGCCGTATACCCGAATATAAAAATAATGCCCAGAAGGGCAGAGGCTGGGAAGAAATATGTAAAACTTTATATTCTGACTGGGAAGATTTTACTCCACAAGTTCGCAAGCATAAACGTAAGTACCTGTTTATTCATCCCACTGGCCACCAATGTAAGGGCATGTATCCCACCGACCACCAATGTAAGGGCATGTATCCCACCGACCACCAATGTAAGGGCATGTATCCCACCGACCACCAATGTAAAGGCATGCATCCCACTGACCTTCAATGTAAGGGCTTGTATCCCACTGACCACCAATGTTAGGGGCATGCATCCCACTGACCACCAATGTTAGGGGCATGCATCCCACTGACCACCAATGTAAGGGCATCCATCCCTCTGACCACCAATGTAAGGGCATGTATTCCACCGACCACCAATGTAAGGGCATGTATCCCACCGACCACCAATGTAAGGGCATGCATCCCACTGACCACCAATGTAAGGGCATCCATCCCTCTGACCACCAATGTAAGGGCATCCATCCCTCTGACCACCAATGTAAGGGCATCCATCCCACAGACCACAAATCCCACAGACCAGCTGTGTAATGAGCATTGTTCCCACTCACCACCAATAAATTTGTTATGTTTTATTTGTTTACAGAAGCACTCGTACGTACTAGATGGCGAAGCCTGAAGGATACGCTACAAAGACACCAGAGACTGGAGCGTGAAGCACAAAGTGGGTCTGGTGCCGCCCCAAAGCGTCCCTATTCGTTTGCTCGATACCTGGACTTTCTCAAGCCAGTGCTAGAATTAAGGAAGTAAGTTTACATACAAGAATACTTCACTCTACCATCCCTCTCCTGTCCTCCCCCTAACCTTCACTTCTACCGCTATCATCTTTAGTTAGAATTTCAAGTATCAACTTTTGTATTTCAGCACAGAAGCAAGTTGGGAAGAGGAGGAGGAAGAGGGAGAGGAGGATGCTAATATTGTTGATGTAGATGAGGGAGTTTCATTCGCTTGCCAAAACGTAGAGGAATCATCATCTATTGAGGTAGAGGGTGACGCAATCGATGTACATGAATCATCGACTCAGGAGCAAGAAAATGAGTCTACGGACATTTCTACACCTTCCAACAGACGGAAAAAGCTAACATCTACCTCACGCAGGAAGCGAAGCAGCAGGGCAGCAGAACAGGTGGAAGAACAAGATCAGACAAATCAATTGCTCAATATTGTATCAGGGATCACTGAACAAATGGATGTTCAGAGATGCCCTCATACAATGTTTGCCCTAAGTTTGGTGCCTCTGCTCAAAGAGGTATTGCCAGAAAAGTACTTCAACATGCGGATTGCAGTGCAACATTGCATACATTCCTTCACTATTCCAAGCCATGTTTCAGAGCCAAGGCAAGAGAGTACTAGTACTCAAATAATTACACCCTTTTCTGTTGCTCAAAATCCTGCACCAAACCCTTATCCTTCCAGTTTTTCTGACTACCCAAGCATATATGAGACCCCCAAATCAAAAAACCCATATCCGATTCCTCCACCAATTGCTTCCTTAATCATCCCTCCAACTAGTACCCCTGGTATAACAAGGGCAATGGAATTGAGACCACGCGAATCAATTCCTCACCATTTACCACAACAAAGCAGAGTACCACAGCTCTACAATCAAATGCCATCCATGCCAAACCACTATACACCTGTGTCAAGACCTATGGAACAGCACAAACAAATCAATCCTAGTCCTTATCCCTATAGAAATCAATCACTTGAAGATAATTCAATCGAGTCTCCCACAAATGCACAATATAGGCCCCCGAGTGAACCACCGGATAGAGAGATATCCCCGCCTGTGCCTTTGAGGCAAGCAACGCCTGAGCAACAGAGTGTTACAAAATATTTGAATTTATAGATTTAAATTTGTTGTAATACTCTGCCTGTAGCCTACCTGTTGAATGGCACTGCCACTTTCATGTTGTTAATCCAAATTGAATTTGTTTAGGTTATGTTTTCTATTTTTTAGAGTATTTGCATCCCACCAGACGACCGATTGGTGGTCACACAAGCCCTGACATTGGTGGTCTGTGGGATTGCCTGTCCACAAATGCCAGGGCTTGTATCCCACCTCTGACCAAAATGTCAAGGTCTGTGATGCGGTTATGCTATATTGGCCCGCCACGAGTGAACCACCAGATCCTGTGAAATCCCTGTTTGTACCTGAAGCTAGTAAGACCTGAGAAACAGAACTATATTTCAAATTGATAGATGCCTACCTGTTAAACGGCACAGCCTCTTTCATGTTGTTAACCATATTGCATTTGTTTACGTTATGCAAAAGTTTTTTGGTCCTACCAACTTTTCAGGTCAGCGTGGATTATGCAGTGGGATACTTGTACTAATGTTGGATGAAGAGAGAGTGTGAGGTGGAGGTTGAGGTGAGAGGGTCAGAGGAAGTGAGAGGGTCAGAGGAAGTGAGAGGGTCAGAGGAAGTGAGAGGGTCATAGGAAGTGAGAGGGTCAGAGGAAGTGAGAGGGTCAGAGGAAGTGAGAGGGTCATAGGGAGTGAGAGGGTCAGAGGAAGTAAGAGGGTCAGAGGAAGTGAGAGGGTCAGAGGAAGTGAGAGGGCCAGAGGAAGTGAGAGGGCCAGAGGAAGTGAGAGGGTCAGAGGAAGTGAGAGGGTCAGAGGAAGTGAGAGGGTCAGAGGAAGTGAGAGGGTCAGAGGAAGTGAGAGGGTCAGAGGAAGTGAGAGGGCCAGAGGAAGTGAGAGGGCCAGAGGAAGTGAGAGGGTCAGAGGAAGTGAGAGGGTCAAAGGAAGTGAGAGGGTCAGAGGAAGTGAGAGGGTCAGAGGAATTGAGAGGGTCAGAGGAAGTGAGAGGGTCAGAGGAAGTGAGAGGGTCAGAGGAAGTGAGAGGGTCAGAGGAATTGAGGGGGTCAGACGAAGTGAGAGGGTCAGAGGAAGTGAGAGGGTCAGAGGAAGTGAGAGGGACAGAGGAATTGAGAGGGTCAGAGGAAGTGAGAGGGTCAGAGGAAGTGAGAGGGTCAGAGGAATTGAGAGGGTCAGAGGAAGTGAGAGGGTCAGAGGAAGTGAGAGGGCCAGAGGAAGTGAGAGGGCCAGAGGAAGAAAGAATGAAGGATGAGAGAAAGGGAAGTAGGAGACAGAGTATTATCTCTTGGTTATGTGGTTCTTCATAATGTTTGAAGTTTGAAGTATGATTATTTTCCAAAAAATATTTTCAAAAGTATGTAATTACTTGAAGATTACAAATTAAACAAATAAAAAACTTTTTTTTTGGAAGAGAACAATGGTGTGATCTCTGTCTGCATTGCTTCTATTGCTTAATATGGCACAAATCATCCATCTCATGTACCGATTACCTCCTGGAACCTATAAACCCATTATAAGTATATTGCTTATCACTGTGTATTTGTCTATTGATTGGAGACGTCAGGGTTAGGCTACATTGTACGGCTACACACTCTTTATATTTATTCATTCCACTGACCACCAATGTAAGGGCATGCATCCCACTGACCACCAACCCCACTGTCCACCAACCCCACTGAACACCAACCCCACTGAACACCAACGCCACTGACCACCAATGTTGTTGAATGATATTGCATGGTCTGCATGTTGACACAGAAAATGCCACAAATAGATGGACACACTGTCGAACAATAAAACTTTATTGCAGAAAAAAGTACAGATCGTACACGATGCAGCATTGACAAAGAAAAAATGATTGGTCTGTATTAAATGGAATCAAGCTGCCATGATACTTGACCGGCAGGACTCATAAAGAAGTCAGTATATTGCTCACGGATGCTGGCCCCCCTGTAATTGCCCCTTGTATGTGTCCAATCTGCGCCTTCCATCTCATCCATTAAAGAGTCCTCGAAAAGGTATCCATCTCTTTCGCGGACAAAATTGTGGAGTGCACAGGCAGCTTTTACGGAAATTATGGCGTTTTCCATGTGTAAACTTATTGGCGTGTGGAGAAAACGCCATTTGTTTGCCAGAATTCCGAAAGTACACTCCACAACTCTGCGTGCTCTTGTTAGCCGATAATTAACCGCTTCCCGACCGCCCACTGTATATTGACGTCCTGTTTTTTAAAGATGGATATCTCGGTAACGGCAGCAGCTGCTGCCACAACCGAGGTATCCATCTTTAGGGCCGGCGATTCTGCACACGATAATGGTGGTCTCCCGCACCCTCCGCCGCTTACCGGAGCCGTCGGTAACGGCGGAGGCGATCGGGTCCTTTCACTGCTGAGGTACTGAGACGAGTGAGGCCAAGATGGCCCCCACCCGTCTCTATACCATGTGACGGCCGGAGCGACGTCATTACGACGGCTCCGCCCACTTCTCTTAAAGGCACAATTTATTTTGTGTCATTTTTTTAAACGACTTTTTTATTTATTTATTTTTTTTTTTGCATTATAGTCTAAATATGAGATCTGAGGACTTTTTGACCCCAGATCTCATATTTAAGAGGACCTGTCATGCTTTTTTCTATTACAAGGGATGTTTACATTCCTTGTAATAGGAATAAAAGTGATCCAAATTTTTTTTTTTTAAAAAACAGTGAAAAAATAAATAAAATAAAGTAAAATAAATAATTAAAAAAAAAAAAAAAATTTTTTAAAGCGCCCTGTCCCGACGAGCTCGCGCGCAGAAGCGAACGCATACGTGAGTAGCGCCCGCATATGAAAACGGTGGTCAAACCACACATGTGAGGTATCGCCGCGACCGGTAGAGTGAGAGCAATAATTCTAGCCCTAGACCTCCTCTGTAACGCAAAACATGCAATCTGTAGAATTTTTTAAACGTCGCCTATGGAGATTTTTAAGGGTAAAAGTTTGACGCCATTCCACGAGCGGGCGCAATTTTAAAGCGTGACATGATGGGTATCAATTTACTTGGCGTAACATTATATTTCACAATATAAAAAAAAATTGGACTAACTTTACTGTTGTCTTATTTTTTTTTTCAAAAAAGTGAATTTTTTCCAAAAAAAGTGCGCTTAGAAGACCGCTGCGCAAATACGGTGCAAAAAAAAGTATTGCAATGACCGCCATTTTATTCTCTAGGGTGTTAGAAAAAAAACAATATATAATGTTTGGGGGTTCTAAGTAATTTTCTAGCAAAAAAACCTGTTTTAAACTCTTAAACACCTAAAATCCAAAACGAGGCTGGTTTTGAAGTGGTTAAAGACCCTTTTCTCCACAGACAGTGACCGGTTAGCATATGGCCTGAGCATTTTTTCTGAGAGAGCGAAAGCCTCATCACCGACAAATATTAAAGGGAGACAGGGTTCTGATGTTCCAGGGAGTGGTCGTTCGTTTGGGAGGTCCAGTGCGTTCTCCCGAATCATTCTTCCAAAGGTAGAGTGGGAAAAAATGCTGGAGTCAGAACTGCTCCCATAAGAACCAATGTCGATGTAGGTGAACGAGTAGTTTGCATCAGCGACTGCCAGCAGAACGAAAGAGAAATATTTTTTATAATTAAAAAATTTTGACCCACTACCGACTGGCCTCACAATTCTGATGTGCTTGCCGTCTATGGCATCAACACAGTTAGGGAAGTTGCAGCGCTCCCAAAACAACTCAGCTTTGGTGTTCCATTCATCTTTGTTTGTTTTTTTCATGACCACATCTCTTAGGACCTCCCAGATGGCGATACAGGTGTCACGCACAATTGTGCTCACCGTAGATTTTCCTAATTTGTACTCATAGTGTAAGCTGGCAAATGAAGTTCCAGTTGCTAGGTACCTGACAAAAAATATCAAATAAATTAGTTATGTTTTTTTTTTTATTACAGAAGGACTCGCACTAGGTGGAGGAGACACTTCAGAGAGTCAGAGGAAGTGAAAGGGGCAGAGGAAGTGAGAGGGTCAGAGGAAGTAAGAGAGTCAGAGGAAGTAAGAAAGTTACAGTAAGTAAGAGAGTCAGAGAGTCACGGGAAGTTATAGAGTCAGAGGAGGTCAGAGAGTCAGAGGGAGTTAGAGGGTCAGGGGAAGTAAGGGAGTCAGATTGAGAGTCAGGGGACGTTAGAAAGCTAGAGAGTCAGGAGGTCAGAGAGTCAGAGGGAGCTGGATTGTTTCCAAAATATTTCATGCCAAGTATGTAATCCAAAAAATTTACATATTAAGTCTTTTAAAATAAAAAAAAAAAATTTTTTTGGCAAACAATTTTGTTGTCATATCCGTCTGCATTCTTAGCATTCCTTAGTATAGCTTACTATGGTGCATAGCATAAAATTACAAAGTATATCTATATTTTACCTTAATGTAACAAGCAACCTTTCCGCTGGCTCTACACTATTCCGAAAGGTGGTGTTCTGATACTCCAAACGTGTACCAAGCAGACGAAGCAATTCATCGAAACTAAGAAATAAAAACACAAATTCAATGTAAGTGACAGGCTAAAGCCCATACACAAATTCAAATAAAATGGTAATAGGAAACAGTTTTAATAAAAGGAGAAAAGCGATCAAAAGTTGGATTGGTGGTCAGTGGGATTGGTGGTCAGTGGGATTGGTGGTCAGTGGGATTGGTGGTCAGTGGGATTGGTGGTCAGTGGGATTGGTGGTCAGTGGTGTTGGTGGACAGTGGGATTGGTGGTCAGTGGGATTGGTGGTCAGTGGGATTGGTGGTCAGTGGGATTGGTGGTCAGTGGCGCTGGTGGTCAGTGGGATTGGTGGTCAGTGGGATTGGTGGTCAGTGGGATTGGTGGTCAGTGGTGTTGGTGGACAGTGGGATTGGTGGTCAGTGGGATTGGTGGACAGTGGGGTTGGTGGTCAGTGGGGTTGGTGGTCAGTGGGATTGGTGGACAGTGGCGTTGGTGGACAGTGGCGTTGGTGGTCAGTGGGATTGGTGGTCAGTGGGATTGGTGGACAGTGGGATTGGTGGTCAGTGGCGTTGGTGGACAGTGGCGTTGGTGGTCAGTGGCGTTGGTGGTCAGTGGGATTGGTGGTCAGTAGGATGCATGTCTGTGATAGATAAGAAGGAGGGAGGAAGGGTACAGGTACTAACCTATTTACTGACATCCGGGAATAGTTGAAGAACTTCTCCTCATGCTGCCTGAGATCATTGTAGAGGATCCTGAACTGGCCTCTCTCTTCCCTATTTTGAATAATTGGATGGACCCAATATCTTCTTGTACTCATCAGTCTCTTCCTCATCCTCCTCCTCCTCTTCCTCCTGGCTTTGTCCATCAGGACTGCAGCAGTAGCAGTAACAACTGCTGCTATGATCAACGGCATTTGATGAAACATAATGATACTACTCACAGACAAACCACACTCCTCAACGACAATACTCCCCCACAAAGGAAAACAAGGAAGAGCACAGGAAGTTAACACCCATTTTTTTTCTTGCCTTTTTGATTGGCCTGAGCACAAATCGCATCTGTGCCTAATTTACAAGTACAGCGCATACAATTCGCATTGGATTCGCAATACAATCGTGCTGGAAATAATCAAACACGCAATGAAAAAATTTGCATCTAAATCGCATCGCATCAGTGTGAACCGGCACTAAGACTAGTGACAGGAAAGGATAATCCAGCTGCAATTTATCATCCTCCATTAACTTTTCAGCCAATAATTTTGCTTATTGTTGTTTTAAAATATTTGTGTTTCAGAATAAAACACTTAAAATTCACTATTGTGTTCTTTTGTTGTTACAAGATGATAACATCTCCGAAATGACCATCTAGAGATGAATCAATATGAATGGAGCTTGTGCTATCTTCTTACAAGAAACTGATACAATGTTATTTATTGGGAGTTCTCAAAGCCTGTAAGATAGCACGGGCCCATTAAAGCAGAATGGATAAATCTCTTCGAGAGAGTCAATCTTCTTCTCAGTTACTATCGATTACAACATTCATATCAAACCACGCTGCTTTAATAAAGGCAGGACCTACAGCTCGTCTTTTTACTCAATAATGAAATGTTTATACTGCTCTGAAAGATTACGTGAAGTAGACATATTATTCTAAAAGAAAAATGATCTTTAGGGGAAATAATAAAATAAAATATTTAAAGTAGATCTGGATGACTTTTAGTTTGCTAAAGCACTGTATACCATAAGCAATTGGCATTTTCTCCATAAAATACTGTTTTCACCTTTTTTTTTTTCCATCCTTTTTTTGTCCTCTTTGTGCTTCTGATCTCCCCTGGCTTTTTTCAGCCACTTCCTGTCTACATGCACTCCTTCCAGTATCCATTGCACATTTCTGTAGACCGGCTTCCCGATAATGACAACAGTGGACCATGCTTGTGCAATGTGTGTTGTTTTGACCATTTGTAGTTTCCCCGCTCCCACCAGCTATTTAACCATTTAACGACTGCCCTATAGCAGATTTACTGCTACAGAGCGGCCCTTCTGTGCAGAATCACATATACAGTGGGGACGGAAAGTATTCAGTCCCCCTTAAATTTTTCACTCTGTTTTATTGCAGCCATTTGCTAAAATCATTTAAGTTCATTTTTTTTCTCATTAATGTACACACAGCACCCCATATTGACAGAAAAACACAGAATTGTTGACATTTTTGCAGATTTATTAAAAAAGAAAAACTGAAATATCACACGGTCCTAAGTATTCAGACCCTTTGCTCAGTATTTAGTAGAAGCACCCTTTTGAACTAATACAGCCATGAGTCTTTTTGGGAAAGATGCAACAAGTTTTTCACACCTGGATTTGGGGATCCTCCGCCATTCCTCTTTGCAGATCCTCTCCAGTTCTGTCAGGTTGGATGGTAAACGTTGGTGGACGGCCATTTTTAGGTCTCTCCAGAGATGCTCAATTGGGTTTAGGTCAGGGCTCTGGCTGGGCCATTCAAGAACAATCACGGAGTTGTTGTGAAGCCACCCTTTCATTATTTTAGCTGTGTGCTTAGGGTCATTGTCTTGTTGGAAGGTAAACCTTTGGCCCAGTCTGAGGTCCTGAGCACTCTGGAGAAGGTTTTCGTCCAGGATATCCCTGTACTTGGCCGCATTCATCTTTCCCTCGATTGCAACCAGTCGTCCTGTCCCTGCAGCTGAAAAACACCCCCACACCATGATACTACCACCACCATGCTTCATTGTTGGGACTGTATTGGACAGGTGATGAGCAGTTCCTGGTTTTCTCCGCACGTACCGCTTAGAATTAAGGCCAAAAAGTTCTATCTTGGTCTCATCAGACCAGAGAATCTTATTTCTCACCATCTTGGAGTTCTTCAGGTGTTTTTTAGCAAACTCCATGCGGGCTTTCATGTGTCTTGCAATGAGGAGAGGCTTCCGTCGGGCCACTCTGCCATAGAGCCCCGACTGGTGGAGGTCTGCAGTGATGGTTGACTTTCTACAACTTTCTCCCATCTCCCGACTGCATCTCTGGAGCTCAGCCACAGTGATCTTTGGGTTCTTCTTCACCTCTTTCACCAAGGCACTTCTCCCCCCAATAGCTCAGTTTGGCTGGACGGCCAGCTCTAGAAAGGGTTCTGGTCGTCCCAAACGTCTTCCATTTAGGGATTATGGAGGCCATTGTGCTCTTAGGAACCTTAAGTGCAGCAGAAATTTTTTGTAACCTTGGCCAGATCTGTGCCTTGCCACAATTCTGTCTCTGAGCTCTTCAGGCAGTTTCTTTGACCTCATGATTCTCATTTGCTCTGACATGCACTGTGAGCTGTAAGGTCTTATATAGACAGGTGTGTGGCTTTCCTAATCAAGTCCAATCAGTATAATCAAACACAGCTGGACTCAAATGAAGGTGTAGAACCATCTCAAGGATGTTCAGAAGAAATGGACAGCACCTGAGTTAAATATATAAGTGTCACAGCAAAGGGTCTGAATACTTAGGACCATGTGATATTTTAGTTTTTCTTTTTTAATAAATCTGCAAAAATGTCAACAATTCTGTGTTTTTCTGTCAATATGGGGTGCTGTGTGTACATTAACGAGGAAAAAAAAGGAACTTTGATTGATTTGAATGAATTTTGCAAATGGCTGCAATATAACAAAGAGTGAAAAATTTAAGGGGGTCTGAATACTTTCCGTCCCCACTGTATATATGCGATTCTGCATTTCCAGGTAGATAAACAAGGCAGAGCTCCATCCTGACATTGGGGATGTGATGGATTTCTTTTCCCCTGCAAAATGAATAAAATCCATCACATCCCTTAAAGGAGTTGTAAAGGCAGAAGGTTTTTTTTTTTTTTTTATCTTAATGCATTCTATGCATTAAGATAAAAAACCTTCTGTGTGCAGCAGCCTCTCCAGCACCCCCCAATTACTTACCTGAGCCCCATCTCTCTCCAGCGATGTCCACAAGAGTCTTAGCCGTCCGAGACTGTCCCTCCTGATTGGCTGAGACACAGCAGCGGTACCATCGACTTCCGCGGCTGTCAATCAAAGTCAGTTAGCCAATCAGGGGCGAGAGGGAGCGGGGCCAGGTTGGAGCTCCGTGTCTAAATGGATACACGGAGCTGTGACTCGGCTCGGATGCCCTCACAGGAAGCTGCTGGCTGTGGGGGGGGGGGCACTCGTCAGTAGGGAGGGGCCAGGAGCAGTAAAGAGGGACCCGAGAAGAGGAGGATCCGGGCTGCTCTGTGCAAAACCAACTGCACAGAAGAGGTAAGTATAACATATTTGTTTTGGTTTTTAAAACAAGACTTTACAATCAGTAATCAGTAACATAGCGCCGTGTCGGAAAAAATGGCCTGGTCATGAAGGGGGGTTAAATCTTCGGGTCAAATGGTTAATTAATGGTCTTACCACAGTGGGCTGGCTTGAGAAAAGGGACTCTCCCCCAAAACACATTGTCGTTCCCCCTTTAGGCGTGACGTTATCACGGCTGCAGGTGGCTTCCTTGCGGTCCACGATTTCCTTGCGTTATCACGACTGCTTCCTGTCTGTATTCAGCCAATTTAATCTGGATCTTCTTGGTTCCTGTCCAGTAGTGCTGCCTTATCCATCCACTAGAGGAGCTCTTGTCTATACAATATTGCTGCTTATTGGGACCAAAAACAACGCCATATCCTGGTATTTTTAAGTACTGCATGTCTCCATTGTATTATATGTGAGTGCATGACTATTCATTTTAAGCACAGTTTACTAAATATACTACACTGAGAGTGGCACTCCCTTCTTTTTGTGCTTTTTCCCTCTTTTATGTTCCTTGGTACAATCCGGGAGAGTGTTCCCTGGCCGGATATATCCTGCAGAGGATTTTTTTCATACGAACCCAATCCATATGTATTTATCTGCATTACCCGTTATTTAAATCTGTGGATTGCCATATATGCTACACTCAGTCCGTGGAGCTTTCTCTCCCTTTTTTTTGTGTAGTGCATCTCCCATAGAAGCCGCTGGTGCATAGGGATCCCCCACCCTGCACAGCCAGGCACACTAAATTTCCACAGGCACACTTGAGCCAGGAAAACAGTCCAGAAACTTTGTTTCATTTTTTTATTAGGGGTATAGGATTGGGGGTATAGGATTGTATTGGACTTGGATGGGGGTGGGATTATTATGGCAATCCCGCGTAACTGAAACAAAAGTCCCTTCAGGGACACTTCAACTATATACACTCTCTATGTACATTCCTCTTCCTCCAGCACATCGCTTGCACAGATAAAGCGAATGGAAGCTTCTCCAAGGTTCTCCAAGGTTCCAGCAAGCAGGGGGAGGTAGCAGAGGTGCTGCTTGATGAGTCATCCAGCCTCCCTGGATCACTCACCCTAACCCAGATTCAAAACACAGGCTTGGTTGCCTGCCAAGCCTAAATGTATGTACAACCTAATCTAGCACATTAGAGGGTGCTACATTTGTGTTTTTCTTCACATGGTTATTGGTGGGAAGGACCTCAGACCCCACTTAGGTTACTTCCTTTGACATTGTATACCCTAGTCACTCATGTCTTGTCATTAATTAGGGGTGCAGGGGCGCCATCCTCTCTAATCCATGTGCTCGCACCCTAATCTACATGCAGGGCGCCAGACATATGGATTTCAATGGGTTTTTTTTTTCTTAAGCACATGATCAGAGCCTAATGCCGCATACACACGAGCGGAATGTCCGACATAAAAAGTCTGACAGAAGCTTTTCATCGTCTATTCCGATCGTGTGTGTGCCTCATTTTACTTTTTTTTTCGAAAATTCTAACAGACCTAGAAATAGAACATGTTCTAAATATTTCCAAGGGAACCAATTCCTATTAGGAAACACGCTCGTCTGTATGCTGTTCCGACGGACCACAAACGAAGCATGCTCTGAAGCAAGTACGAGACGGAAGCTATTGGCTACTGGCTATTGAACTTCCTTTTTCTGGTCCCGTCCTACGCGTTGTACGTCACCACGTTCGGACTTTGGTGTGACCGTTTGTAGGCAAGACCGCCTGAGCGGAATTCCATCGGAGTTCCGTCGGAGAAACCTTCGGAGTTTATTCCGATGGCAAAACTGGTCGTTTGTACAGGGCATAAGGCTCTAATTGGCTTCAAAAAAGGGTGGGCTCAGGGTGCACCCAATATTCGCTAATGTCTTCCTGTTTTCCTCCCGGCCAGTCAGGAAGCGGGTCCTGGGACACCATTGGCTGGGAGTCCTAAGACCCCATTGGCCAGGAGTCCAAAGACCCGAGGAAACAAAGGGGGGCAGCTGCCATGGAAGCCATGACCTGCTTTGGTTAAGTGCAAGGCTGACGAGGGGGCCTGGCGGACCAGAGGGCGAACGAGCTAGCGACTGGGGGTGGGGGGTGTGGCTATGGTGTACGGTGATGGGCTGGAGCGAGGGGGGGTGGTTAATGTGGGGTAGCGGGCTGGAGCGATGGGGGGATGTCTGTGGTCAGTTCTGTCTGACACCGACCCCCTCCCACCTCCTCGACCGATGGAGCACCAGCCGCCACTGGCTGGAAGGTTTGGGAACATCCCTAATTTTGGGGTGTACCTGTCCTCTTACTATGCCAGTGATGGCGAACCTTGGCACTCCAGATGTTTTGGAACTACATTTCCCATGATGCTCAACTACACTGTAGAGTGCAAGAGCATCATGGAAAATGTAGTTCCAAAACATCTGCGGTGCCGAAGGTTCGCCATCACTGTACTATGCCATCTGTAGTCTCCATCTGGGGCGCACGTGTGGAAGAGGGACAACACACATGCACTGTCAAGCCGTAACAGAAAGTGCTTGAAAAGGGGCCTTCTTTCCAGGGTCGCCAGGGATTCTTTTAATGAAATCTGCATAAATACTGAGACATCTAACAAAAACAATTAAACTTTTGATTACATTACCATGTTGAAGCATACATGATATTTTAGTGATTGGATTTACATCTACTTAAGTGATTAAGACTGTAAAAATGACTTAGCATTGTAGCGCACAATGCCACATATAAACCCCATAATACAGACAATTCTCCTTTTGTATCTGTTATTCGCATTACAGCATCTCAGTCATGTCCTTCTATTAGAACCTAAAATAGACTGAACATTTTCAGGGGACAGGAACACCTAGACCAGGGTTTCTCAGCCAGGGTTCCTCCAGAGGTTTAAATAAATAAAAACATGTTGGGCTGTCATACAATAAATTACTAGAAATTCATAGATATTTCATATCTGAGCATAATAATTAATTCAAAACAGTGCATACCGTATCATGAATTCGTAAAGTGCAAGTAAATAAATGGAAAATCCCAATTGGTAAAGTCCAACTTTACAGTTACAATAAATAAGAGTACAGATAAATGTGCAAAGGAGATGGCCCAGGTGATCTTGACAGCTCTTCACCAAGGTGGATACTACCAAATAATTCAAGAGCCGCTTAGCAGACCATTTGACCTCAAATCAGGAGGTCTAGCTGCACTTTTTG
Organism: Lithobates septentrionalis; assembly: GCA_037952835.1. Taxonomy (NCBI): domain Eukaryota; kingdom Metazoa; phylum Chordata; class Amphibia; order Anura; family Ranidae; genus Lithobates; species Lithobates septentrionalis. The sequence goes on along the minus strand of JBBDGP010000760.1, from coordinate 1,334,988 downwards.
GAAAAACCCCTGGGTGGGTGGATGGATGATCGCCTCAAAGCCTGGTGTAGGGATGGGTGGATGAGTGGAAGGTTGAACTCTAGCCAAGAGGATAGATGAATGCAAAGTATGCCTCACTAGATCTGCCACTACGTGCCGCCTCTGCCTCAATCCACATCCACAGCCATACCCACCATCAGTCAGTTAAAACAAGAGCCATGCATGCAAAAAGGAGAACTCTCATGGTGCAGTAAAAAGGAACAATGTATATTTAAAAAAAAAAAGGACAGGTACTCACATAAATTTTCAAGAGAAGAGCATATCATATAGATCGCATCTAGCACCCTGGCGGGTGTGATGATGTCACCACCAAAGCTTCCTCTGACGCGTTTCATTCGAGGTGACGTTGTCACTGGGGTAACGGAGGATCCTCCAGAGGTTGCCAAGGGTTACTTGAGCAATGAGCAATTTCTGTCCACCAGATAAGTACCCACTGACACCTTTCATCTTTGTAGCTACACTAAATAATCAAAAGTATTGGTACGCCTGCCTTTACACGCACATGAACTTTAATGCCTTAGATTGTAAGCTCCTTGAGGGTAGGGACCGATGTGAATGTACAATGTATATGTAAAGCGCTGTGTAAATTGACGGCGCTATATAAGTACCTTAAATAATAATAATAATGGCCTACCGGTCTTAGTCCGTATGGTTCAATATTAAGTTGGCCCACCCTATGCAGCTATAACAGCTTCAACTCCTCTGGGAACTAAGACTGAGATACCATTAAAGTTCATGTGCGTGTAAAGGCAGGTGTCCCAATACTTTTGGTAATATAGTGTATCTGTAAGGGGGTAATTCTTCCCAATGACCACAAGTGTATGGAGCATTCTTCCCACTGACCACCACGGTAATGTATCATGAGTTGTAGATATAGTCATGTTTAGCAGGGGTACCCTGACACTGGAAAGTTATTTCAAGGGTTCCTCTGCGTTGAAAAGATTGGAAAAGGTTGACCTAGACTGTAAGTAACTCTGATCTGTGGATAGATTCAGGGCATTGTTGGATAGCTTTAGCAGCTGGTTTGAAGCCCTAATAAAGAGGGTCTTTTATAGCCCCTGAAGCATGTTGGCTGGTTAACTGATGTTTTATCAATAAACTGACTTTCTCACTTAGGACTGTACCACTGGTCTGACACCCATGTCATGCATAGCCTGGTAAAACATGGATAAAAGCAAGGTCTGGCCACCCCTAAAACCAACCAAACATTGTAAAATGTAGCTAGTATATCTACTAGAAAGGGTTATTTATTTTCTGTTCTCCACAGATCTTGACCATTTTTCATCCGTTAACACAAGACAGTTATGTTTTTTTGTTTTTTATTATTCCGCCCAGGCCTGCGTGCGTTGATTGGGAAAATGTAATGACAGCACAACGCAAGTGGTTGACAAACAACACGTTGGGCACCAATTAGCTTCTTCAAAACTGATAGTCTTTACAACATCGACAAAAGGAAGATCAGTATGTCAACACTCTTGGCTGGGTTGGTGAGCCTGCCGTTGCATTTTATTTTCTACTTTGCAAAACAGCAATTTAACTTCAGCATGGCATCTAATGAGACCTCCCAAGACTTTGAAGGCTCATAAGTCTCGTTATCAAATTTCCAAAGGCTTTGGGTTTAAAAATAAAATAATAAAGCTATTGCATCTTTTGAACCCCCCCCCCCCCCCATAGTTGAGGCTGTAGCCCCATGCCTACTTACAAAGCAACCGAGTTCCACTCATCATCAACCAGATAATCCTCATTAGTTGGGTCTGCTCATACCACAGGCCTATTATTTTTATACATTTCCACCCTTGGTTGTTGACATCCTAGATTTTACTCCAGCAGCTCGTTTATAGAAAACATTAAGCACATTTCCTATGAATAAAGAAACGCCTGGAGAGCTATAAGGCAAATTTTAAGGAAGGCATTTCATAAATAAGCATAAAAGAAGCTGCGATTGCATGTAGACATGCTGAACCTATATTCCCTTAGGCAAGCTCGTTTTTTTTTTTTCCCAATTCAATAGATCTTTATTGAGGTTTTAAATATAAACAAGACAGTTCAATATAAACCAGCACAGCTTAATGCATTCATGTAGTCTTGATTTGTATAGTATTGAATATATTCACAGACTGTTGTAAAGGGACAATCTGAACATTGGAACTCATACACTTTATCTACAGCTTGATATAGATATACAATCTGTATTTAGATATCATATAGATACATTATATTACCAAAAGTATTGGGACACCTGCCTTTACACGCACATGAACTTTAATGACATCCCAGTCTTAGTCCGTAGGGTTCAATATTGACTTGGCCCACCCTTTGCAGCTATAACAGCTTCAACTCTTCTGGGAAGGCTGTCCACAAGGTTTAGGAGTGTATCTATGGGAATGTTTGACCATTCTTCCAGAAGAGCATTTGGGAGGTCAGGCACTGACACGGACGAGAAGGCCTGGCTCGCAGTCTCCATTCTAGTCCATCCCAAAGGTGTTCTATCGGGTTGAGGTCACGACTATGTGCAGGCCAGTCAAGTTCCTTCACCCCAAACTCGCTCATCCATGTCTTTATGGACCTTGCTTTGTGGATTGATCCAAATCATTTGGTGGAGGGGAGATTATGGTGTGGGGTTGTTTTTCAGGGGTTGGACTTAGTTCCAGTGAGGGGAACTCTTAAAAAGGAAATAAACTTCCTCTGCAGACTTTTACCTATAGGTAAGCCTATAATAAGGCTTCTCTATAGGTAGTGAAAATATCTCCTAAACCTGTACAGTTTAGGAGATATTTCCAGTGCACGCAGCCAGTGACATTACTGGCGCATGCGCTCTGAAGGAACGGCCCACATGCGCCATTCAGTCTGAGCTGGTGCCGTGCACGGCAGCTCCCACGCGCATGTGCAGGAGTGACGTCATCGCAGCTCGGGCCAATCTCAGCGCCAGAGCCTGCGAACCCTGAAGAAGCTCCGGGAAACATGTCGGCCGGGACATCAGTGTGCCGGGCCCGCTGCAACAGCTTAGTTTTAAGGTAAGTATTTCATAATGAGCTAGTATGCTATGCATACTAGCTCATTATGCCTTTGTCTTGCATGGTCTTTTTGTTCTTTTTTCTTCTTGCAGAAGTTTACAATCTCTTTAAGGCGTCAGCATACCAAGACATTTTGGACGAGTTCATGATCCCAACTTTGTGGGAACAGTTTGGGGATGGACCCTTCCTGTTTCAACTCGACTGTCTATATACTTTTGGCCCTATGGTGTAGGTGTGATGATCAGGTGTCTACAAAAAACATAATGTAGGTTGTCAAGAGTTTTAAAAATGTGTAGCTATAATGCAACTATACATTTTGCACATAACCCAGTGCATGTAGCCAGATATCACCCTTCCCAAAATCCATTGTGTCCGTTATGATTAAAGCGGAGTTCCGCCGATTTTTTTTTTACTGTAGCTGCTGACTTTTAAAATATGGACACTCACCTGTCCAGGACGCCCGCGATGTCGGCACCCGAAGCCAATCTATCCTTGGCTATCGGAAGCTGCCGCCGCCATCCTCGGTAAGGGAGTCAGGAAGTGATGCGTGCATGCGAGACTCGCGCTGTGCTATCCCACTGGTCCCTGCTGTTTTCTGGGACCCATGTGTCTCTCAGAATACAGCGGGGGGGACGGGAAGTGGCGTAGATACCCATGGGTGGCTAGGGTATCTATGCCTGGAAGTTGGAGCAAAATACCTGTATTAGACAGGTATCTGCCCCCCCCCCCCCGTAAAGGTGCCAAATGTGATACCGGATGGGGGGGGGGGGGGGACCGGAAAAGTGGAAGTTCCATTTTTGAGTGGAACTCCGCTTTAACTGGGTGTGTCCAGTTATACAGACTTATTGGATTCAGATTATATGATTCTTACATGAAAACAGGGGCTCTCGTTATCCTTAGGCCCAAAACTCTGTTGACTTGGTCTCATCCCAGATACTGACTAGATCAGGAAAACAGAATGAGCTTTAAAGTGGTTGTAAAGGTTCAAGGCTTTTTACCTTCATGCATTCTATTCTTTGTTTTTTTTAAACAAAAAAATCGTTTTAATATAGATTTAGGTTAGTTAAAGGGGTGAGATGTTTTTGTTAATGTTTGTATTATGCAGAAGATCAGTTTTAAAGAAATGTCTTTCTATGTATTGGTTTTCCCTGTATCCTTGTTGCCCTCACCTTTTTAATGCATCTTTGTTTGTAAATTCCTCGCTACCTTCTCTTCATCTGTCGTTCTCATTCATAATCAAATAAGCTTTTCATTAACAATATATAATCCGTGTAATACTGGTAACTGCAGTGATTTCAATGTTTTTGAATTCTAAAACTTAAGCCTTGTACACACGATCCGATTGTTGACCAACCGAGCGCCTGATTTTTGTCCAAAGGGCGTGTGCCAGGATCTTGTCTTGCATACTAACGATACACAATTGAAGGCCAACAAACAAGAACGTAGTGACGTACTAGATGTACTACGAGACTACAAAGGGGAAGTTCATTTCTCAAGCGCCACCCTTTGGGCTTCTTTGGTTAATTTCGTGTTAGTAGAAGTTTGGTGAGTGTTGATTCGTTTCTGAACGGCCATTTGTCAACCAGCCATGTTGTTGAGAGAACGTGCTATTATTGAGCTTGGAGTTATTGCTTTGACCCAAGTCCAGTCCATGAACAGGAGGAGTTCTTGGACCAAAAATTGGTATCTTAATGGTGACCAATTATGTCATATGCCTTTGCCGCGGGAGCTCCAGGAGAATAATCCGGATGATTTTTGGAAATATGTCCAGATGATGGACCCCTGCTTTCACCAACTCTTGCCATTGGTGACCCCCTATATTAAGAAGCAGGACACATGCTTGAGGCTTGCCATCACTCCAGAGCAAAGGCTCATAGCCACCTTGCGGTACTTGGCGATGGGGAGAAGTTTCCAGAACCTCAAGTTTACCACTGGGATCTCCCCCCAGGCTTTGGGACTCATTATTCCAGAGACCTGCTCAGCCATTATTCAAGTCCTGCAGAAGGACTATATTAGGGTAAGTTTTTACCTTTAAGATCAAATTCTATGTATTAATGTTTGCTAATGTATTGTATTAATTTGTTGATTACATAATTATCAATATTGTAATATGCTGTGAACGTCCTCTTTGTCCTCATGCATGCTGTAAGCTTTTGCTGCTCCTTTTTTGGCCTACATGCATATTTACCATAACTAACCTCCCCAGCATGCTATCCTGAGCCCATACTCACCTAGCCTAGTAACTTAAAGTGGTTGTAGACCCGGGTAAAAAAAAAAACCCTGCAAGACAAAAGCATAATAAGCTAGTATGCATAGCATACTAGCTCATTATGAATTACTTACCCAAGAACGAAGCCCCCGCAGCCGTCCTCGTCTCCCCCCCGGCGACATCTCTCCCGGAGGTTACTCCCGGGTATCACGGCTCTGGCGCTGTGATTGGCCCGAGCCGACATCACTCCCACACATGCGCGGGGGAGCATGCACAGTACAACTGAAGCAACGGCACGTACCTGCCGTTGCTTCAGTTGGCTTAAATGCGCATATGCCGATGATGTCGGCACATGCAAAAACAGGGATATCTCCTAAACCGTGCAGGTTTAGGAGATATCCAGTGCAGCTACAGGTAAGCCCCAAGTATAGGCTTGCCTGTAGTATAAAGTGGTTGTAAAGGGCTTACAACCACTTTGGCAATGTTTTTTGTCAGCTACATTTTGAGGCTTATTCCTAAACAACCCCTAAAATGTGTACAAATGTTATTATTGTCCTCAAATTCAGGCAGAGTGCAAGAGGCCATTTTTTGGGTCCCAAACTCATTTGGAACCCTCCCTTCCCCCCCAAAAATGCTAAGTCAACAGATACAAATACTCTATCTGCTGACTTTGCAAAACCCATACACACTATCCCTCTTTTATGTTCATATTTCTGTATAAATTCACCAAACCATGTAGTGCAAGGGCCTGCCTGATTACCTACAAATTGTACTCCTTCATGATTATCCCCCCTCTCTCTCTCCCCTTCCCCCCTCTATCCTCTCCCCGCTCTCTCACTCCCCTCCCCCATCTCTCCCCCTCTCTCTCCCCTCCTCCCTCTCTCTCCCCTTCCCCCCTCTCTCTCCCCCCTCCTCCTCTCTCTCCCCTCCTCCCTCTCTCTCCCCATCCCTCTATCTCTCTCTCCCCTTCCCTCTCTCCCCCCTTCTCTCGCTCTCCCCTTCCCTCTCCCTCTCCACCCCCTCTCTCTCTCTCATTTCCTCTCCCTTTCCACCACCCCCCCTCTCTCTCTCTCATGTCCTCTCTCTCTTCCCCTCCCCCGCTCTCTCTCTATCTCCCTGCCCTTCCCTTTCTCTCTCCCCTTCCGTCTCTCCTGTTCTCTCTCCCCCTCTCCTTCTCTCTCTCTCCCTCCCCCTCTCTCTCTCCTTCCCCCCTCTCTCTCTCCCCCCTTCCCCCTCTCTCCCCTTCCCCCTCTCTCTCACCTCCCCCCTCTCTCTCTTCCACCCCCCTCTCTCTCTCTCTCCCCCTTCCCCCCCTCTCTCTCTCCATTTCCCTCTCTCTCTCCTCCCCCTCTCTCCCCCCCTTCCCTCTCTCTCCCCCTCTCTCACACTCCTCTCTCTCCCCTCTCTCTCCCTCTCTCCCCCCTCTCTCTCTCTCCCCCTCCCCCCTCTTTCTCTCCCCCTCTCTCCCCTTCCCCCTCTCTATCCTCTTCCCCCCTCTCTCTCTCCCCCTTTCCCCCTCTCTCTCCCCTCCTTCCTCTCTCTCCCCCTTCCCCCCCTCTCTCTCTCCCCCTCTCTCTCTCCCCCCTTCCCTCTCTCTCCCCTCTCTCTTCCCTCTCTCCACCCCTTCCTCTCCCCCTTCCCTCTCTCTCCCCCTCTCTCTCCCCTCTCTCTCCCCCCCTTCCTCTTCCCCTTACCTCTCTCTCCCCCTCTCTCTCCCCTCTCTCTCCCCCCTTCCTCTCTCTCTCTCTTCCTCTCTCCCCCCTCTCTCCCCCTCTCTCTCTCCCCCCTTCCCTCTCTCTCTCCCCCTCTCTCTGCCCTCTCTCTCTCCCCCCTTCCTCTCCCCCTTCGCTATCTCTCCCCCTCTCCCTCCCCCTCTCTCTCCCCCTCTCTCTCTCTCCCCCCTTCCTCTCTCTCTCTCTCTCTCTCTCTCTCTCTCTCTCCTACCTCTCTCCCCCTCTCTCCCCCCTTCCTCTCTCTCTCCCCCCCTCGCTCTCTCCCCCCTCTCTCTCCCACCCTCTCTCTCCCACCCCCCCTCTCTCTCCCTCTCTCTCCCCTTCCCCCTCTCTATCCTCCCCCCTCTCTCTCTTCCCCTTTCCCTCTCTCTCTCCCCTCCTTCCTCTCTCCCCCCCCCTCTCTCTCTCCCCCTCTCTCTCTCTCCCTCTCTCTCTCCCCCTTCCCTCTCTCTCCCCCTCTCTCCCCCCCCCTTCCTCTCTCTCTCTCTCTTTCTTTCTCATTCGCTCTCCTCTTCTCTGCTCACCTTCACAATACTCACCCTGGAGACCTCATACTAATTTAAATCAAGATAATCATGAAGGAGTTTCTCCTCCAGGATCTCTCAGTGCGCTCAGGTAACATAACCTTTTGCTCATTTCAGGGACTTATTTCCTCTCTGGTGGGGTGATTTACCGAGTCACATCACCCACCCAATAATTACTTTTTATAAGCCAGAGAAAAATGATCAAGCGCCGAGCAGAAGAAGCTCCACATCGCTGGCGGTCTCCACAGCGGCACGCGATATTCTGCAGCTAGAACCTCATTAACACAGAATTCCACCAGCAGGAAAAAAAAAAAAAAAAACCTTTAATGGCCGCTCTTGAAGACTGATGTTGCAAATCTCAGTCAGCTGGGAAGTGAGAAAGATGCATACTAATAGACTCGAGTAACGCCAATTGTAGGAACTTTATATATGTTCGCTGTATATATTGACCTGGCTGTCTTGTTGTTCCATGGAATGACATGAAACAAGCAGCTTTCAAAGGTTCTGTATGTACGGGAAAGGTCAGGCTAGATGTCATAGAAATTAAATCAATGCCAGCACAAAATACATATAAAAGGCACAAAATCATACATTCCAAATCCTAGATTATTAGTTAGGGGTTCATTTTAACCATTTGAGCTCCGGGAGGCTTTACCACCTTCATGACCAAAGCATTTTTTCCTATTCACCACTGCACTACTTTAATTGGCAATTGCGCGGTCATGCTACGCTGTACCCAAATGACATTTTTACTTTTTTTTTTCACACAAATACAGTTTTTTTTTGGTTGTATTTGATCACCTCTGGGGGTTTTTTCGATGTTTTGCTATGCAAACAAAAAAAAAAAAAAGACAGAAAAACGTAAAAAAAAACCAAAAACAACTCCATATTTTCTACTTTCTGTTATAACACATATCCTTTAAAAAAAATCCAAAAATCAAATTTCTTAAAAAAATTAGGCCAAAATGGATTCTGTTACATGTCTTTGGTAAAAGAGAAATCCCAATAAGTGTATATTAATTGGTTTGTGCAAAAGTTATAGCGTCTGCAAACTATGGTATATATTGAAATCTACACAGCTATGACACTTTAGTGGTAATGGTGGTGATCAGTGACTTATGGTGGGACTGTGACAGTGTGGCGGGAAATCGGGCACTAGCTGACACTGGGTGGAAGGTACACCAACTGACTAACTGTTAACTGACACTGACATCAATAGTGACACTAATACAGTGATCCATGCTAATAATGTACACTGTCACTGTACTAATGACACTGGCTGAAAAAAGGGTTTACATCTTTTTTTTTTTTTAAGATATATTTATTGAATTTTCAGGTACACACAGAAAAAAAGGAAACACAGTCCCACAAAAAAATAAAATAAAAATAAGGTTCCAGCGAACCAAGAAACAATTTTGCAGGGTCTCACAGTTCTCAGAAAAATGAAATATACACTATAAAACCAAAAGTATTGGGACACCTGCCTTTACCTGTACATAAACTTTAATGGCTTCCCAGTCTAAGACCCCCCCCATACACGCTATACAACTTTTGTTGTCTGATTTCCTATAGATTTACCAAAACCATTTAGTGCAAGGGCCTGCCTGATTGCATACGAATTGAAACTCTTAAGGTTTGACCTCATGGTTCTATGGTTTTGGTAAATCTGAAGGAAAAAATCTACAGAAAATTGTATAGTGTGTATCCAGCTTTAGTCCGTAGGGTTAAATATTGAGTTGGTCCACCTTTTGCAGCTATAACAGCTTCAACTCTTCTGGGAAGGCCGTCCACAAGGTTTAGGAGTGGTCAAACATTCTCATCGACACATTACTAAAGCTTGTGGACAACCTTCCCAGAAGAGTTGAAGCTATTATAGCTGCAAAGGGCGGAGCCAACTCAATATTGAACCCTACGGACTAAGACTGGGAGGCCATTAAAGTTCACGTGTGTGTAAAGGCAGGTGTCCCAATACTTTTGAAAATATAGTGTAGATGTACATTCAGTACAAAGACATGAATCACAAAATACGTGTAACTCCAATATAATGTGTCACCAGAAATATAAATAGAGAAGCAAAGTTTAGTACCCTAAATCCAAGGGGACCAAGGTATGAGGACTAGATAGCCATCTGCTCTATAGTTTAAGGAGGGGTTAACATCTAGGGGCAATCAAAGGGTTACCTGTGCACCTAACAATGTCTAATGTGTTCTGCTTTTAAAAGGAAACAAGGTCTGGGCAGTGAAAGGCACCACATCCCAATTATGAACAAATGTGGAGATACAAAAAGTGGGACTTTAAAGGTGCCAGAATGAGTCTACAACATAATCATATAAAGGAAAAATATATATTTTATTTGTTATCAAAATATAAAAATTGTAAAATATCACAATAACATGCAATTAACACAACTATGTAGCCACTTCTGCTCTACATGTTTAGCGCAGAAGAGCTTCCTCAGGAACTTAAGGGTGCTGCTTAAAGTTGATGCTATAAGTGAGAAAGGCAAACATTCATGAATTATTTACAATAAATTGTACATTGTACATATTGTACTAAAAAGAGGCCTACTGGATACTTAAAAAACCAAGAGGCTCTAGAGGAAGTCCTGTACTTCACTGAGTTAAATCAAAAAATGAAAAAAAAATTTAAGCATCCTGTAGGCCTCTTTTTAGTTCAGTTCAACATACTTTGTATAACTATTTATGTAAAAAAACAAGTCTAAATGACAAAAAAAAAATCGGTGTATCACTGTAATGATATCCGTACAATACAATTTATTGTTAATCTTGATACATATTTGCCTTTCTCACTTATAGCATCAACTTTATGCAGCACTCTTAAGTTCCTGAGGAAGCTCTTCTGGGCGAAACATGTAGAGCAGAAGTGGCTGCACAGTTGTATGAATTGCATGTTATTGTGATATTTTATAATTTTAATACTTTGATAACAAATAAAATATGTATTTTTACTTTATATGATTATGTTGTAGACTCATTCTGGCACCTTTAAAGTCCCGCCTATTGTATCTCCACATGTGTTCTGCTTTTTCTTTACAATATGTCTGTTCCTTCTCCTTGCTGTCAGGGAGAAGAAACAGCCAGATCGCTGTTCATAGTACACAGAGTATTACTCCTTAGGAAGTGATCGCTGTCTCGCGAAACGCGTAGAGATCTAATATATAACTATCTACATCTTGGATTATCAGCCATATCTTGATCTATGCAATCATGGATATTCACATACATATGTTTGTAATTATGTCTAATAGAACAATTTTCAAATGTGCGTAAAAAATCCTCTTTTTTTAATCTTTAAATAATATATTTTTTACATTTTATATCTTTGGTTTGTGTCTCGTAAAGTCCCTTGGGAATTTCTTTATTTGTAAGTGACATGGCAGCTCCTGTATTTTGACATGTAGTGGATCAAATATAGAAAAATGTCACCACCGCTTGTCTGTACTGTCCATTGTTGGGTATAAGACCTTCTTCTTCTTCCAACTTTAGATAATTCAGTAGGTTCCCAAGCTTGGAGCTGGTTAAGAGCTAGAATCCATCCATCTGCAGCTTTAATCCACGTTTGTGTCAGAAACCATGAAATCAGACCGAGACAGGAGTTCAGTTAAATCACACTTGTTTAATAATAAAATTAAAAAGAACAAACGTAGTCAAAACATAGCCAAAGTTCAGTAACCGGAACGGATAGTCAGCCAAGCCAGAAGTCAGGGATCAACGTAGTGAAACAGCAAGCAGGATCTGGAGCCAGAAGGGATGTCAGCAAAGCAAGTCTTTAAACAGGAATGCAGGAGAGCGTCTCTGTGATGTTGACCAAGGAGAAGGCAGAGATCCTCTGTTCTGGACGGCTTAAGTAGGCAGGACTGACAAGCAGGATATCATCAACAGGTGTGTAACTATGGAGAGAGATGGGTGCTGGCAATTAGCCGACAGCTGAGCGGCCAGCTCAAAGAAGGAAGGGCTGAAGCCCTGCCAGTTTGCCTCTCATGCAAATGCAAAAGATATTTTTTTGCATTGCTTCCCATGACACTGACTCAGGCTGTGACGCCGTATGAACCATATATGACAAGCATCTAGCTGGAAATGCCCTTGATGGATCTTACAGATGTTCTGACTGAGGTCGCAGGTGATTCGGTTTCTTTCTATTCAGAGGATAAATCACTGACGCCAATTTCAGTGCCAGTCATGTTTTGTTATTTTTCTTGCTGTACTGGATGGGTTTCTTGCTCTGGTTGCTGTATAGACTATGCTGACTGTGTCACTTCATGAATCTTTTGACACATGGGTGTTTCACTCATAATTACACTTCTGCAAATTGTTACCTTTTTTGATGTCTTGATGCAGAACTCGGTAACCTTTTGAGACTCACTGTAGCTTCTTTACATTCCATAGCTCAAATGGTGAGCTTCCAGATAAGCTGTTTTTCGGGATGGCAGCTGCCATAATTGCCTCTCCCTGGTATGTTGTTTACATATCTGCAACACAAAGAGGTTGATTTACTAAGGCAAATATACTGTGTGCACTGCAAGTGCACTTGGAAGTGCAGTCGCTGTAGATCTGAGGCGAAGATCTGAAATGAGGGGAAGCTCTGCTGATTTCTATCATCCAATCGTGTGCAAGCAAAAATGCTGTTTTTTTTTTCTCCTTGCATGTCCCCCCTTAGATCTACAGTGCGACTGCACTTCCAAGTGCACAGTAGATTTGCTTTTAGTAAATCAACCCCTCAGCATGTGTCTGCCACTTTCACATGGTCAGAAACCATGAAATCAGGCCGAGACAGAAGTACAGTTAAATCACACTTGTTTAATAATAAAAGTAAAAAGAACCAACGTAGTCAAAACATAGCCAGAGTTCAGTAACCGGAATGGATAGTCAGCCAAGCGAGAAGTCAGGGATCAATGTAGTGGAACAGCAAGCAGGATCTGGAGCCAGAAGGGATGTCAGCAAAGCAAGTCTTGAACAGGAATTGCAGGAGATAGTTTCTGTGATGTTGACCAAGGCGAAGGCAGAGATCCACTGGACTGGGTGGCTTAAGTAGGCAGGACTGATGAGCAGGATATCATCAACAGCTGAGTAACTGTGGAGAGATAGGAGCTGGCAATGAGCCGACAGCTGAGCGGACAGCTCAGAGAAGGAAGGGCTGAGCCCAGCCCTGACACACATAAAGTGTGGTCCATTCTTTTTACAGCACCATCTTGTTCTGGATTGTACGGTACAGTAATGTGGAACATAATGATATGCTTTCTTGGACCTGACCTAGCCTTAGAGACCAGGAACCTTCTCCCTGGGAAAGCGTGAGGTTTGATTTGGATGCCTGCTGTGATCAGACTGTACTAGAGAGCAATCCCGCTGCTTGTGAGGAAGGAGAAGGAAAAGAGGGACTGTCTTAGCAGAATTGAAAGAGAGAAATCACAGCAAGTCCTATTCCAGTTTAAGGACTTGACCTGAATCAGAGCACATATGCAGAGACCCAGAAGAGGGCGCCCTGGGTCTGGTAAGAGAACAACTGTCAGGAGCGTCTAGCACTCCTGCTCCTCATCCCAGCATCCTAGTTTTGGCTGTGGTATTCTCCTTGTCGGTCTGTCCAGCTAATAAGGCCAGTCTCGGTTGAGGCCAGACCGGATTTCTCATTGTCCTAAAGGCAGAAGGTTTTTTTTATCTTAATGCATTCTGTGCAAAAAGATAAAAACATTCTGTGTGCAGCAGCCCCCCTAATGCCCCGTACACACGGTCGAAAATGTGCGATCGGATCGTGTTGTCAGAAATTACGACCGTGTGTGGGCTCCATCTGACTTTTTCCATCGGATGCTCAGAATAAATAAAGAGATAAAAGCTATTGGCTACTGCCCCGTTTATAGTCCCGACGTACGTGTTTTACGTCACCGCGTTCAGAATGATCAGATTTTCCGACAACTTTGTGTGACCGTGTGTATGCAAGACAAGTTTGAGCCAACATCTGTCGGAAAAAATCCTAGGATTTTGTTTTCGGAATGTCCGATCAATGTCCGACCGCGTGTACGGGGCATAATACTTACTTGAGCCCCATCTCGATCCAGCGATGTTACATGAGAGCCTCAGCTGTCTGGAACTCTCCCTCCTGATTGGCTGAGATACACATTGGTTGAGCCATGGTCTGAATGGACACATAGAGCAGCGGCTCAGCTCAGTGCCCTCATAGCAAGCTGCTTGCTGTGGGGGCACTCGGCAGAAGAGAGGGACCAGAAGTGCCAGTGAGGGACCCGAGAAGAGGAGGATCTGGGCTGCTCTGTGCAAAACCAACTACAACAGGGCAGGTAAGTATAACATGTTTGTTATTTTGAAAAAACAAAAAAAACAAGACTTTAATATCACTTTAAGCCAGCCAAACCTTCAGTCTCATGCTTGTGATAGAGTGCAAAAACGTGTGTATTACCTGATCAAGCCCCCCTGTCTGTCTGCCCTGCTCTGCTAGATTGGATTTCCCTGTGTATGACTTTGGATCAGATAAGGACTATTCTCTGAAGTCTGCCTGCCTTGTACCTGGACTGTCATTGAACCACTCTGCCTGTCTGCCAACCAAAAGTACCTGTTTGCTTTGCTCAGTTCACTATAGTAGTGTGTATAAGTTCTGGGGGCAACCAAGTATTGGTAGGCCTGCTTGCCTTATGGGAGAGGGGGCAGCTATAGGGGAAGAATACAGAACACAGTAGCCAGCTCTAGTGTTTGACCACCTGTGTATGGGGTAAGGGTGACAATAACATTGTACAAGTTCATGTACTATCTGTAGGGGACTGTTGTGCTTTCTTCAATGACCTAAACTTTGGTGGCCATTTTTCTTTTTTTTTTTTTATCAATCACTGGCCAGTGGGACAAAACTGGAGATGTTATACCAAGTTAGGGCTGTCTTTTTATTCTGTTGCTAGGCAGATTTCTCTTCTCTGCAGTTATTCAAAATGCTGAATTGAACCACTTAAAGACCGCCCACTGCATATATACTGCGGGAGGGTGTCTCTATTGCATGAAACAATGTACTTGTATGTTGTTTCATGCAATAGATACTGTGGGCGCGCGTGTGCCCGCTGCACAGAGGGGGAGCCAATGCACGGGTCCGGCGGACCCGATGTCCGCAAGTCACCCACGATCGCTTCACAGAAAGGCAGGACAGGGATCTGCCTATGTAAACGAGGCAGATCCCTGTTCTGACAGGGGAGAACATGGAGATCATCTGTTCCTAGTAATCAGGAACCGCAATCTCTGTGTTCTTCCTGTCAGTATTTCACCTCACATAGTAAAGAGGGAAGACACATTAAGGAGTCAATGCTGCTCACCCCAATATGGACAAGAAAAATGGGAAAAGGTCCCCCGAGCGGGGTTTTTAGGCAGCTAACTATAGATGTGAGCAAGACAGTAAATAAAATATTAAAATGCTTTATTGAAGGATAATGATGAATGTAACAACATATAAATATAAGTTAGGAGCTCCAGTGGGAAAATACCCATACCAGATACATATAATAGCAAACATAGGTTATACACAGCATATGATAAGGCTATTGCATAACAATGCTGACGCGTTTCGACCCATGAATTTTGGGGTCTCTTCAGAGGATGAGTAGCTACAGAAAAAAGAAAAATTTATAACAGTATATCCAGCTTATTTAAAAGAATTACAGCATAGGCAAGTTTGTTTAGCAACATGTTTAGTAACACTTTGCACATAATTACCACTGAGTTTGGATGTACCCCTCGATCAGAGCCTCCCCACACAGCAGCCCAACCATCCAGTGTGCCCGCACGCAGCAGCACCCCGGAAGAAGGGGGAACAGGAATCCACTTGATATGGCTTGCAAGGAGTCACACGTATAATTGCCCCCCCACCAACACACCACTGGGGGGTGGGGCCGGAACCTACGAAAATTGTCAGAGCGTTAGCTCATGAATATACCCATATAGGTTAGTGGTTAAATTTAACTGTTGGGCGGTCAGAAAGTGTTGTAATAATCTATTATAGCTTGAATTGATCATATGAGGGATAATAAAATGAGTAAAGTGACTATATTAGTGTAACTAATATAAAATATGTCAGGGATGACCTTGTCATTAAATGCTGACAATGACAGTGATAGGAAGAGAAGTGAGGGATGTGCACAGTCAATAATAACATGTAAAATATATGTGAAAAAAGGAATGTGCATGAAAATGATGCGAGTGAGTGTTTTAAACAGAGAAAAAAAAAAAAAAAAAAAAAAAAAAACCTAAATGAGTGTATGTGTGATGTGTGAATTTGAGGAAAAAGTGCATGATATTGCCAAGTATCTAAGTCTGTGTGAAAAAAGAAATGCATGAAAATGATGCGAGTGAGTGTTTAAACAGCAGAGAAACAACAAAAAAAAAAAAAATATATATATATATAATATATAAATAAAAACCAACACAAAACAAATGAGTGTATGTGTGATGTGTGAATTTGAGGAAAAAGTGCATGATATTGCCAAGTATCTAAGTCTACGGCATCCAGAGCTGGTGTGCACATAAATCAAAATTAAATATAAGTAAAATATTATTCTATGGGGTCTGGCAGAGCATTGATAATCAGATGAATCATAAGTTCTTACTCACTCCTACTGTTGAGGAAAAAGAGTCTGGCCGTCCAAGGAGGAAGTGGAGGGATCACACCCAAATCCACCCTCATTAAATAGTGTCCTTAATTAGTACTGAAATTGACAACAGGTATCGTTTCTTCCGCCCCTTAACCCCGGAGTGTAGAGGGAGGCTGTGGCCACCATTGGCAGGCCTCGTGTGGCTCCCTCGGCGTCCATCAAGGCGAAGCCCCGACATCTGTCGTCACCTTCGCCGTAAAATACGTGACATCATGTGGCCGCACGCACACGCGACCCGCACGTGTGCGCACACCGCACGTAACGTCCAAAGGTGATGGGGGATGCCGCCGGCAGGGTAATCACGCCCATGGGTGGCCGATCCGGGAATCCGGCCATCCAAAGGAAGAGACAAGGGGAGCGCAGGTGACTGAGCTCCCCACCCTGCCGGGAAGACACATCAGGGAACATGATCCCCGACCCAGGGAGCACGCGACAGTGCAGGCATCGCAGGGGCCCCGATGGCGCAAGCTGCAAGCGGGGAGGCGCCGATCGAGAGGCACACAAACGAGCTCACAAATGCGATTTATGAAAAACAACAAATAACAAAAGTTTTCTACATAATTGCTTATTGATAATACAAAGTAAACATTGGAAACTGTGCACTGACAATTCTAACAATATTCCCAAAAATATGTAAAAACCACAACAACCCAGAAATGGCAACATAATTTCAACGTTTAAATAGATTTGTTTGAAAGGAAATAACTCTCAAATACACAAAAATAACTCCCAGATACACAAAATAGTAAATGTATAGCAACCCAAATAAGGAAATTTGCATCGGATCCAGTGGATCCCTCACGGTTGTGATGCGATTTTACTCTATTCGCAACCACGAACAAGGCTATGGATTATAGACTCAAGTATAATAATAATACAGACTCACAATACCAGAGCGTAACTGATTTAGTGAGCTCAAGGGAAGAAATATAATTCCGATTTAGTCCTCTTATTGAGAGTCTACGTAAAATCCTAATATGCGATTTACATGCGATTTAACACATTTTTGGAAAATATATGGATATAATCTATGTGGTATCTAGGATTAACACAGAGGGATATATACAGGAGAACAGACCGTGCACAGCTCATGTCTAACTCCCATGTGTCAAATGGGGGAAGGGGTGTTTAACCACCCAAATTTGTATAGCAAAGAGGGAAGACACATTAAGGAGTCAATGCTGCTCACCCCAATATGGACAAGAAAAATGGGAAAAGGTCCCCCGAGCGGGGTTTTTAGGCAGCTAACTATAGATGTGAGCAAGACAGTAAATAAAATATTAAAATGCTTTATTGAAGGATAATGAATGAATGTAACAACATATAAATATAAGTTAGGAGCTCCAGTGGGAAAATACCCATACCAGATACATATAATAGCAAACATAGGTTATACACAGCATATGATAAGGCTATTGCATAACAATGCTGACGCGTTTCGACCCATGAATTTTGGGGTCTCTTCAGAGGATGAGTAGCTACAGAAAAAAGAAAAATTTATAACAGTATATCCAGCTTATTTAAAAGAATTACAGCATAGGCAAGTTGCTCACATCTATAGTTAGCTGCCTAAAAACCCCGCTCGGGGGACCTTTTCCCATTTTTCTTCACCTCACATAGTAAGAAAGCACAAACAGGGAACACATTTAACCCTTTGATCGCCCCTGATGTTAACTCCTTCCCTGCCAGTGTTATTAGTACAGTGACAGTGCATTATTTTAGTGCTGATCACTGTATTGGTGTCACTGGTCCCCAAAAAGTGTCACTTATACCGCGTACACACGAGCGGACTTTTCAGCATCAAAGGTCTTACGGTCTTTCCGATGGACTTTCAAAGTAGTTACGACTGACTTTCGAACGACCGGACTTGCCCACACATGAACGGACTAAAGTCCGTTCAAAAGTCCGTTGGTTTGAACGTGATGACGTACGAAGGGACTAGAATAATTAAGTTCATAGCCAGTAGCCAATAGCTGCCCTTGAGTGCTTTTTTGTCCGTCGGACTACCATACAGACAAACTGATTTTTCGACCGCACTCGAGTCCGTCGGAAAGATTTGAAACATGTTCCAAATCTAAAGTGCGTCTGATTTTCGACAGAAAAAGTCCGCTGAAGGTCCGATGAAGCCCACACACGGTCGGATTGTCCGACGGATTTCGGACCAGTCCGGTCGAAAAAAGTCCAGCCGTGTGTACACGGCATTAGGGTCCGATTTGTTCGCTGCAATGACGCAGTCCCGCTAAAAATCACTGATCACCGACATTTCCAGTAAAAACAATAAAAAATAAATAAAAGTCCATAAATATATCCCATAGTTTGTAGACGCTATAGTTTTTGCGCAAACCAATCAATATACGCTTATTGTGATTTATTTTTTACCAAAAATATGTAGAAGAATACATATTGGCCTAAATTGATGAATAAATTTGTTTTTGTTTTTTTTTTGGATATGTATTATAGCAGAAAGTAAAAAAATATATATATTTTTTCAAAATTGTCAGTGTTTTTTTTGTTTATTGCGCAAGAAATAAAAACCGCAGAGGTGATCAAATACCACAAAAAAAAAACCTCTATTTGTGGGAAAAAAAGGACATCAATTTTATTTGGGTACAGCGTCACACAGCCACGCAATTGCCAGTTGAAGTAAGGCAGTGCCGTATCGCAAAAAATGGCCTGGTCAGGAAGAAGGGGTAAATCCTGAAGTGGTTAAAGGCTTGCCTGAGAGTTCACAAAAAAGGGGACGGAGAGCAGAAGTTACACTTTGCAGAGCTCAATAAGGAGAGCTCTGACAGCTGATTAGAGGGAAGGGACACCCCCCCCCCCCTTTTACATAGCAGACAGGAACAGAGATGAGGCTGTCAATCGGCTGGAGATCCCTCCCCTGTCACCATTTTTCTCTTGGTGTCAGGAAAACCTGTCAGAAGTGATTCATGCTGATAACAGAGGAAGGCAGAAATTACACTTATGCCCTGTACACACAAGCGGACTTATTCGACCGGACTGGTCCGATGGACAGAATCCGGCGGACAATCCGGCCGTGTGTGGGCTTCATGGGACCTTCAGTGGACTGTTTCTGTCGAAAATCTGACCGACTTTAGATTTTGAACATGTTTCAAATCTTTTTGTCGGAACTCCGCCGGACCCAGTTCCTATTGAAAAGTCAGCTCGTCTGTATGCTAGTCCGACGGACGAAAACCGACGCTAGGGCAGCTATTGGCTACTGGCTATGGACTTCCTTATTTTAGTCCGGTCGTACGTCATCGCGTACAAATCCGTCGGACTTTGGTGTGATCGTGTGTAGGCAAGTCCATTCGTTCGAAAGTCCGTCAGAAGTTCGTCAAAAGTCAGTCGGAAAGACTGTCGGACCATTGTTGCCGAAAAGTCAGATCGTGTGTACGGGGCATTAGTGTTTTTAATTGAGACAAGTACACACAGTAGAGAGATATGCTTTGTTCCTAGCACTGCTGAGGTTTACAACCCACGTTAAAAGCAGAATTAAAGACTTAGCCAAGTAACCTTTTGACTCCTCTGTTGAAAGGAAGTTGCATTTCTTCTAGGTTATTATGAAAAAAAAAAATTGCAATCACCCACGTGGCTCTTTTCTTTTTAACATTATAGCCACAAAGAATTAGAAGTCCCCATAAAATTCATCTCCAGCTTTGTCTTCCCTGTATACCCATAAATATACGACCCGCACCCCGGCTTGGTGCAATCACCGAGTTATTCCTATATGAAGCAATTTATTCGGCGAAGGCTGGAGGCCCCGGGATTGCATCACCATACTAAAACGCAATTGTTGCAGATGTTGTGGAAGTCGGAAGCTCAAAGTGGCTATTTGTCTTGGTTCCCCTGGTGTCAAGGATGCGTCTCCGTCTTTTCTCTGCCCTCCCGATTTAGGAGAAAGCAATAATATCACCAGATGTTCTTGGCCGGTGTGAATAATTCATGGCGCAGTTCATCGCTGATGTGTAATATTACTTCCCTTCTATTAAGACACACACTGAAAGAAAGAAGAGGGAATTTAAAAACAGGCTTCGCAACTTCTTCTTTAGTTCCATATTTCTTTGTTTATGTATGTGCTACTTTTACATCCTTTAAGAGTATGTGTTGTGTGATGACACCAAAGTATGAATAACAGCAAGAAGTAGAGTGGTACCATTATACTAAAGCAACAGAAATGCTATGATAAAGACACAAGATCAATGTAGATAAACAGCGCATAGATCTCAGCGCAGGGTTTTTAGATGCTGCTAATACTTTTGCCCTGTGGTAGAATTTATCAGCATGAAAATATAGGATTTATCATAGTGAGAGCAATTATTTCACTTCAGTTTAAAGCAGCCCTTTCCTTTGCCAATGATTATAGATTCTGCAACCATATGATGCCTATAAACAGCTCACCAGTTGTCACAATCAGGGGTCAGGCTCGGAGACCAGTAGCTATAGAGGTAGAGAAACTCCCACCGACCAGCTGGATAAGTACAGGTGGTGGCTGACGAGGGCTCACCCAAGGTGGGGAGTCTAAGAACTAAAGGGTGTTCACCAGAGCTCCTAATGGTGGAGATGGGTTTTGCTGCGTATTAGTACCAGGTCACGGTCCTCAGGATCGCTCCACCAGGAGGTGTGCAAGCCGGGGTCAAGTAGCAGATATAACCGGTTGGGATCTGTCAGAAACCATGAAATCAGGCCGAGACAGAAGTACAGTTAAATCACACTTGTTTAATAATAAAAATAAAAAGAACAAACGTAGTCAAAACATAGCCAAAGTTCAGTAACCGGAACGGATAGTCAGCCAAACCAGAAGTCAGGGATAAATGTAGTGGAACAGCAAGCAGGATCTGGAGCCAGAGGGGATGTCAGCAAAGCAAGTCTTTCAACAGGAACACACGAGAATGTCACTGTGATGTTGACCAAGGCAAAGGCAGAGATCCTCTGGACTGGACGGCTTAAGTAGGCAGGACTGATGAGCTGAGTAACTGTGGAGAGAGGATCTGGCAATTAGCCGACAGCTGAGCGGCCAGCTCAGAGAAGGAAGGGCTGAGCCCAGCCCTGACAGGATCAAGCAGAAGCATAGTCAATAAACGAGCCAAAGGCCAGTAACATGTGGTTGCAGGTTGGGATCAACAGAAGCATAATCAAGGAACAAGCCAAAGGCCAGTAACACGTGGTTGCAGGTTGGGATCAAGCAGAAGCATAGTCGGGGAACAAGCCAAAGGACAGTTACAAGTGGTAGCGAAAATACAAACGGCAGCAGAAATGATAAGAGCGAGATATTGACTGAAGAGAGCACAATAATCTGGCAAATAGGAAGTGAAGAGACATGGCTTAAACCAGGAAGTTTAGGGGAGGAGCAAAGAGTTCAAGGTTCAAGAAAAACGATTCAAGGCAGGATCATTCAAGGAATCATCCAGGGAGCTGTTCAGCATCTCTGGTGGCTCAGCAAGAAGAGACATCACCAGACATAGCAGAGTTTGCAGGTTTAGACCTGGATGGTTACACTGGTGTGAATAGAAACACTCGCCATCAGTTGCCATCATTACGTGAAAGTCGATCACTGCTCTTCTCAAATGACAGCATCCAAGAAGAATTGTAAAAAATAAAGATGAAGGCTTAGCTGTTGACTTTTGACAAAAAAAAGTCAAAATGAGCATAACTGTCAGGTCCCACACTTACCAGACAGATGAGTCCACTTGGACAGAGGGTAGGCTCCCTTACGTATCCGATTCGGGGCCCCTGGTAGAGTAGACAGGAGGCACGCGAATGCGGAGTGGTATGAGGGCCTGAAGTTAGGGTCCTGGAGCACGGTGGTCTGGCAAGCAACCGGTAGAGCTTCAGGCTTGATAGAGCAGATGCTGAGCAGGAGCTAATCAGGCTGGTCACACACAGGCAGAGGTCGGCAACGGGCTGGCGGCAACGGTACAAGGGAGAAGGCAGAAACAAGGTCAAACGAGCCGGGGTCGGGTTCAGGCAGCAGTAAAGGAAGGTCCAAAGGCAAGCCGGGTCACAACGGGTAAACACTATGAAGATACAGGAACACAGGATGATCACGGAACAAGACACAGAGCTGTTTGTTCAGGCAGCACCGAGTCAGTGTAGAGGCAGGCTTCAAATAGGCTGATTGGCGCCAAAACACCACGCTCGTGCACGCGCCGATTCGCCAAGGCGCGCCGCGCCCCCGCACGCGCCCCCGACACCGGCGTGCACGCCCACACTACCGGGCATGTCAAAGGTAACGCCCACAGGCGGACGCGCGCTAGCGCGAACGCGCGTACGCACGAACGCCTGGACGCCACCCCGCACGCCACGGCCGGTCAGCCCAGACATGCCAGCGCCCCCAGGGACACGCGCCCCAGCACGCACAGGGACACGAGCGCCAACACGCCCCGGCGCGCACCTGCGCCCAACCAGGTAACCTCTCTGACAGTGCCCCCTCCTCAAGGGCAGACTCCGGATGCCCAGCTGGGCCATCTTTGAGGAATGAGAGGTTTTAAAGGATTGCAGAAGTTCTCTAGCATGTAAATTGCTTTCCGGCTCCCACAAATTATCTTCGGGTCCATAGCCCTTCCATTTTACCAGATATTGCACCTGATTGCGCCTTCTTCTGCAATCCAGGATTGCCTTCACTTCGAACTCCTCTTCGCCATCAACCATAATAGGTTTGGGTGGGCCAATGCTGCGACCAGAAAAGAAGTTGGGGGTGACCGGCTTCAGGAGGGACACGTGGAACACTGGATGTATCCTCAGGGAGTTAGGAAGGTCAAGTTTGTATGCCACATTGTTGATTTTCCTTTTGATCAAGAAAGGACCCAGGTATTTGGGGCCCAGTTTCCTGGATGGGCAGGCCAACTTGAGGTTAGCGGTAGACGGCCAGACAGAATTGCCAGGTTCTAGAACAAGTTCCCCCCGTCTCTTCCTGTCAAAGATCTTCTTGTAATCTTCCTGAGCCTTGGTCATGTTTCCTGCAGCAATTTGTTGTTAGAAAAAAAATCCAAAGTTTCGGATACTGCAGGAACAGGGCACTCGGGAAATGATCCAGGCAAGAAGGATGGGTGGAAACCATAATTGGCATAAAACGGAGACTGATTAGTAGCTGAATGTAGTGAGTTATTATAGGAGAACTCTGCGATGGGAAGCAGGGAAGCCCAGTCATCCTGGGAGAATGCAGAAAAACAGCGGATGTATTGCTCCAAGGTTTGGTTCGTCCTCTCGGTTTGTCCATTTGACTGAGGGTGGTAGGCCGAAGAAAATGACAACTCGATTTCAAGGGCGCCACAAAGGGCCTTCCAGAATCTGGAGGTGAACTGGACGCCTCTGTCTGAAACTATATTGGTCGGGACTCCATGTAGTTTGACGATCTCCTTAATAAAGATGGAGGCGGTCTCCATGGCTGAAGGGGTGCCCTTCATGGGGAAAAAATGGGCCATTTTAGACAGCAACAAAAATGGACGAAAAACCTTCTGATGGTGGGAGTTCAACGATAAAGTCCATTGAAATCATGGCCCATGGTCTCTCTGGGACTGGTAATGGTCTCAACAGGCCCCATGCTCTTGTCCGGCTAGTCTTGTTTCTGACACACGTGTTACAGGACTCCACATATTCCTTGCAATCCTTAGTAAGGTGAGGCCACCAAAAGGTGCGTTGGACAAGGTCAGTACGCGCGAACGCCCGGACGCCACCCCGCACGCCACGGCCGGTCAGCCCAGACACGCCAGCGCCCCCAGGGACACGCGCCCCAGCACGCACAGGGACACGAGCGCCAACGCGCCCGGCGCGCACCGGCGCCCAACCAGGTAACCTCTCTGACAATATCAGTATGTAGGCATGGCCTCAGCCAAGGTACCCAATCCGAGAGAAAAACACAAACAGTCCTACGCTGCACTGAATTATCCTGTACTATTCTGTACAGTGTGACAGTTTGGGGTTTCATAACTGAGAGCGTCAAAAGCGTGAGCTTACTTCACACCCGATATAGTTTTCAGGGCTTTCCTGTCCACTTTTATTTAAAAACAAACATCAAAATTCACACAGGTATGTCTTACCACATAGGGGATTCTCACCATTACTGCAAAAGATAACATGTAGCCTCCTAGCCCTCTTGTGACAACGTTACTGCTCCAAGTACCTCTTCATGGTCCCACCTAAACTTAATACCTTTGTTTGGTCCACTTGACCATAAAACAAGTCCCGTTGTTTATGCAAAGACACTGCACCTCAGCTCTGCGTCTTCCTTACATCCCCCTAGATGTTTGTCCCATCCCACATGGGCTCTCTTGTGCCTCATGGACTTTCTCTACAGCTTCCTTGCTGCGCTCCCGTCTCACACGGACTTCCTCTCAGGCTTGAGCCTTCCTCTATCCCAACTTAGACACCGCTAGTGCACACAGTACCTTACACGGCTCCCTTCAGATACACTGACCTCGCTCAGGAGGGTGGGGGCCTTAGCTCTATCTCTGGTTCTAATATAAATGCAGCACACACCTGTACCATCAGTGTGCTTACTTCCCCTAAAATGTGGCGTAAGCCACCATTTTACCGAGTAGCTTGAGGTCACCCTGCTATAACAGGTTACTAGTTATAAGCTATAACAGGTCGGTAGGCACTGATATAAGGCAATCCAAGAGTTATGTTCAGTGTTTTCAGTCTCTGGTTTGTATTACCCGAGGATGGGTGGCGGTTTGTGATCTACAGTACTAAGGTGGCTTTGTATTCGGTCTCTGAGGAAGCCTCACTTTTCTATCCTGGTCATCGGGCAGTATCCCACACTGCAGGAGTTGTCACTATTCTGACCCTTCTCACCAGGAGCCTTTCCCTGTGCTATTCTTTTTCCCTAACCAGAGGGAACCTGCCCCTGACCCACCACTCACTTCAAGCATGCCCAAATGATGCTGGAGACCCTATTTATCAAGTCCCTTGTCAAGATGGCCGCCTGAGATCTCGAGAGATTTCAGCATCCCCCCCCCCCCCCCCACAGGGAGAGAATTCTCTTAACAAACTCCTCTCCCCTTGAATCAATGGTGGCACAGTGCCACCTACAAGTTGGAAGAACACCTGTGCTATTTAGTCTGCACATTTTGAGGGAAGAATGGGTACACTGAAAACATGATGGAGCAGATTATGACGGTATTGCTATTGCTATTTTTACACAGCAGCCTCGATCGAAGTGACTCCAGCTTATTACATTAATCATAAGTTGTCCCCAATTCTTTAAAGAACTTTCAGAAACAGTTCAGTTGTGTGGCAGGCTCACAATGGGATGTGTACTCCTCCAATTAGGAGACGGGTGGTTATAACATACTGTACATGAGCTACAGAGTGCCTTGTGACTTCCAGCATACACACACCTACACCGGAGAGGTAAAAATACACGAGGACCTCAAAAATAAACCTATTATTATAATGCAGAGTAGTGCCTCCATTGTCATTAAACTGAATAACATCCAAACTTACATAACTTTTTCAGTACATCATATAGCCCATAAAAAAATCTACCTTCAGATGATAAAGTATCTATCTTTTTTTTCTGTTTGACAATTTTTCCAATATTCATGCCATTATATAACATTTTTTTTTCATCTTTTATCTATAATTTTGTAACATTACTGCTGGATTTAGCTGTCATCGCTTGATCTGATGATTGTTGCTCTTATTTCCTCTCAGATCTTCTATCTCTTAAAAAGTGAGCAAAGATTCAGTGCACTTGAGTTATCCTGCTTAGAATAGGCATGCAAATAGAAGTTAGGAAGAAGGACTTTTCAGAAATATCATCCCATATAGATCTCGTACCCCCAAATTTACATTATATATTATATATTTTCTCCTCCACATTTACCTCACTCTTTTATTTTCTCCTCATCTGTCCATTCTTTTTACCCCCTCCCTTCCTTCTTTTCGTCCTTTCATCCTTCCTTACTTTCGTCATCATTTATATCCATTTTCTTCCTTTCTCCCTTCTGCACTTCATTCCATCATCCATCTAATAAAATAAGGATACTTTCTTCCTTCTTTTCATCAATTCTTTTCTCCTCCCTTTTCTTACTATCTCCCTTCTGCCCTTCATTCCCTTCTTTCCTTCCTTCCATCCATCCTTGCTTACTTTCTTCCTTCCATATATCCATCCGTCTATCCTTTCGTCCTCCCTTTTCTTACTGCCTCTCTTCTTACTACCTCTCTTCTGTCCTCTTTTACCCTACTGCCTTCCTTCAGCCCTTCATTCTCTTCCTTTCTTCTGTTTTTCAATCCATCCATCTATCCATCCTTGCTTACTTTCTTCCTTTCATCAATCCTTTCTTCCTCCCTTTTTTCACTGCCTCCCTTCTGTTCTTCATTTCCTTCCTTCCATCCATCCCTACCTCTTCCTTTCATCCATAATCTTTTCTTTTCCCTTCCCTTCACTTTCCCTTCCTTTTCCTTTCCCTTCTGTTTCCCTTCTTCATGTTTACCTTTCCTTCCCTTTCCCATTTCTATTTCCCTTTTCCGTGCCTTTCCTTTCCTTTACCTTCCCTTCCATCTTCCACCCTCTTTTTTCCTTTCTCTTCTGTTAGTCTCATGCCATATAGATCTTTAAATACTTGCCTTTTCACCTGTCTTATCTAGGAAGATATAATTATTTGCACGTATTAAAATTGTGCAGCTGGCCAACCTACAAGCACACATTCATCACCACATTTATCATTTTTTACATTTACTCTGTTTCTCTATTCTTCTTACCCCTCCCTTCCTTCCTTTCGTCCTTCCTTACTTTCTTCATCATCTGTATTCATTTTCTTCCTTCTACCCTTCATTCCATCATCCATCCATTAAAATAAGGATACTTTCTTCCTTCTTTTTCATCAATTCTTTTATCCTCACTTTTCTTACTATCTCCCTTCTGCCCCTCTTTCCCTTCTTTCCTCCCATCCATCCATCCTTGCTTACTTTCTTCCATCCATCCTTGTTTACTTTCATCCTTCCATCCTTGCTTACGTTCTTCCATCCATCCGTGTTTACTTTCTTCCACCCATCCTTGTTTACTGTCTTCCACCCATCCTTGTTTACTTTCTTCCATCCATCCTTGTTTTCTTTCGTCCATCCATCCTTGTTTTCTTTCTTCCATCCATCCTTGTTTTCTTTCTTCCATCCATCCATATTTACTTCCTTCCATCATCCATGTTTACTTTCTTCCTTCCATCCTTGTTTACTTTCTTCCATACATCCTTCGCTTACTTTCTTCCATCCATCCATGTTTACTTTCTTCCATCCTTCCATGTTTACTTTCTTCCATCCATCCTTGCTTTTTTGCTTCCATCCATCCTTGTTTACTTTCTTCCATCCATCCCTGCTTACTTTCTTCCACCCATCCTTGTTTACTTTCTTCCATCCATCCTTGCTTACTTTCTTCCATCCATCCTTGCTTACTTTCTTCCATCCATCCTTCTTTACTTTCTTCCATTCATCCTTGCTTACTTTCTTCCATGCATCCTTGCTTACTTTCTTCCATCCATCCTTGTTTACTTTCTTCCATCCATCCTTGCTTACTTTCATCCTTCCATCCTTGCTTACGTTCTTCCATCCATCCGTGCTTACTTTCTTCCACCCATCCTTGTTTACTTTCTTCCATCCATCCTTGTTTTCTTTCTTCCATCCATCCTTGTTTTCTTTCTTCCATCCATCCATGTTTACTTTCTTTCATCCATCCTTGTTTACGTTCTTCCATTCATCCTTGTTTACTTTCCTTGTTTAATTTCTTCCATCCATCCTTGCTTACTTTCTTCCATCCATCCTTGTTTACTTTCTTCTATTAATCCTTGTTTACTTTCTTCCATCCATCCTTGCTTACTTTCTTCCATCCATCCTTGTTTACTTTCTTCCATCCATCCTTGCTTACTTTCATTCATCCATCCATCCTTGTTTACTTTCTTCTATCCATCCTTGTTTACTTTCTTCCATCCATCCTTGTTTACGTTCTTCCATTCATCCTTGTTTACTTTCTTCCATACAACCTTGCTTACTTTCTTCCATCTATCCTTGTTTACTTTCTTCCATCCTTATTTACTTTCTTCCATCCATCCTTGTTTATCCATCCTTGTTTACTTTCCTCCATCCATCCTTGCTTCCTTTCTTCCATCCATCCTTCTTTACTTTCTTCCATCCATCCTTGCTTACTTTCTTCCATCCATCCTTTCTTACTTTCTTCCATCCATCCTTTCTTACTTTCTTCCACCCATCCTTGTTTATTTTCTTCCATCCATCCTTGCTTACTTTCTTCTATCCATCCTCGTTTACTTTCTTCCATCCATCCTCGCTTACTTTCTTCCATCTATTCTTGTTTACTTTCTTCCATTCATCCCTGTTTACTTTCTTCCATCCATCCTTGCTTACTTTCTTCCACCAATGCTTGCTTACTTTCTTCCATCCATCCTTGCTTACTTTCTTCCACCCATCCTTGTTTACCTTCTTCCATTCATCCTTGTTTACTTTCTTCCATCCATTCTTGTTTACTTTCTTCCACCCATCCTTGTTTACTTTCTTCCATCCATCCTTGTTTACTTTCTTCCATCCATCCTTGTTTACTTTCTTCTATCCATCCTCGTTTACTTTCTTCCATCCATCCTTGCTTACTTTCTTCCATCTATCCTTGTTTACTTTTTTCCATTCATCCTTGTTTACTTTCTTCCATACATCCTTGCTAACTTTCTTCCATCCATCCATCCATCCTTGTTTACATTCTTCCATCCATCCTTGTTTATCCATCCTTGTTTACTTTCTTCCATCCATCCTTACTTTCTTCCATCCATCCTTGTTTACTTTCCTACATCCATCCTTGCTTCCTTTCTCCCATCCATCCTTGCTTACTTTCTTCCATCCATCCTTGTTTACATTCTTCTATCCATCCTTGTTTACATTCTTCTATCCATCCTTGTTTACATTCTTCTATCCATCCTTGTTTACATTCTTCTATCCATCCTTGTTTACATTCTTCCATCCATCATTGTTTATCCATCCTTGTTTACTTTCTTCCATCCATCCTTGTTTATCCATCCTTGCTTCCTTTCTTCCATCCATCCATCCTTGCTTACTTTCTTCCATCCATCCTTGTTTACATTCTTCCATCCATCCTTGTTTACATTCTTCCATCCATCATTGTTTATCCATCCTTGTTTACTTTCCTCCATCCATCCTTGTTTACTTTCTTCCATCCATCCATTCTTCCTCCCTTTTCTTACTGCCTCTGTTCTATCCTCCTTTTTCTTACTGTCTCCTTTCCTTTCTTCTTTCCATCCATCCATCCATCCATGCTTACTTTCTTCCTTCCATCATTTCTTTCCTCTTCCATCCCTACCTCTTCCTTTCATCCATAATCTTTTACTTTCCCTTCCTTTTCCTTTCCCTTCCCTTTCCTTCTCTTTCCCCTTAAATTTCCTTTACCTTCCCTCTTCCACCCTCTTTCTTTTTTCTTTTTTTTTTCTTCTGTTAGTCGCATGCCATATAGATCTTTGTATATTCACCTGTCTTATCTAGGAAGACACCATTATTTACACATATTAAAAATTGTGCAGCTGGCCCACCTACAGGCACACATTGATCACCACATGCTCACTCCATATCAGAACACATTGTTTTGGCCAGGCATAGATTTCCCAGCATCCTCCACAGACACCTGAGAGGCTGTACATGGCCACATGCAACTTCCAGTTTTTTGATATTGTCATACAATTTGTTACAGCAGAGACGATTTATCACAACTGGAGGAAAAGAAACTGAGCACAAAATATGTGTAGCAACCTGTTGGTTTTTAGTGTTTTATAGAGGAATTAAAAAATGAGAAAATTAAAAAATGAAATAAAAGAATTGTAGTTGTTTGCTGTGGGCAATCATTCCCATGAGAGTTGTGTATGACAGATATTCTGTGTGGCATTTTAGCTTTGGCTGCAGTATGGTAAGGGTTTTTTTTTTTTTTTGTTATCTTGAGTGACAGGTCCTCTTTAAGACAATCTCTAGAGACTGAGCTCAGACACGACACTATTGCGTGCCGTATCTTTTTCTCTTACTTGTTACTTGCTGCTTTTTAAGCAGGAGAGAAGAAGTAATTTTCCTGTGTATTATCCACTTCCCTCAGTCCCAGGTAATTATAACCTAACAAAGGTGCAAAAGTCTAATTCTGAAAATGCGAACACGCCGGACGTGGCTCTATACATCAGCGCCTTCCCTCAGTGAGCCATGGCGCATTATTTCTATCTTTGAACTGCACGCGGGAATAATCTGTGCCTCGAGTTAACAAAAGCTTATGAGAAATCCAGAGGTGAGACTTATTCAATCACTGAACAAAAAAAAAAAAATATATAATCTCAAATATTTGTTGCCGGAATGAGCTGAATTCTATTTTCCTTTGTATACAGAGCACATTTTGATATTTTGGGTTTCTGCGCCTTGAGGCCGATGTTATTCCGCTTGCCTCAATGTGTAATGTAATAATTCCTAAAGAGATATTTAAAAAAAAGATAGATAGATACCCTATATTGTCAAAAGTATTGTGACGCCTGCATTTACACGCACATAAACTTTAATGGCCTCCCAGTCTTAGTCCGTAGGGTTTAATATTGAGTTGGCTCCGCCCTTTGCAGTTATAACAGCTTCAACTCTTCTGGGAAAGCCGTCCACAAGGTTTAGGAGTGTGTCTATGGGAATGTTTGACCATTCTTCCAGAAGCGCACCTGTGAGGTCAGGCACTGATGTTGGACGAGAGGGACTGGCTCGCACTTTTCACTCTAATTCTATCGGGTTGAGGTCAGGACTCTTTGCAGGCCAGTGAAGTTCCTCCACCCCAAACTTGCTCATCCATGTCTTTATGGACTTTGCTTTGTGCACTGGTATGCAGTCATCTTGGAACAGGAAGGGGCCATCCCCAAACTGTTCCCACAAAGTTGGGAGCATGAAATTGTCCAAAATGTCTTGGTATGCTGATGCCTTAAGAGTTCCCTTCACTGAAACTAAGAGGCCAAGCCCAACCCCTGAAAAACAACCCCACACCATAATCCCCCCTCCACCAAATAATTTGGACCAGTGCACAAAGCAAGGTCCCTAAAGACATGGATGAGTGAGTTTGGGGTGGAGGAACTTGACTGGCCTGCACAGAGTCCTGACCTCAACCCGATATTATACCTTTGAGATAATTAGAGTGGAGACTGCAAGCCAGGCGATTTCATCCATCCAACATCAGTGCCTGACCTCACAAATGCGCTTCTGGAAGAATGGTCAAACACTCCCATAGACACACTCCTAAACTTTGTGGACAGCCTTCCCAGGAGAGTTAAAGCTGTTATAGTTGCAAAGGGTGGGCCAACTCAATATTGAACCCTACGGACTAATGCCGTGTACACACAATTGGGATTTTGGTCCGAAAAAAATATGATGGCTTTTCCGATGGGATTGCGCTCAAGCTTGCCTTGCATGCACACAGTGACACAAAAGTTTGCTGAACTTTCGACCGTCAAGAACGCGGTGACGCACAAAACTACGATGAGCCGAGAAAATTAAGTTCAATGCTTCCGAGCATGCGTCAAATTGTTTCCGAGCATGTGTAGGAATTTTGCGCATCGGAATTGCTACAGACGATCGCATTTTCGGATAGGAACTTTTTTTGACCGAAAAATTGTGAACATGCTCTCAATCTTTTCCTGGCTGGAATTCGGCCAGCAAAAGTCCGATGGAGCATACACATGGTCACATTTTCCGACCAAAACCTCTCATCGGTCTTTTGCTGTCCGAATTTCCGATCGTGTGTATGCGGCATAAGACTGGGATGCCATTAAAGCTCATGTGCATGTAAAGACAGGGTGTCCCAATACTTTTGGCAATATAGTGTGTGTATATATATATATATATATATATATATATATATATATATATATATATATCTTTATAGTAACATTGGTCAAAGCTGGAATAATGTAACTATGTAGAAGATATCCATACCTGGAGTTCTTATTTTTCATGCATTCTTTATTTATCAGAAGAGTTTTCATAAAGAATACACTTGGCATTAGAACATACAAACAGCAGTAAACACCTAGTTGTCAGACAAATATGAAAAAAAAACACACAGAGAGTTACAAGTTACAAGAAATAATTATACAGGCAGTATATAAGGGCTGTACAGAACCATAACAATACATTCTCAAAGCCCACGGGGTGGGGCTGGGGGGTGGGGTTGCGTGGCCCGGTGGGAAATGTTTTTGAGATATGTCAGCCTGGGACATATCGAACTGCAAAATAGGTGTGTTTTGCCCAATTACATTCAGTTCAAGGCTCATATAGAACCCAACTTCAACTACCTAGGGCAGGGGTCTCCAAATTATGGCCTTCCAGCTGTTGAAGAACTTTGGGTCTCACCGTGCCTCTGGCTTTTTGGGAGTCATGCCTGCAGCTGTCAGAGTATTACAATATCTCATGGGACTTCCAATCCCTCAACAGCTGGAGGTACATAGTTCGGAGAGCTTTGAACTAGGGTATAAAAGCCTGACCTTACTGTAGTGGAGAAGGGAGATATAGGGAACTGCGTCGTAAATGGTGGTCGTAAGACCCTATATACTTCAGAAAGCCAAAAGGGACTTAACAAATTATTAACAAGGAGTAGGGCTGCCACTCTATCCCTTTAAACCTGAACACACATTAATTACACGGGTTCTGTGGCTGATTAAGGTGGTAATTAAACTCACTTGGTGCCTTATCTGCATTCAGTTAGCCTCAGAACCTGTGTAATTCATATGTGTTCGTGTTTAAAGAGACGGCAACCCTAACAAGAAGAGTGTCTATCTATGAGTTCCCTGGATGTGGATCAGCCAGTAATTGTTTATCTTCATCTACTGGAGTGGTTCTCAACCTCACTCCTCAAGTACCCTTAACAGGTCATGTCTTGGGAATTTCTCTTAGATAAAATAGCTGTCCAAAATACCAAGCCATTGACTGTGATTTAAAGCACCTGTGGAAGATAAAGGAAAACCTGAAAACTTGGCCCGTTGGGGGTACTTGAGGACTGAGGTTGAGAACCACTGATCTACTGTATCTAGGAGAAGTCCAACCAATAAAACCATGTTTTGGTGAATTTACTGGCCAGTCCCGTTATAAGGGAGCTAGTTAAATCTTCCATATGCTGGATATCCTCACTGCAGTGGAACCAGTGTTAAACCTTGGGCGGTGAAGGGAAATTCCATAAGACTGGTATGCAAGTGGAATTAATCTTTAACTTCTAGAAGCCACTCCAAAGAATATTTCCTGGTGCCTCCATGGCAGCATACCTGTGACAAGCTCCGCTTTGGCTCCTACCTCAGGTACAGCTGGTGGCAATCTCTGCTGTGACAACAAGAGATGGACCGAAGATCCTTTAATAATCAAATTCTTCGAGACAGTCAAGAAGATAGACCCACCCATAAAAACAAATCTTTCCCACTTGGGATCTCTCTATCACTCTGGAACCCTTATCCAAACTTTCTTTTGCCCCATCTGATTCAGCATCCTTGTGGAATCTCACTTGGAAACTATTTTTCTTTGTGGTGATGGCATCGGGCTGGGGAGTATCAGAACTTCAGGCTCTGGGATCAGAAGACAATAATATTATTTTTTTGGACTCGGATAGAGTGGAACTTGGAACGGTACTTGGATTCATCCCCAAGTTCTCCTCTTCCTCTACTATCTCTGAGCCTTGGGCCCTGCCAATCTTTTCAGATCCAATTTTGACCTTCTTCACGAAGACCACATTACTTCGGTAATAAGACACTATCTTCAAGCCACAACTCCCCTCTGACTTTCATCTAACCTATTTGTAATACTCAAGAAAAATAAATAAATAACAGGGGCAAAGAAGCATCATCTGGGGCCCTCTGGCCATTCCGGAACTGCAGTATCCATCATGCCTAGTCATGTCTGTGAATATCAGAGCTTTACAATACCTCATGGGACACGTGGTTGTGTGGCAGCTGGGGAGCCATAGTTTGCAGATCCCTGCTCCAGCACAATAGTTTCATGGATAATCAAGTTGGTTAAGAAGGTGTACAGGGATAGGGGACTGGAACCCCCTCTTCAGTTGGGCTGTATGCTGTTGTTTTCTGCTTCTTGGACGGCCAGAGCAGACGTATCCAAAACAAGCTAAAGGGTAGCATCATGGTCATCCCAACATGCGTTTACGTGACGTTACAGAGTAGACCCAGCATCTTTCTCATCTGTAGAAACTGCCAGACAGGCTATCGGGCTGGCATTTGCCTATTTTAAATTCTTTTTCAAATAAATCTTTTGCTATTTATCATCGCACCCATTTCAGCTAGTTATGTGTCACAGGTATGCTGCCATGGAGGCACCAGGAAAACAGAAAATTGTTTCATACTTACCGTAATTTTCTTTTCCTGGTGCCTATCCATGGCAGCATACAATCCCACCCTCGGTATGCTATATTATGTAGAATGCTGGGAGTGCACTAATCCTTTTCTTTTATAATATTTACTGGTCCTGAGGGAGGAGCCAAGGTGGAGCTTGTCACAAGTAGGCTACCGTGGATAGGCACCAGGAAAAGAAAATTACGGTAAGTATGAAACAATTTTTTGTTTTTTCCTTCACTGGCTTGAGTAAGGACCAGAACAGACCGCTGTCTGCAGGTGCTTGAGGGACGCACTATATATTGTAGAAGATTGCAGTTTGGGCTCCAGGGTTCTGGAGCCCAAACTCCAGAACCCAAGCACTCGCGCTTACTGTATCTACAGTCAGTTTTGATCTGTGAAGGTTAATCCAGGATATTGCAAAGAATAATTTTAAGAGAACTGGCAGTGTTTTCATAGTTACATAGTTAGCCTGGTTGAAAAAAGACACATCAAGTCCATCAAGTTCAACCAGGGGAAAAGGGGAAAAGAAAATTGCAATCCTATACCCACAGTTGATCCAGAGGAAGGCAAAAATTGTTTTCAATAGAATACATTAGCTTTATGAATACTTTTTTTTTCTTGCTTGAAGTTCAGTCCCAAAAGGTTCCAGTCCTGTTTTCTCCCCTGCGCTGTAGCCAGCCCAGGTGTTTGCTGCAGCTCCACACCTAATTGTGGCACCTGAACTAATTAGGCTTCCCGATAAAAAGATCCTGTGGGAGTTCGCTCAGTTTTGCACAGAACGCTGCAGCTCAAAGGAGTTGTTGTAGTTTTTGTTTAACACTTAAAAAAACAAAAGATTGTCACGTTAATAACTTGTGAACAATGTAGTAACTAAATAATGGTGATTAGTCCATAAAGTGTCCAAACATGAAGAAATCCTTAAAATTGTGTCTCTTGGGGTTGATAGATGACAGAAACACCCAAAATGCACCTTCCTCTGTGAAAAAAAAAAAAAGATGTGCCCTTACCGGATAGCTAGACTCCACATTATTTGAGCCTAGTAAGACATAGATTCACACATCATTGAAGATCCATCCATTGGAAACAAACGAAAATGGCGTTCAAGTCAGGCTTGCTGGTTTCTCCCCTTCCTTCTCTCTCATAGAAGTAATATAAAGGAAGAGAAAGATCGGCACATAGTGTAAAACCACGGTGGTTTATTGAAATGATCCACAAGTCTAACAAAACATGGATTAAAAAGTCCAAAGATCACAAACAAACTAGCATGGTGTATTGAGCATAGACTCCACCCTACTAGTTTCGTCATACATGACGTCATCGGGGGGGTGTTTAACACTTACCTTTTGTGAAACTGTTTAATACCAATGCCCAACTTTTATAATTTTAAGTTTAATTTCAGAAAAAAAAAAGCCAACAGTCCAAACACAGTAGGCCGAGTCTCTTAAAGCGGACCTTTAGTCATTTTTTCAACTTTCCATCTATTTCTATATCTTCTGTACTTGTTTTAACTTTGGATAATAAAACATTTTCTTTTCTGCCAGTAAACATCTTATACAGCCCACTTTCCTGTTTCTTTTCTGGTCATTAGCCTAGGCTTATGACATCATGCACAGCTCTCCCTCTCACTCTCGTGAGAGTTTGCCAGGAAGGAAGGGGGGTGTCACGAGGGCCACGTACCTGAGATGAGACCGAAGTAGTGGGGAGGCCTCCCTTGCACCTCGGGTCCTTGAAGCCTCTGGAGATGGAGTCAGAGACTTGGTGGACACCGAGTGGCACGGGTGCCAGGGGTGCGGAGTACAAAAGGGGCAAAGAAGTAGAATGGTCAAGGTACAAATCCGAGGTCAATGGCAAGCAGCAATCAAGAGTAGTCAAATAGGTTTCCAGGTCACAACAAGTTCAGACAGATCACACACTAGCACAGGAACAAGGGGGGACTGAAGATAATCCAGCAATTTGGCAGTTTCTGGGCTGGGCTTATATAGGGAAGTTTGAGGTCACTTCCTGTGCGCCTCCTGGGTATTTTTCCCGCCTTTTTCCATCAGGTTGAGGTCACTCCCTGTGCACCTCCTGGGCATTTTTCCCGCCTTTTTCCATCAAGTTGAGGTCACTTCCTGTGCGCCTCCTGGGCATTTTTCTCGCCTTTTTCCATCAGGTTGAGGTCACTCCCTGTGCGCCTCCTGGGCATTTTTTTCCGCCTTTTTCCATGAGGTTGAGATCACTTCCTGTGCACCTCCTGAGCATTTTCCTGCCTTTTCCCATCAGGTCTTAGTAGGTGCGGGTTGGCACACTGAGGCGTCTTTGGCGCATACTCAGTTGGCACGGATTTCTTCTTGCGGCAACGCGCCATTGGTGCATGCGTAGTAAGCCCTGGACTCTTACATTGGGATGAGTCATAAGAGGGCCAATGAGAGCTGCAAAGCTGGAGGTGTGCCTCTGTGTGTCTGTGTAAAGTGAACAGGCAGCAGCATCAGCTACCCGCAATTAAAATGGCTGCAGACAGACTTGGTTCAGGGAGATTTCTGCAGCATATTTGGCAAGTACATAATATGCAAAGTGGTTGGAGGGAAGCTTCAGAATGGCAAAGATGTTTTAACTACAAATTATGTGAGCAGACTGCATTTCCCCTTTTAAAGACACTACAAAGAGATAGAAATGATTATGAACAAAGGTGAACAGAAGCAGCAAAGGAACAGGGGAGTATAAATAGCTCAGGAACTTGATTCTCAGCTTTGTACGAGGTGATATCAAGACAGAGAAGTTTTGAGAGCTTCTGCAAAATGAGTGCCAAAATATAGAGTGAAAAAGTTTAGTAAGTGCTACAGGGGCAGAAGGTACCATTTATTTTCTGAGACAATTTTAGGAAGTGGCAAACAAAACACAGCTTAAGGCAAACCGAGCCTTTGTAAACCGAATAGAACACTCAACAGGAGTAGAAAATTATAAATAAAGGGCCAGTTCACACCATAGAAATGAAGTTTTGCATGCGCGTTTTTGACGCGTTTTTGATGCGTTCCGGTGCATCCCCCCCCCTCTTTTTTTTCACCTTAACCGCTTCAGCTCCAGAAGATTTACCCCTCTTCGTGCCAGGCTGTTTTTTTGCGATACGGCACTGCGTTACTTTAACTGACAATTGTGTGACACTGTACCCAAATAAAACTGTCCCCCCCCATAAATAGAGCTTTCTTTTGGTGGTATTTGATCACCTCTGCGTTTTTTTTTTGCGCTATAAACAAAAAAAAAGAGCGACAATTTAGAAAAAAATAATAATATTTTTTTACTTTCTGCCATAAAACGTGTCCAATAATAAAAAATGTAAATAAAAAAAATCGAATTTCTTCATCAATTTAGACCAATTTGTATTCTGCTACAATTTGTATTTGGTAAAAAAAATCCCAATAAGCGTGTATTGATTGGTTTGCGCAAAAGTTATAGCGACTACACACTATGGGTTATTTTTATGGAATTATTTATTTATTTTTTATTTTTTTTTACTAATAATGGCGGCAATCAGCGACTTATAGCGGGACTGCGATACTGCGGCGGATAAATCAGACACCTAACTAACACTTTTGACACTTTTTGGGGACCAGTGACACACCTAGGCATTTCCTTTTCAGGCAGAAAGTCACGCATTTTTGCCGCGTACCGCGTAAAAAGCAGAAAAAGAAGCTCCTGTACTTTTTTGAGCTTCAGGCGTTTTGCGTCAGATGACAAAACGCTCAGATGTGGGGCCATTGAAATGAATGTTGTTGGGCGTTTTTAGAGCTGACGATTAAAAAGAAAAAAAAAACGCCCAGAAACGCCTAGATGTGAACAGAGCCGAAGGCTGCATTCACACCTTGAGCGTTTTTCAGCTCGTAAAACGCTCATCTCAAAAGGCCCAATCAGCAAAATCCCATTCATTTCAATGGTACCTGTTCACGTCTTGAGCGTTTTGTCGCCTGAAGCAAAAGGCCTGAAGCTCAAAAAAGTACACAAGCTTCTTTTTAGGCAGATTGCAGGCATTTTTGGCCCCATAGACTGACTTGAGCAGGAAACCGCTTGTAAAACGATTGAAATCGCTCGTAAAATGCCCGTTAAAAGGGCTTAAATAGCATCTCCCCACCCCTAATTGGCTCTCCCTCTCCTCCCCCTAGTGCTTAAATTTGCTAAACAAAAATGCCTGAAGTGTGAAAACGCTTGTAATACACTTCAAAAACGCTTTGAAAAAAGCTGCAAAAAAAGCTTAAGGCTCCATGCACACTGGACGTTAAAATAACGTTATAAAAACGCCAGTAGCTTTGCAGTGAGTCTTTCAACGTTTTCTAAATAGCGTTTATTAGCGTTTTCTGCGTTTTTTTTTTTAAATAGTTTTTTTTTTTTGTTGTTTTTTTCAATGGATCAAAAAGGTTAAAAAAAAAACGCTGGTGAGCCACATTTTTGAGCGTTTATCGACGTTTTTGGAGGAGGTTTTTTTTTTGTGGTTTTTTTTTGTGGTCAGAAAAACGACTCCTGAATGCGATTTTATGGCGTTCAGAAAACAGCCCATAAACTCCACTGCTGAAAAACATCCAAAAACGTCCATGTGCGCTATGGACACATAGGATAACATAGAGGGGAGTTTATGGGTTGTTAAAAAAAAACAAAAAACGCCCAAACTCCCAAAAACGACAGTTTATGAGCTTCAGTGTGCATGGAGCCTTAAAAAAAACGCCCGAAAAATGCATGAAAACGATACGCCCACGTGTGAATGAAGCCTAATACATTGATCAATGCTAAGAAATATGCACTGTCACTGTACTAATGACACTGTCTGGGAAGGGCTTATCATCAGGGGCGATCAAAGGGTTAAATGTGCTCCTTGGGAGTGCCTGCTAAGTGTGTGTGTGGGGGAGGTGCTTGTACTGTGGGAAGACAGAGATCCGTGTTTCTGCTTAGCAGGAACACAAGATCACTGCCTTCCCTTGTCACAGATCACCGTTCTGCCTGTGCCTCGAACGATCGGCGGGACCCACTGATTTGCTTCCGGTGTGTCCAACCACAGCGGGAGCGGGTTCCCGGCGGCACGCGCGTGCGCGCCCCAGACCTCGAGGTGCAGAATCACATACCTGTACGTGATTCTGCACACAGGAACCACCGCCCTCGCAGTACATGTGTGTGGGGCAGTTGACAAGAGGTTAAATAAGGATAAAGTGCGTTCCAGTGCATTTTTAGTGCATTTAGATGCGCTCCGGTGCGTTTTTGATGTGCTTTACCCCATTCCAGTACAGTTCAGTGCAGAAAAAATGCAGCGTGTTCTATTTTTTTTTTTTTCTGGAACTGGAACGCACTGGTGTGAACTATGCCATTAAAAAACATATGACTTACTATCGATGCGTTTTTGATGCAGAGAAAAAAAACGCACTGGACTGCATGTGGTTTGAACTGGCTCAAAAATGTGAATTGTATGTTTACCCAGCTATGGTTTGTCGATGCCAGTGCAAACACCTATGAATATTATCTGCTGTCAGGGATTTCCATCCAAGAGCTTTTGTTTTGAGTCCTATAGATACTTTTGGCCCCATGTTTAAGCTCTGGGGGATTTTTTGGCCCCAGAGGAATAGCAAGAACCTTTGGGACACCGATGCAAGAAACCACAAAGGGCTCCCTGACCGCCCCCACTCAGGTCCCTCCCCTCTGGGCCTGGGGCCCTTCCCACCGATCCTCGGGCCCTTTATTATGTTTTGCAGCGAGCGCCCTTTCTGCCCCCCCCCCCCCCCCCCCAGGGTCAGTCGATAGCACTTACTCCATCACCGGTGGCTTCCCCTGCTCATCATGGCCTGCGGTGGCTTCCGTTTCCTCCCTCCTCTACGGCCAATCAGGAGTCTTCTCTTTTTCGACCAATCGGAAAACGGGTCTCACGCCCGCTTCCGATTGGCCGGATTGAGGATCAGCGTTTCAACAGCTGTTATATCACACCTGGGTGGGATCGGAGCGCATCCTCTGCGACCCCGGCCCACCCAATTTTAAAGCCTATTATCCTCTGGCTCTAATCAGGTGCTTAAAAAAAAAACCAAAAAAACCCCCGCTGCTGTAATTCATGCGCCCGGTGCCCTGAAAGGGGCCGGACGCATGAATAGGGGGTGGCTGCGGCGGCCGTGGATAGATTCGTACCATGCATAAAGTTATCCATTGCATATAGGGGGGGGGGGGGGAGGGGTGGAGTGGAGAGAGAAAATTAAATTGTAAAAATTAAAATTGTATAAAAAAAAAAAATAAAAGATAAAAATGACTGACACAGTCCATCAGTGCTGCATATTAGTGCCACTGTCACATGAAATTAAAAAAAAAGTATCGGTAACCGGTATCGGTGCAACCCTAGTAGAGAGTACACTACAAGCAGGAGTGTATGAGAACATACAGAGACACAGGAGAGAAACACAGGCTGGGAATACAGGTGCAGATAACGAGGGCCTGCCCGACAGACACACAGGGAACAGACTGGTGCAGACAAGCATTGAACTAACTGAAGTACAGAGGGGGAAGAGAGACAAGACGCCGGCATGGAATGCACAGGATTACTAAGGTAGGAAACAGACAAGGGACACAGGCACAGGGTCACAGGAAAGGGTACACAAGGCTGAAAGCACAAGGGACACAGATGTAACGCAGATCAGCACAGAGGAATCACTGCGGAACACAGGGAGGGTTTGGTTATTAGTGTGTGGACACATTGCAATGCACGCATTAGTGTTTAGAAACAGCGCCCCCCTCTGGGATTGGCTGGAAGCCAGCGACTGCACCCAGAGGGAACGACTCAGTGTTCAGGGGATTTTCAGTCTTTTTTCATATATATATATATATATATATATATATATATATATATATATAGCAGCGCTGCGATACCTCCGGCCAAACGCAGCTCCGGCGGCGTTTTGCGGGCAGATTTAACCCATTTTCGTCCGCTAGCTGGGGGTTAAAACCGCCCCACTAGTGGCGGAATAGCGCCACTAAAACGACAGTAAGCGACGCTAAAAATAGCTCCGCTTTACCGCCGACGCCCCCCTGCGGCTCTGTGTTAAAAAAAATTTTTAATTTGGGTACAGCATTGCATGACCGCA
Organism: Lithobates septentrionalis; assembly: GCA_037952835.1. Taxonomy (NCBI): domain Eukaryota; kingdom Metazoa; phylum Chordata; class Amphibia; order Anura; family Ranidae; genus Lithobates; species Lithobates septentrionalis. Next base: position 1,293,390 of record JBBDGP010000760.1, on the reverse strand, counting down.
CAATTGCCAATTAAAGTAGCGCGGTGCTGAATAGCAAAAAAAAAAAAAAAAAAATGGCCTGGTCATGAAGGGGGTAAAACCTTCCAGAGCTGAAGTGATCAACCACTTAACCCCTAGAAGGTTTTACCCCACTTCTTGACCAGGTCTTTTTTTTTTTTTTTTGGCGATACGGCACTGCGTTATTTTAACTGACAATTGTGCGGTCGCGCGACGTTGTACCCAAATGAAATTTATATTATTTACACCCCCCACCCCCCCCCCCACACACACAAATAGAGCTTTCCTTTGGTGGTATTTGATCACCTCTGCGGTTTTTATTTTTTGCGCTATAAACAAAAAAAAGAGCAACAATTTTGAAAAATAAAAAAATTAAAAAAAACAACAAACAATATTTTTTTACTTTCTGCTATAAAACCTATCCAATAAAAAAAATGTAAAAAAAAAAAGGAATTTATTTATCAATTTAGCTCAGTATGTATTCTGCTACATATTTTTGGTAAAAAAAAAATCCCAATAAGTGTATATTGATTGGTTTGCACAAAAATTATCGCGTCTACAAACTATGGGATAGATTTATGGATTTATTTATTTATTTTTTATTGTTTTTTCTAGTTATGGCGGCGGTCAGCGATTTTTAGCGGGGCTGAGATATTGCGGCGGACAGAACTAAGCGACAAATTTATGGGCACCAGTGACACCAATACAATGATCAGTGCTAAAAAAAAAATTCACTGTCACTGTACTAATCACACTGGCAGGGAAGGGCTTCACATCAGGGGCAATCAAAGCGTTAACTGTGTGCCTAGGGAGTAAGGATGAGCTCAGGCGTGTAGTCGGCCCTGCACAGCGCTAATCAGCGCTGCAGAGATCGAGGAATGTCTCACTGCCTGCGATTAGCGCTGTGCAGTGCCGACTTCCTGGCGGGCTCGGCACGTGCTAGTTCTGAACACGCCTGAGCTCATCCTTACTAGGGAGTGCCTCCCTGCAGTCAATGTATGTGGGGCGGTTGGCACATAGGTCAAAGTGCTAAACAGCAAAAAAATAGCCTGGTCATGAAGGGGGTAGAACCTTCTGGAGCTGAAGTGGTTAACCGCTTGCTGACCAGGCGCCGTCATTATACTGTGGCAGGTCGGCGCGATCCCATGAGCCGTCGTAGCTATACGTCAGCTCCTTTAAGCGTGATAGCAGGCGCGCACGCGCCAGCTGCACTACGGGGGGTGCCGATGCTCGTGGCTGACAGTCGCAATGACCGCCAGTCACGAGCGAGCGCGGGAGGCAGAACAGGAATGTGTGTGTGTGTAAACATACAAATCCCTGTTCTGTTCTGTGAGGAGAGGAGAGATCGTGAGTTCCTAATAGCTAGGTACCACGATCTGTCATCTCCTTTAGTCAGTCCCCTCCCCCCACAGTTAGAAACACACACTAGGGAACACAGTTAACCCCTTGATCGCCCCCTAGTGTTAACCCCTTCCCTGCCAGTGACATTTATACGGTAATCGGTGCATTTTTATAGCTCGCTGTATAAATGACAATGGTCCCAAAAATGTGTCAAAAGTGTCCGATGTGTCCACCATAAGTTTGCAGTCCCAATAAAAATCGCAGATCGCCGCCATTACTAGTTAAAAAAAAAAATAATAATAATAAAAATGCTATAAATCTATCCCCTATTTTGTAGATGCTATAACTTTTGCGCAAACCAAACAATATGCGCTTATTTAAATTTTTCCTTTTTTTTTACCAAAATTATGTAGAATACATATCACCCTAAACTGAGACACCTGATGCAAGGACAGACTCTGAGACAAAATTTGCTTTTTTTTTTAAAAAAAAGTGGATATTTATTATAGCAAAAAGTACAAAATATTGTGGTTTTTTTTTTTCTTCAAAATTTCACTTTTTTTTTGTTTATAGCGCAAAAAATAAAAACTGCAGAGGTGATCAAATACCACCAAAAGAAAGCTCTATTTGTGGGGAAAAAAAAGAACATCAATTTTGTTTGGGTGTAGCGCTGCGCGACCGCGCAATTGTCAGTTAAAGCGGCGCAGTGCCGAATCGCAAAAAATGGCCCCGGTCATTCAGCAGCCAAAACTTCTGGGGCTGAAGTGGTTAATAACCTCCATGCAATACTGTGTTTAACATACTTCTTGAATTTATTTAGTACAACCAAAAAACATTTTTAAAAAATGAATTGGCTCATCCCAAATCTCAGTCCTTTTAATCTTTTGTTTTTATAGATTAATATATTTCAAAAAAATGAAATACTCTGGAGAGGACTGTCTGGTTGAACAATATAAGTATAGTAATAGACTGATACTGCATCAGCAAAATGTACCGCTGCTCCCGGCAGTTATATATGGCAGATAGGTCATATTTTTAACTGATTCTCAGACTATAAATAGAATATTAGTTTTATGTAGCCTTTAAATTAGTTCAGCTAAATGCCTTTCCGCTGCTGCTACCATTATCAGCTGAGCAAGCAGTCAGCTGATACCCTTAGATTATATGTGTGTGTGTGTGTGTGTGTGTGTATGTGTATATATATATATATATATATATATATATATATATATATATATATATATATATATATATATATATAGTGAGAACTCGCTTTAAATGATAGCGCTTGAAGGAAGCATCAACTCACTTTTTTTCTGTTTAAAGGTTTTTCTTGGCCAATTTTCTTAAGACAAATTTCAACAAAGTTGCGGAAAACAAAATCGATGACTTTCTCTCGCAAAGACACATTCAGCCTTCCGGCCTACATCTGCAGCGCTGATGCTCTGGCCTTACCCTTTAGGCCCTTGTCTGCCTCTTACAGGCAGTCTTCATACGCATGTGGGGGTCATAGGTGTGCGCACAGGGTGTGCCGGATGTGCCTAGGCGCACAGGGTGTGCAGGATGTGCCTGGGCACACCCTAATCACCCCGTTTGAATTAGCATTATTCCTCTGTGTGGCAGTGGGGAGATGGGAATTGGATGCCTAGTGCTTTAGAAGAGGAAACACGCAGCCAGAGGGGGCAGAGGAGACGCGCTGGAGGAACGGACACCTCCGCCGCCGCTGCTGCCCGCACTCTGGAGGAGACACATGAGTCAGAGGAGAGGACACCACAGCCTGGTAAGTGCCGGACCTCCCGTGGAAGGAGGGGGGGTGCCCTCAGAGTGCCATGAGCCCCGCCCCAGGGGTGGCGGTAGCTGTCAGTGGCCGCGAGCCCCCGGCCGCCCCAGCTAAGCTGCTGAGCTGTATACCCTGATCTGTGTCATGCTGAACTATATACCCTGGCCTGTGTTGTGCTGAGCTATATACCCTGATTTGTGTCATGCTGAGCTATATACCCTGATCTGTATCATGTTGAGCAATATACTCTGATCTGTGATGCTGAGCTTTATACTCTGATCTGTGATTCTGGGCTGTATACTCTGTCCTGTGATTCTGGGGCTGTAAACTCCTGACACTATGCCTGTCATGCTGAGCAATATACCCTGATTTGTGTCATTCTGAACTATATACCCTGATTTGTGTCATGCTGAGCTATATACCCTCATCTGTGTCATGCTGAGCAATATACCCTGATCTGTGTCATGCTGAGCAATATACCCTGATCTGTGTCATGCTGAGAAATATACCCTGATCTGTGTCATGCTGAGAAATATACCCTGATCTGTGTCATGCTGAGAAATATACCCTGATCTGTGTCATGCTGAGAAATATACCCTGATCTGTGTCATGCTGAGAAATATACCCTGATCTGTGTCATGCTGAGAAATATACCCTGATCTGTGTCATGCTGAGAAATATACCCTGATCTGTGTCATGCTGAGAAATATACCCTGATCTGTGTCATGCTGAGAAATATACCCTGATCTGTGTCATGCTGAGAAATATACCCTGATCTGTGTCATGCTGAGCTTTATACTCTGTCCTGTGATTCTGGGGCTGTATACTCCTGACACTATGCCTGTCATGCTGAGCAATATACCCTGATCTGTGTCATGCTGAGCAATATACCCTGATCTGTTTCAAGCTGAACTATATACCCTGATCTGTGTCATGCTGAGCTATATACCCTGATCTGTGATGCTGGGGCTGTATACTCCTGGCACTATGGGTGGATGCAAGTGGAATACAGGGGACGGAGTGGGTGGATTCTATAAGGGGTGGGAGGGGTCAAAATGGAAGGGCGGGGTCTGGCGCCCCCCCCGATCTTAAAACTTCACCAGCCATCACTGTACAGAAATGTTGGCTTACTGAAAAGTATGTCCATGTACAGTAAAGCATGCACTCAATACTTGGTCTGGGCTCCTTTTTGCATGAATTGCTGCATCAATGCGGCGTGGCATGGAGGTGATCAGCCTGTGGCACTGCTGAGGTGATATGGAAGCCCAGGTTGCTTTGATAGTGGCCTTCAGCTCTTTTGCATTGTTGGGTCTGGTGTCTCTCATTTTTCTTGACCATACCCCACAGATTCTCTATGGGGTTTAGGTCAGGCGAGTTTGCTGGCCAATCAAGTACAGTGATACCATAATCATACTTACCTAGGTGCCAGGTCGTACCAGGTACTCCTTTATTGTTATTGTCTTTTTAGTCATTTGCTTTGTTTTTTAGTCTTCCATTTAAATTTATATACTCCTTTCTAACACAATATATATAATATAAAATATATATATTTTTCATTGTTTTTAACAAATAAGCCTTCCAAGAAAGATACATGTGTGGTTTTTTTTGTTTTTTGCTTTTTGTGTCTCTGCTGTATTTTATCTGTATATTTATTTGTGGTTTAATGCACACTACCACTACTGTACAGCACCTTCAGCATTAGTCCATACTGCTGCCTAATTATCCCCTGCCTGTGGCTTTATGCGGGTTCTTATATAAAAAAAGAAAAAATGTGTGGTTGTGTGTGTATGTGTATATGTGTGTGTGTGTGTGTGTGTGTATATGTATATATATATATATATATATATATATATATATATATATTACAGTTGTGCTCGAAAGTTTGCATGCATACCCTGGCAGAAATTGTGAAAATGTTGGCATTAATATTGAAAATATGACTGATCATGCCAAAAAACTGTCTTTTATTTAACCACCTCCCACCCGGCCACTGAACATATACGGTCGGGTGGGCGCTTCTTCCTCCTGAGTGGACGTTCAGGAACGTCCCTCAGAAAGAAGGTGGGGGATCGCGTGCGTGCCCCTGCAGTGGCATGATCCCGATGCGCTCGTGTCACCCAGACACGGCGCATCGCCAATCAGCAGGGGGGGGCTCTGTGATTGGCCCTCCTGATCACATGACGGCCATGTTCAATCACAGCCATCATGTGATGTAAATAGAGAGCTGGTTCCTAGGCAATCGTCTCTCCTCTCCTCACACGGAAGTTGTCAGTGGGGAGAGGAGAGCAGATCGCTGCAGTGATCAGTGAGCATGAGCTGAATTTACAGCTTTTTACACACTGATCACCAGCCCAATGTCAACACACAATGTCCCCAAAATAGTGCCCCCAAAACACTGTCCCCACACATGTCCCCTCACAATAAAAACACCTGTCCCCCCACATATGTAACAGTAAAATCATATGTCCCGGTGATCATCTGCACACATGTCCGTGATCACACAAACCAATTATACACTTAACGAGATTTTTTTTACCAAAGACATGTAGCAGAATACATTTTGGGTTAAATTTATGATAAAATTAGATTTTATTGGATTTCCTTTAAAACAGAAAGAAGAAAATATATTTTTTCAAAATTTCCACTCTTTTTTTTCGCTTATATCGCAAAAAATAAACAGATTTGTGAATAAATACCACCAAAAGAAAGCTCTATTTGTGTGAACAAAATGATAAAAATTTCATTTGGGTACAGTGTTCCATGACCGCGCAATTCTTATTGAAAGTGCGAGAGCTCTGAAAAATGAAAATTGGCCTGGGAAGGAAAGGGGCGAAAGTGCCCGGAATTGAAGTGGTTGAGGATAGTGATCACATGAAGCCATTTATTATCACAGTTTTTTTGGATCCTTTTTAAATCATAACGGAAATCTCCCACATGGCCCTGATAAAAAAGTTTACATACCATGGAATGTTTGGCCTTCGTAAAGGCACAGAAGGTGGCACACACAGTTTAAAATGGCAAATAAAGTTTAAGTTCCCACATTTGTGGCTTTTTAAATCACAATTAGCGACTTTTTATAAATGGTCAATGAGTTTGTTAGCTCTCACATGGATGCACTAAGCAGGCTAGACACTGAGCCATGGGGAGGTAGAAAAGAACAGTCAAAAGACCTGCGTAACAAGGTAATGAAACTTTACAAAGATGGAAAAGGATATAAAAAGATATCCAAAGCCTTGAATATGCCAGTCAGTACTGTTAAATCACTTAATAAGAAGTGGAAAATTTGGGGATCTCTTGATACCAAGCCAAGGTCAGGTATACCAAAAAATATTTCAGCCACAACTGCCACAGGAACTGCTCGGGATACAAAGAAAAAGGTAACCTCAGGAGAAATACAGGCTGCTCTGGAAAAAAAATGGTGTGGTTGTTTTTAAGGAGCACAATACGATGACTATTGAACAAAAAAGAGCTGCATGGTCAAGCTGCCAGAAAGAAGCCTTTACTGTAAAAGTTCCACAAAAAAGCCCGGTTACAACATGCCCAACAACACCTTGACATGCCTCATTGGCTTTTTTGTGGCATTGGCGCAGTAAAGGCTTCCTTCTGGCAGCTTAACCATGCAGCTCTTTTTTTGTTCAAGTATCGTTGAAACTCCCTAAAGTGGAGTTCCACCAAAAAATGGAACTTCCACTTTTTGGAATCCCCCCCCCCCCTCCGGTGTCACATTTGGCACCTTTCAGGGGGGAGGAGGGATCAGATACCTGTCTAATACAGGTATTTGCTCCCACTTCCTGGCATAGATCACCGCGGTGATTGCGATGACCTACGCCACTTCCGACGCCTACCCTGTCCTCCCCCCGCTGTATTCTGTGAGACACAGAATACAGCAGGGACCTGTGAGGACGCGCAGCGCGGCTCGCACATGCGCAGTAGGGAACCAGGAAGTGAAGCCGCACGACTTCACTTCCTTATTCCCTCACCGAGGATGGCGGCGGCAGCACCGGGGGCTCCCTGGACAGGTAAGTGTCCATATATTAAAAGTCAACAGCTGCAGTATTTGTAGCTGCTGGCTTTTAATAAATATATATATATATATATAATATTTTTTTTTTTCAGCAAACCTCCGCTTTAAATACAACCACACCGTCTTTTTGGAGAGCAGCCTGTATTTCTCCTGTGGGGGTTTTTCTTTGCATCCTGAGCAATTCTTCCACCAGTGATGGCTGCAATCTTTCTTGGTCTGCCTGACCTTGGCTTGGTATCAAAAGAGCCCCTAATTTTCCACTTCTTAATACATGATTAAACAGGACTGACTGGCATATTCAAGGGTTTGGATATCTTTTTATATCCTTTTCCATCTTTGTAAAGTTTCATTACCTTGTTACGCAGGTCTTTTGACTGTTCTTTTCTACCTCCTCAAGGCTCAGTGTCTAGCCTGCTTAGTGCATCCATCTGAGAGCTAACAAACTCGTTGACTATTTTATAAACAGACACTAATTGTGATTTAAAAAGCCACAAATGTGGGAAATGAAACTTTAATTGCCATTTTAACCTGTGTGTGCCACCTTCTGTGTCTGTACCAAGGCCAAACATTCCATAGTATGTAAACTTTTTATCAGGGCCATTTGGGTGATTTCTGTTATCATTTATGATTTAAAAAGGATCTAAAAAACTATGTGATAATAAATGGCTATATGTGATCACTATCCTTAAATAAAAGCCGGTTTTTTTGGCATGATCAGTCATTTTCAATATTAATGGCAAAATTTCACCATTTCTGCCATAGTATGCAAACTTTTGAGCATGACTGTGTGTGTGTGCGTATATACATATATTTTTTTTTCTCATTATATTCTCCATTGTATATATCCTTTATTGCATGTGTCCTCAGCCCCCTTCCTTATATCGCTAGGATATATTGTTTTTATCGTTTGTAATTGGATCATCAGTCTGACCCCTCCTCCTGATGTGCCATATAATGTGAGTCCCGTGTCGTATCTGTCATGCTTGAGAAAGGAGCACGGCTGCCGTAACACACACACAGCGCGCATGCACAGAAACGCGTCGCACTCCGGTGACGTCATCCCTCCACACCGCTCGACCACCTGCACACCAAGCAGGGCCGTCTTTTTAATATTGATTGGACCCTGGGCAAACATTTTCTTGGGCCCTCCCAAATCCACTTATCAACTTTTAATGGGCAGTGCAGACTCACGAAGGGGCAGCTGCTTTGGGCCCCGCAACAATGACTGGGCCCGGAGCAGCTGCCCCTTTTGCCCTGTGTTAAAGACGGCCCTGACACCAAGCCCCGCTTTGGTTCCCTTCACCGTACGGCCGTTTTCCATCACAGCGGTCAACAGTGGAGACCCAGTGCCTTGTGGAGATAGGAGTGGAGGAGTCTGACTCCCCACCGATGACATCTGTTGGGATTTTCTTCACACAGATGTGCTTGTTTATTACTACTGTAAAGGAAATTTGTAAGTTCTGTATATAATTGTATTCTATTTTGTATGTATTGCACACTGCCCACTGCACACGGCACTAATAATGTTTTCATTACATGTTTGCATTCTTTCGAGTCCTGATTAGAATTAGTCTGCCTATGTTACGCCCCTTGTTACCATAAACGTACAATTGTAATATTAATGTGATACCTACGTAATCATGTGTATAAAAAAACATTCAATTGTGTCATAATAAGGTAAAACAGTTATTTGGAAAGATGCTGAGTGTATCTTTTGTGTCTGTTCCCTACTGCAGTAGATATTAATTTGGAACCACTAATCAATATGAGGTTAGGCATTGCCTATCGATAAAACGTCCAGGTCACTACATACAGGCGAGTTGCCAACTGGATGTTGTTCCAATAAATTGCTTTTAATCCTACACTTAGAGAGTGCCTCTACCCTTGTATTTCTTTCAGTTCTGCTGGAATCTGGCTTTTATTCCTATGTGGTGGCAGCCCTAAGGCTACTTTCACACGGAGGCGCTTTACAGGCGTTTTAGCGCTAAAATAGCACCTGTAAAGCGACTGTAAAGTGCCTCTCCTGTCACTTCAGTGTGAAAGCCCGAGTGCTTGCACACTGGAACGGTGCGCTTGCGGGACGTTAAAAAAAGTCCTGCAAGCCGCATCTTTGGTGCGGTTTAGGAGCAATGTATACACCGCTCCCTAAAATGCCCTGCCCATTGAAATGAATAGGCTCCGGTGGCGAAGCTCCTGCAAAGCGCTTCGGCGGCGGCGCTTTGCGGGTGCTATTAACCACTTCTTTGGCTGCTAGCGGGGGTTAAAAGCACCCCGCTAGCGGCCGAAAATCGCTGCTAAAATGATGCTCTCACCACCCAGTGTGAAACTGCTCTTAGTGTATGGACTCTTATCATTATAAACTTGGTTCATGGACTTCCTATGGACTTTTTTTATGTACATGTTGGGTTGCAGTAGAACTTCTAGTTTTTGCGCCTTTACTTGCTCTTACCTGGGTACATGCAGCATCACTCCAATGCTGCATCTGTCCCCCGTCGATTCCAACACTGAGACCAGAGCGATCAAACTCTGCTGATCGCTCAGTTCTAAGAGCTCCCTGTCAGTCAGCAGCTCTCTGCTCTGCCCCCCCCCATGCTCACTGGGGAGGGGGTGGGAGCGGCCGGCTCAGGCTCCCAGTGGTTCGCTGGTCCAGGTATGTGGGCAGATCCCGACCATATGCTCGCGATCTTGCCCGAGCCTGGACCGGCTCTGTGACATCAGCCGACAGCAGGCTTTACCCCGCTGTCTGCTGAAAATGGGTCACAGGAGTGCAGAACGGACTGCACTGCTGTTATCTACAAGAGAAGTATAACCAAATAAGTTAGGTGAGTTGCTTAGCCTTGTTTTCCATGTCCTGTTGTCAGGGCTGGGCTCAGCCCTTCCTTCTCTGAGCTGGTCGCTCAACTGTCATCTAATTGCCAGCTCCCATCTCTCTCCACAGTTACCCAGCTGTTGATGATATCCTGCTCGTCAGTCCTGCCTACTTAAGCCATCCAGTCCAGAGGAGCTCTGCCTTCGCCTTGGTCAATATCACAGAAACATTCTCCTGCATTCCTGTTTAAAGACTTGCTTTGCTGACATCCCTTCTGGCTCCAGAATCCTGCTTGCTGTTCCACTACATTGATCCCTGACTTCTGGCTTGGCTGACTATCGGTTCTGGTTAATGAACTTTGGCTATGTTTTGACTACATTTGTTCTTTTTACTTTTATTATTAAACAAGTGTGATTTACCTGTACTTCTGTCTCGGCCTGATTTCATGGTTTCTGACACCTATGCAGGAAAACATAGTAACTGGGTGCAGAAAAATGGCAGAGTTGCTCTGGACTGATGAGTGAATACGTGAAACATTTGGCTGCTGCAGGAGGCAGTTTGTTGGCGAAGGGGCTGGAGAGCGGTACAATAATGAGTGTCTGCAGCCAACTGTGAAGCATGGCGGAGGTTCCTTGCAAGTTTGGGGCTGATTTCTGCAATTGGAATGTGAGATTTGCTCAGGATCAATGGTGTCCTCAATGCTGAGAAAAATGGGCAGATATTTTATCCATCATGCCATGCCATCAGGGAGGCATGTTATTGGCCCCAAATGTACTCTGCAATAGGATAACCACCCCAAACATACAGCCAATGTCATTAAAGAACTATCTTCAGTGTAAAGAAAAACAAGGAGTCCTGGAAATGATGGTTTGGCCCCCACAGGGCCCTGATCTCACCATCATGGAGTTTGTCTGGGATGACATGAAGAGACAGAAGGATTAGAGGCAGCCAACATCCACAGAAGATCTGTGTTTAGTTCTCCAAGATGTTTGGAACAACCTTCCTGCCGAGTTCCTTCAAAACTTGTGTGCAGGTCTACCTAGAAGAATTTCCAAACGTAGTCACCTTGAATGATCAAGTATTTGTCCTACTAGTAATTCAAGTAATGAGTTCCATTTTAAAAGGAACTTTTAAAGCCGCACAATGCTCCAATCACTGTGCCGTCATCGGAAAGGTCTTTTCCCTGAACTGCTTCCTTCAGGTGTTTGAAGAAACCAGTGGTGCGTGTATCATGGCAAATGATTCCTTTTAGTCATGGCTTTGGAATGCGATCTGATAAATCATTACCCTGCCTAAAAATAACATGAGGCACGGGTCACAAGCTGCAACAAAAGATCTATGAACTTACCGATTGGCCCCTCGCATTCTGGTGCAATGCTTTAAAAATGTTGATTTAAAAAAAAATTACATTTGAAAGGCCGAGTGCATTTGAATCTCTACAGTACTTGGACTTTTCATCTAGGCCTATAAAATTATAATACTTTCCTAAGCAAATATTTCCCCAAATCATCACCATGCAGCGGCTCCTGTGTCCTTTCCACCATAGCTGTGGCCGTGCGGCGACTCCTGTCCTCCAAGGCGTCCAATAGGATCGCCTGTCCTTTCAGACAATTGGGTGAGACATCTCACGACCCGCTTCCTCATTGGACGGGAGGAGAATCAGTGTTTTAAAATAGCGAAGATTCATTCGCTATTGTAACACACCCGGGTGAGCTCAGAGGGCATTGTCTGCGTCCCGAGCCCACCCTATTTTGAAGCCTATTAGAGCCTCTGGCTCTAATCGGTGCTACAAAAAAAAAAAAACACCCCCACCCGTTGGAATCCATGCATGCGGCGTCCTGAAAGGGACCGGACGCATGGGTGGGGGGGGCGGCGTCGTGCCCCCTTATTGGACGGGCAGCCCCCTGTTGCAAAGGCTTTTTTGATGCATATAATGTGAATTTATATCATCTGTGGCTAATGAGGAATATATTTCAATGATAGTCTTTTATGCCTGGAGTTTATCTTCTAGAATTTCTCTGCAATCTCGAACTAGCTTCCCTTTTTGTGTCTCTCTATACTGGGAAAAAACAGAACACGGTCATAGAATGAGTTTTTTCAATCGTATCTAATACGTGCACCGGATGACTTGACTGCAATAAATGAAATACAAGCAGATATACTGTATATACAAATCTTTGTTACAGCCACACAATGGGTACCGCAGCAGTCTTTCCTATTGTATATTATATTCTAAGATTTTTAATTGAAGTTCTATTAGGATTGTATTCATTATATCTGCTCATTACAATCAACCTAGGTCTGCTGTTAGCCTTAATTATATGCTATCAAGGTAATATATTTGAAAGGGACACATATAAAATATACTGCATCTCATTCTTCAATAAGTGGATGTTGTATTTTGCCACGTGTAATTTGTATTTGGGAAACCCATTTAAATGTGTGTGTAGGTTAATGGATTAATTTATTTTAGAGCAACCAAATGTTTAACTTTGATAACATTTGTCTGGTGCTGCATTTTTATTTCTTTCTTCCCTTTTCTTTTGCCTTTTTTATTTGCTAGGTCTAAAATAAAATCTGTTTTAACCCGACGTTTAGTTATTCTTGTTCTCCCAGTAGTAGGCCAAATCTCTCAAAAAATTATGCCAGTAAAAAATGTTTTAGTGTTTTTCTTTTTTTTTCTTTTTTTTATTGTGTACAAACTTTAGCGTGATCTGGATGTGATAAATATTGGTTAATGTAGCACAATCTCCTGTGACATTGTATAATGGTATATCAGGCTGGGTGATGGTACAGTGTAGTATACGGAGTGTTCCACAGACAATTACATACAGTTGAAATGGAAATTTCCCACATTTTGTCATGTTACAACCAAAAACATAAATGTATTTAATTGGGGTTTTATGTGATAGACCAACACAAAGTGGCACATAATTGTGAAGTGGAAGGAAAGTGATAAATGGTTTTCAACATTTTTTACAAATAAATATGTGAAAAGTGTGGGGGGGCATTTTTTTTCAGCCCCCTTTACTGTGATACCCCTAACTAAAATCTGGTGGAACCAAATGCCTTTGGAAGTCACCTAATTAGTAAATGTAGTCCACCTGTGTGTAATTTAATCTCAGTATAAATACAGCTGTTCTGTGAAGACCTCAGAGGTTTGTAAGAGAACCTTAGTGAACATACAGCATCATGAAGGCCGAGGAACACACCAGACAGGTCAGGGATAAAGTTGTGGAGAAGTTTAAAGCAGGGTTTGGTTAGAAAAAAATCTCCCAAGCTTTGAACATCTCACGGAGCTCTGTTCAATCCATCATCCGAAAATGGAAAGAGTATGGCACAACTGCAAACCTACCAAGACATGGCCGTCCACCTAAACTGACAGGCTGGGCAAGAAGAACATTCATCAGAGAAGAGCCAAGAGGTCCATGGTAACTCTGGAGGAGCTGCAGAGACCCACAGCTCAGGGGGGAGAATCTGTCCACAGGACAACTATTAGTCGTGTTCTCCACAAATCTGACCTTTATGGAAGAGTGACAAGAAGAAAGGCATTGCTGAAAGAAAGCCATATAAAGTCCAGTTTGCAGTTTGTGTGAAGCCATGTGGAGGACACAGCAAACATGTGGAAGAAGGTGCTCTGGTCAGATGAGACCAATATTGAACATTTCGGCCTAAAAGCAAAATGCTATGTGTGGTAGAAAACTAACACTGCACATCACCCTGAACACACCATCCCCACCGTGAAACATGGTGGTGGCAGCATCATGTTGTGGGGATGCTTTTCTTCAGCAGGGACAGGGAAGCTGGTCAGAATTCATGGGAAGATGGATGGAGCCAAATACAGGGCAATCGTAGATAAAACGGTTTTGCGCGTTGTAATCAACTCCGACGGTTTCTCTGATGGAATTCCAACGTAATTCCATTCAAGCGGTCTTGCCTACACACGGTCAACCCAAAGTCCGACCAAAGTCCAAGTCCAACACTTATGACGAGACTAGAAAAAGGTAGTTCAATAGCTTCCGTCTCCTACTTGCTTCAGAGCATGCGTCGTTTTAGGTCCGTCGGACCTGCATACAGATGATCGGTTTTCACGATAGGAATTGGGTCCGTCGGACATATTTAGAACATGTTCCATTTCTAGGTCCGTCAGAATTAAAAAAAAAAAAAAAAAGTCAGATGAGGCCTACACACGATCGCTATATATACGATGAAAAGCTTCCGTCTGACTTTTTCTGTCGGACATTCCGCTTGTGTGTACGCGGCTTTGGAGTCTGCAAAAGTGTCAAGTTCTCACATACCTGACTGATGAGCCCGATAGTGCAGAGGAAGGCCTCCCTTACGTATCTGACTCGCGGCCCCTGGTAGAGCAGACAGGTGGCACGGGAGTGCAAAATGGTTTGAGTGCCTGGCAGGATCAACAGCAGATGGGTCAGATGGCCGGCACAGCAGACAGGACCAGCAGGCTGGATGGATCAGCAGACAGGTGAGCAGACTGGATGGATCGGCAGTAAGGATGAGCTCCGGCGTGTTCGCATGCTGCACATGCCGATCCCGCCAGGAAGTTGGCATGGCGCAGCGCTAATCACAAGCAGTGAGACATTTCCCGATGTGCGGCTGCAGACTTCCTGGTGGGCTCGGCATGTGCAGCATGCGAACACGCCGGAGCTCATCCTTAATCAGCAGACAGGTGAGCAAACTGGATGGATCAGCAGACAGGTAAGCAGACTGGGACTGAAGCTGGATGGCTGCAGTAGGTAAGTATAGCAGATGGGAGGAGAGTCTTGGAACGTCAGGCAGGCCGGGTCGATAATCAGGCTGGCAACAAAGGTACAAGAGGAGCAGGCAGAAGGAATCGTCAAACAAGCCAAGGGTCAGATGAAGGCGGATAACAGGAACAGTCTCAAAACAAGCCGGGTCAAACAGGAGCAGATACCAGATCTTCAGGAAACACATACACAGAGCTGCAGATCAAACAGCAAGGACACAGAGCTGCTGAGGTGTTTAAATAAGGCAGCCTGTTGCCAATCACTGAAATCAGCCTGGACTAAGGTAACCCTTAGGTGGCAGATCCATGACAAAAAGACATGAGACTGGGGCGGAGGTTCACCTTCCAGCAGGACAACAACCCCAAACATATAGCCAGAGCTACAATGGAATGGTTTAGATCAAAGCATATTCATGACATCTGTAGGACTTAAGCCCAGTCTACTGGCGACCTATTACCCCAGTTCTCTCCCCCCTTTTACCTTATAAATTACACGACCCGGTTCTTGGAGTAAATGGCCTTTATGGCCTATTTATTAACAACTATAAATTTACATAAATAACCATAACATTTTTAATAAACTTTTTAAGGGGTAATATAAGAAAAAACAACCCTACCCTTGGTCACTGTAAATAACCTCTTATTACCTTTTTGGCCTCCAGTCAGCAACCCCCTGACTCGGAGACATTACCCAAACGTTCCCAGTGACCTAACCTTTAACCCCTTCCAGGTTACCCCATCGTGACTTAAAACCTGAAATCAACCCCCATCCTTCCATGGATGGGTACAAATAACCCCCATCAAATGAATGGGTACCATAAACAACCCCCATCCCATGGATGGGTACAACATGTTCCATACATGTAACTATTGTCGCTCAAATTCCAGTGACCCCAACACAGCCAAATCTACCCAACAACCCTATCACCCCATATGTATCCAATAGGGCGGGAGGGTGGGAATCTCTTCCTCCTCCGTTGTCCGTTCTGTGACTGACGTCACTTCCCCCTTTCTCTTACTTTTCCTACATTGTGGCTAGCTCCCTTCCCCTTTTCTAAAAGGGGAAACAACCTTAAAGCGGCAACTGTGCTGTCCAGCACTGTCATGCCGTCCCTGCACCTATTAGCCTTGCTGTATGACTCCGGGGCTCTCTTGTGTTAGAATGGTCCAGTCACAGTCCAGACCTAAATCCAATTGAGAATCTGTGGCAAGACTTGAAAATTGCTGTTCACAGACGCTCTCCATCCAATCTGACAGAGCTTGAGCTATTTTGCAAAGAAGAAGAATGGGCAAAAATGTCCCTCTCTAGATGTGCAAAGCTGGTAGAGACATCCCCAAAAAAGACTTGCAGCTGTAATTGCAGAGAAAGGTGGTTCTACAAAATATTAATTCAGGGGGGCGCCATACAAATGTACACCACACTTTTCACATATTTATTTGTAAAACATTTTAAAAACCATTTATCATTTTCCTTCTACGTCACAATTTTGTGCCACTTTGTGTCGGTCTATGACATAAAATCCCAATAAAATACATTTAGTTTTTTGGTTGGAACGTGACAAAATGTGGAAAATGTCAAGGGATATGAATACTTTTTCAAGGCACTGTAAGTAACCTGTATATAAGTTGACAGCTTGGGGTTAATTTACTAAAACTGGAGAGTGCAAAACCTGGTACAGTTCTGCACAGAAACCAATTGGCTTCCAGGTTTCATTGCAAAGCTTAATTGAACAAGCTGAAGTTAGAAGTGGATTGGCTACCGTACACAGCTGCACCAGATTTTGCACTCTTGAGTTTTAGTTGTGTTTTGTCAAATGGTGAAGAAACAGTGTTGGGTTATATGGTGGGGTAAGATGGTGGAGGAGGAAGCAGTGTTAAGTCAGATGGTGGAGAAGAGAACAGATTTGGGATAAATAGTGGTGAAGGATAAAGCAGTGTTGGGTCTTATAATAGATGAGGAAGCAATGATAAATCTGATGGTGAATGAGGAAGCAGTGATGGGCCAGACAGTGGAGGAGGAAGCAAGTTTGTGTATCAGATGTTGTAGGAGTAAACATACTTGGATCAGATGGTGGAGAAGAAAACAAATTTGGGACAAGTAGTGGAGGAGGACAAAACAGTATTGGGTTCTATGGCGGAGGATGAAAAATTGTTGGGTCAGGTGGTGGAGAAGGAAGAAATGTTGGGTCTGATGGTGGAAGCATTGCTGGGTCAGATGGTGGAGAAGGAAGAAATGTTGGGTCTGATGGTGGAAGCATTGCTGGGTCAGATGGTGGAGAAGTAAGCAGTACTGTGTAAGCTGGTGGAGGCATTGCTGGGTGTGATGGTGGAGAAGAAAACAGAGTTGAGACAAGTAGTGGGAGGATTAAGAAGCAGTACTGACTGAGTTCTATGATGGAGGAGGAAGCATTGCTGAGTCTGATGATGTTTGAGGAAGCAGTGTTGGGTCAGATGGTGGAGGAAGCATTGTTGGGTCAATGATGGAAAAGAAAACAGAGTTAGGACAAATGGTAGAGAAGTAAGAAGCAGTACTGGGTCAGATGGGGAAAGGGAAGCATTGCTGGGTCTGATGGTGGAGAAGAAAGCATAGTTGAAACAAGTAGTGGGACTATTAAGAAGCAGTACTGAGTTCTACGATGGAGGAGGAAGCAGTGTTGGATGAATGATGAAAAAGAAAACAGAATTGGGACAAATAGTGGAGAAGTAAGTAGCAGTACTGTGTCCTATGTTGGAGGAGGAAGCATTGCTGAGTCAGATGGTGCAGGCTGAAGCAATGTTGGTTTACTAACTGAAGTGACTAGCTTTAATCTCAGATAATTAGATTGTTCTAAACAGCATGTTGAAGGGAATTTCTGAGAAGGGGACAGGCTCATAAACAAAAGCTATGTGTTGAAGTGTAACAGATAGAGGATTGGAGGTTGTATTTGGTATGTTATCAGGACTCAGGAGGTTGCATTTGGGATGAAATCTAGTAGGAGATATCAAGTACATTTATTAAATGTTAGAAGCCCAATCAGTTGAATGGGCTGCCCTATGCACGTTTGTCTGGCAAAGAAAGCACGTGCACCTTTTTGGGGCAAAGAGCTTTGCGCAATTTTTAAATCGGCGTTTTGCTGCGCGATTCTGCCACTTGACATTTGATGCAAAAGTGCACCCAAATGCATGTTGTGCATTTTGCTGGCAATTCCAAATCAACAAGTGCATGTGGGGCCTAAGGTTCTCCTACCGCTAAAGAGATGCCAACACTGAAGCTTTTTTAAATGTAGGTAGGTGCTAGAGTAGGATTTTTTTGTCTTGGGGTAGGCAAATTTAGGCAGGCCTGGCTAGCAGCCAGGCCTGTTTGTTTTGATTTGGGCTGGGAGTGGCTCAGGACAGCAGCTGGTGACTCACAGGCAGCATCACTGGGACCTCCCTCTTCTTTCTAGAGCCTTCTGGAGGGTACTGGAAAGAGAGGAGGACAGGAGAGCTGGACCTGCCTGGGGTACTCTAAGGAGCCCTGACCAATCCCCAACTTGGATTGGCAGGGGGCAGACCTCCTTAAGTACCCAGGGTCAGCTCAGCTTTGGAGGAGTTGTTGGAGTTGTTCAAAGTTTGAGGATGAAATGCTAGGCTGTCGGGGCCTTTGAGAGAGCTTCCCAGTCTAGGGGGGTGGTGAGCTTGGCCCAGTGTTTCGGGTAGGGTTGCCACCTCATCCCTTTAAACCCAAACACACATAAATAACACAGGTTCTGAGGCTAATTTAATGCAGATAAGGCACTGGGTGAGCTTAATTACCACCTTAATCAGCCACAGAACCTGTGTAATTAGTATGTATTTGGGTTTAAAGGGATGAGGTGGCAACCCTAAGGTCGCGTGCAGACGAGGCCCTTCAAGAATCCATGAAGGCACCTTGGACAGGAGGCACAGGTGGAACAAAAAGGACAGCAGGAGATTGAAGACTCACCTGGCAATGCTTTCTCCTGCTGTCCTCTTTGCTCCACCTGTGCCTTCTGTTCAAGGTGCCTTCATGGTTTCCTGAAGGGCCTCGTCTGCACCCAACCCTAGGGTTGCCACTTCATCCCTTTAAACCCGAACACATAATAATTACACTGGTTCTGTGGCTGATTAAGGTGGTAATTAAGCTCACCCAGCGGCTTATCTGCATAAATTTAGCCTCAGAACCAGTGTAATTCATATGTGTTCGGGTTAAAAGGGATGAAGTGGCAACCCTAGGGTCGGGTGCAGACGAGGCCCTTCAAGAAACCATGAAGGCACCTCTGACAGGAGGCACAGGTGGAGCAAAGAGGACAGCAGGCGAGTCTTCAAGGAGAGGAACAACTGGTCGCAGCCAGGAGGGCTGGGGAGCGACAAGCACAGTCCGGAAGACTGGGGAGGCATGCCTGAGAGGACTGGGAGCATGCAGTCTGGGATGGGTGCAGAGTAAGTGGTGTGGACTGTGTTGTCAAGGGCAGCGGAGAAGGGCATCTGCAGCCAGGAGGGCTGGCAGGGCCTGAAGATGGGTTGTTGGGCTTAGTAACCAGAGATAGGACAGCAAGCACCACAAACTTTCTATCTGCTACACTATAGGGGCCCGCGGTCCCTGCCTGCAAAAGGCAGTTGCTAAGAGCCTGGCTGAGTCAGAGTCAGGCCTGACCCTGTTGTGCTAGCTGTGCCTGGAACATTAGAGAGGAAGCGATGTGCAGGAGGTGAATGGAGCGAACCTACTGAACTGTATATAGTTGTCCCAAGCAAATTGCTATTATTTCCACTGGGCATCCCATATTTCCCCTACCCCGTTCAATTCCCTCAATAAAATACAAAAACAAAAGCTGACGGACTGTTCATTGTCTTGGAGTGTCTGGGAAGTGAATGCCGGGCTGGGCAGGGTGACAGGTGGGCTACATCATAGACATGTGCACTGACAAAAAAATGTGTTCGTTTTCGTATTATTCGTTTTTGGGGGTTTTTTTTGCTTTTTTCGGAAATTTGGAAATTCGGAAATCCGAAAATTTTAATTTTAGAATTTCCGAATTTCCAAATTTTCGAATTCCGAATTTCCGAATTCTGAATTTCCGAATTTTCGTAATTCGAAAATTCAGAAATTCAAAAATTTGAAAATCCGAAAATTTGAAAATCTGAAAATAAAGAAAGAAAATCAGTAAAATTTGAAATAATAACGAACTAATAATAACTAACTATTAATTATAGGTATTGGAATTTCCTTTCAAATTTAGCTTTTTGTGAACGTAACGAATACAAATTTATCTGAAGTTCCAAATTATCCGAAATAACGACTGCCGCATCTAAACAAATGGAATGGAACAAATTAATAATAAATAATAATAATAAAAAGGTTTTATTATTATTATTGTTATTTTATTATAATTAGATACGGCATTTGTTATTTCAGATAATTCGTAACTTCGGATAAATTTGTATTCGTTACGTTCACTAACAGCCAAACTTGAAAGGAAATTCCAATACCTATAATAGTTATTATTAGTTAGTTATTTCAGATAATGTTTTCGAATTTTCATTCTTTTGAACTTTCCGATTTTCATTCTCCTTTTCCAATTTCGACATTTCGAATTCTTAAACTCCTGAATTTCCGAAATGTAGAATTTGCGAAATTTCGAATTTTCCAATTTCCGAAATTTTGAGTTTTCCAATTTCCGAAATTTCGAATGTTCCAATGTCAGAAGTTTCGAGTTTTCCAATTTCCAAAGTTTCGAGTTTCCGGAAATTTCTGAAATTAAAAAATTCAGAAATTTGGAAATTTCGGAATTAACTAATTTGTCAAAATTCGATAAAAAACTAATTAGGAACTAAACGAATTGCACATGTCTACTACATCACTCAACAGCCCCTATGGGGGTACTGCTACATAGATCCCCTAGTCCTAGAGGGTTCTTTTCTCAACAACAATGAAGTTACATTTTCAAATGGCTACAAATCATCTGGTGACCAAATGCGGGTCTGTGCTCCTCTCTGAGAGCTAGACTGGGTTTGGTCCGGATAGAGAAGGTATACACCAATCGCATCCCCACGGCTTCTGTATATTGCCTGAAAAATATTTCCTCGCAGCAATGTTCGCACATGCTAAAATTACCCCATCAAAACACACAAAAGACCACAATTATAAGTGTCACACAGAATGTTTTAATAGAAGATTGCTATATAAATCTGGGATCGTTTCAGGAGGCTCGGCATGGCCCAGGAATCCTGGCCGACGAAGACCCGAGCTTAACTGTTTAACTAAATTTCTCATTTAGAGATAAGTGAAGCTATTAAGTCTGACAGCTTCTCAGTGACTTAAATATGCATGTTCTACATTACCGAGAAAAATGGAATCCCTGGATGCTTTGGTTTGCCCCCCCGCAACAAATGAATATTAAATAATGACATTATTACCACAACAATATCGGCTTTGGTGAACGCAGTGTAATTTCTTTACCTTCTACACCGAATTGAACATAAAATGGGAATAATTAACTTTAATTGGAGAACGGCTCTCGTGGAATTGCTCCACACTTAGGCCCCTTTCACACGGTCAGCCCGCTCGAATCCGCCTTGTCCTTTTTTTTTTTTTTTTTCAGGTGGATCTGAGCGGGGCCACCCATTGACTTCTATGGGCAGGCGGATATCAGCGGAGATGTGTCCGTTGACAACCGGCCAGATATTTGATCCGCTCAAAACAGACGGATGGCGATCCGGGCGGCCCGTCCACTAGGGGCGCCCAGGCGCCGTCCCCTCTATCCGCGGCCGCCACATCCTAATGAAGGCTCTATGATCCCCAGGCGCATGAATTACAGCAGCGGGGGTGTTTTTTTTAAGCACCTGATTAGAGCCACAGGCTCCGATAGGCTTCAAAATAGGGTGAGCTTGTGGAGCAGAGCATTGCGCCATAAACCCACTCAGGTGTTACAACAGAGAATGAATATTTGCTGTTGCAACACTGATCCTCCTACTGGCCAATCGGGAAGCCAGTCTGATACCCGTCACCCGACTGGCTGAAAGGACAGGCGATCCTATCGGACACCTAGGGGGAAGGGAGGAGACGCACAGCGGAAGCGAGGAGAAGACACGGGAGCCGCTGCCTGCCGCAGCCTGTGGTCCGCCTATGCCCGATCCCCACTGCTGCTCCTCGATGTGCCCGCTAATGCCCGATCGTTGGGAAAAATTATCCTTACACTGGTGGTCATTGGGAAAGAATGCTCCCTACTAGGGATGAGCCGAACACCCCCCGGTTCGGTTCGCACCAGAACCTGCGAACGGACCGAAAATTCGCACGAACGTTAGAACCCCACTGAAGTCTATGGGACTCGAACGTTCGAAATCAAAAGTGCTAATTTTAAAGGCTTATATTCATGGTATTGTCCTTTTTTCGGGAGCAGTGATTTTAATGATGCTTAAAGTGAAAAAAAAAAAGTGAAATATTCCTTTAAATATCGTACCTG
Organism: Lithobates septentrionalis; assembly: GCA_037952835.1. NCBI lineage: Eukaryota > Metazoa > Chordata > Amphibia > Anura > Ranidae > Lithobates > Lithobates septentrionalis. Next base: position 1,271,238 of record JBBDGP010000760.1, on the reverse strand, counting down.
GGGGGTGTCTATAGTATGCCTGTAAAGTGGCGCGTGTTTCCCGTGCTTAGAACAGTCCCTGCACAAAATGACATTTTTAAAGTAATAAAAGGCATTTAAAACTGCTTACGGCTTTAATGTAATGTCGGGTCCTGGCAATATGAATGAAAATCGGTGAGACAAATGGCATGGGTACCCCCCAGTCCATTACCAGGCCCTTTGGGTCTTGTATGGATATTAAGGGGAACCCCGCACCCAAATTAAAAAAAGGAAAGGTGTGGGGCCCCAGGCCCTCTGAACAGCAGTATACATGCTCTGTACTGTGAACAGCAGTATACAGGCGGTGCAAACAAGACAGGGACTGTAGGTTTGTTGTTAAGTAAAATCTGTTTGTAATTTTGAACTGGTACATTTTTAACGTGTTTAGCTCCAGCCAAAAAATCTATTTTAAGCTTTTTGGAAAACATAGGGAAGGGTTATCACCCCTTTGACATTTGTTTTGCTGTCTGTGCTCCTCTTCAGAAGATTTCCCCTTACTTTCTGTCCCAATGACAAATGTTTTTTGACAATTTGGGGGTTTTAGTGAAACAAGGATTGGTGTTAAGCATCAGTGGAGAGGAGACACGTTTTTCCCATATTAACTCTTACAGAAGAGAATTTCCCTTCCTAGGGGTAGATTTCATCTCACTTCCTGTTGTCTCCTTCTGTTTGCAAGTAGGAGTCGTTTAAAAGTTGGATGTTTGAAAGTAGGGGCCTGCCCTATATACTCTGCAGAAATTGCGGCCTTAGGTGTTGGTGTTGCCACAACACTGTAAGCCCTCACAGTTACTCTTGGTGGGCGCAGGAATGGGCCCTGCTGTGAAATATAGATCAAGAATTGTAATTACATGTCCCTGTTGAAGAGAGGCAGAAAATTTGGTCTTAGGCACTGGTGCTGGTGCCACAACACTGCAACCCCTCACAGATACTCTAGTTGGAGCGCAGGAACAAGCCCTGCTGCAAAGTATTGCATCAAAAATTATAATTACACGCCCCTGTTAAACAGGGGCTGAAAAATTGGCCCTTAGCCACTGGTGGCGGCGCCCAGAACCAAAAATATTCTTACAAGCTATTAGCGTGATCATTGAGGAGGAAGAGGATAGTCACTCAGCATAACAGGATAGTCACTCAGCATCAGCATAGGCAGTCTTGAAGGGGTCTCTGCCTGCCTGTGGTATTAATAGGAGCAGAACAACAGCAATTGTCTCCAGGTAGCTTTAGGTGCACACTGTGCAGAGGACACAGTACACTAACTTGTAAATACTACAGCTGCCTGTGGTACTGTACTAATAGGATCAGAAGAACACCACTAATTTTCTTCAGGTAGCTTTAGGTGCACACTGTGCAGAGGACACAGTACACTAACTGTAAATACTGCAGCTGCCTGCGGTACTGTACTAATAGGATGAAAAGAACACCACTCATTTTGTTTAGGTAGCTTTAGGTGCACACTGTGCAGAGGACACACTAAACTAACTTGTAAATTCTGCAGCTGCCTGCGGTACTGTACTAATAGGATCAAAAGAACACCACTTATTTTCTTCAGGTAGCTTTAGGTGCACACTGTGCAGAGGATGCACTACACTAACTTGTAAAAAATACTGCAGCTGCCTGCAGTACTGTACTAATAGGATCAGAAGAACACTAATTTTCTTCAGGTAGCTTTAGGTGCACACTGTGCAGAGGACGCACTACACTAACTGTAAATACTGCAGCTAATAGTTCTAATAGGATCAGAAGAACACCAGCAATTTTCTTCAGGTAGCTGTAAATACTGTAAAAACGACTGCCTGTCAGGTCAGTAGTGTGAAGAGAATAACAGGAACGGATCTAGCTAAACTGAATACAGTGTGTGTGTGTGTGTGTGTGTATACATATATATATATATATAACAACTAGGATGTATATATCTACACAATACACTGTAAGTGCAACTAACTGACTCGCCTGCCTACTCTATCTAACTTAAATCAAATGACACTGTCTCTCTGTCTATCTCTCTCAACGCCGGAACACACTACACAGGGCCGACGTGCAGGCGACCTTATATAGTGTGGGGCGTGTACTAAATCCCCTGAGCCATAATTGGCCAAAGCCACCCTGGCTTTGGCCGATTACATCTCTCTGTACAGACGGCGCTGTGATTTGCCAAGCATGCAGGTCATAGTGCATGCTTGGCCAATCATCAGCCAGCAATGCACTGCCAAGCCGCAGTGAATTATGGGCCGTGACGCGCCACTCGAATTTGGCGCTAACGGCCCATATCGTTTGGAATTCTGCGAACGACCGAACAGGCAATGTTCGAGTCGAACATGCATTCGATTCGAACACGAAGCTCATCCCTACTCCCTACACTGGTGGTCAGTGGGAAGAATTCCCCCCTCCTTACAGATAGCTAAATAGATAAATGGTGTCAGTGGGAACGTATCTGAGAGGCAGAAACTGCTCAAAAAAAATAAATAAATAATAACACTGTTTAACAATCAGAGGTTTTAGTTATATATATATATATATAGAAGGCGCACTGACTTGTCAAGGCATTTCACAGAGGAAGTGCTGCTGCCACATATAATTGCTAATTGTTTCAGTGTAATTTGTTTTGTTTTTTGCAGGCTGTGTGATCCGTGTGTTGGGAAAACACTTCACGCTTTTTTGGGTTTGTGATATGCAGAACCCTTCCATGTGCATCTCACATTATAAGCGCTATGAAAGACGTCATTGGCGTTTTTCGTATAGATGCCAAATTCAATAGCAGTCGAGTTACTGGATACATCACTGAGTTAGATTGTTTGTTTGTTTTTTTTGCCAATACACTTGGAGGCTTGCAACTTATTCGCTATCCAGCTCCCAGCACCTGAAACATGAGTGAGATGGACAGTTACTGTAATGCCGCATACACGCGGTTGGATTTTCCGACGGGGAAATGTTCGATAGGAGCTTGTTGTCGGAAATTCCCAGCGTGTGTAGGCTCCATCGGACATTTTCCATCGGAATTTCCGACAAACAAAATTTTTGAAATCTGGATCTCAAATTTTCAAACAACAAAATCCATTGTCGTAAAAACTCTGAGCGTGTGTACACAATTCCGACGCACAAAGTTCCACGCATGCTCGGAATTGAGCAGAAGAGCCGCACTGGCTATTGAACTTCATTTTTCTCGTCGCATTGTCAGTCTGGGTGTGTGTGGGGGGTCTTTATGTATTAGCAGATTTTGATATACTAACAAATTGATTCCAAACTCAAGGTCACACTTGATAAACAGTTACAGCAGTTTTTTATTTTATTTTAATGTAGCACCCTCTACTTTAGGTAGGTGCTATAAGTAGGTTTCTGTAAATGTAATCAGGCCTAGCTGTAATCTAGTCCTGTTTGTTTTGATCTGTGTGGGCTGGGAGTGGCCTAGAGTATCAACAGGTGACTCACATGCAGCATCACTTCTCGGTTACCTCCCTCTGGCTTCTAGAGGATTCTAGAAGGGAGGAGGGGAAGAGAGGTGGAGCTGCCTAAAAGTGTTCTAAGGAGCCCTGACCAATCTATAACTTGGATTGGCCGAGGGAAGTCCTCCTCTAATACCTAGAGTCAGCCCTGCTGGGGAGGAATTGTTCAGGTGGAAGAACTGGAGATGGAGTATTAGGCTGTCAGGGGGCCTCTGAAGAAGCTCCCCAGTCTTGGGTGGGGGGTGACCTTGGGCCAGGGGCTCGGAGCTGAACAGGAACCCCATACAACCCAAGGGGTGTCTTGAACAGGAGAAGGAGAGGACAGCGGGGATTACTCCTGGACAAGTCCTAAAGGAGACATCCACCAGGTGTCGGTGAGTGGCAGGCACAGTCGGGAGAGTTGGGGAGGCACGCCGGAGCGGACTGGAAGTGTGCAGTCTGAGATGGATGTAGAGCCAGCGGGAGAGACTGTGATGTCATGGGCAGCGGAGTCGGGCAGCTGCAGACAGGAGGGCTGGCAGGGCCTGAAGAGGACTGACTGGGAGCAGTAGTCCACCAAGGTCAGCTAGCACTAGAGACTTTCCTATTTGTTGCTATTATAAAGGGGCCCGCAGTCCCTGCCTGCAAATGCAAGTTGCTAAGGCCTGACAGAGCCAGAGTTGGGCCTACCACGCGCTAGCTGTACGAGGAACCAAGTATTGTACAGGAGAGAGAGGAACAGTCTACAAAAAAAAGCATTGTAATGGAGGAGACTGGGACTGTAAAAGTGTAAATAGAGGTTCCAACTGATCATTTTATTGATTCCATTATTGATGCTGGGCATCTCATACCTTCCTTTACCCTAACCAAGTTCAAAACCCCTAAAAAAAAAACACAAAACAAACATACAGACTGTTCATTGTCTCAAACGTGACTGGGAAGTGAATGCCAGGCTGGACAGGGTGACAGACGGACTACAACTTTCAGCAGCCCCTATGGGGGTACCGCGTAATTTTTTTTATGTTTTTCTTTTTTACGTTTTCATTTTTTATGTTTTTTTTTTTTTTTTTTACTTTTTTTGGAACTTATAAAAACTGTAAACTTTCCAAGATAGGGTCTCTCAAAATGCAATAGCCAGTTTCCTGACTATCTAACATAACTTTCGAGATCCTATGTAAAAGTGTGCCCTAGACTGTGCCGTGCCGTACCTTACACTAATACCGGGTGCTGGTAGGCTGCATTGATGGGCACTGGTAGGTTGCATTGATGGGCACTGGTAGGTTGCATTGATGGGCACTGGTAGGTTGCATTGATGGGCACTGGTAGGCTGCATTGATGGGCACTGGTAGGCTGCATTGATTGGCGCTGGTGAGGCTGCATTGATTGGCGCTGGTGAGGCTGCATTGATGGGCGCTGGTAGCCTGTATTTGATGGGCGCTGGTGAGGCTGCATTGATGGGTGCTGGTGGGCTGCATTTTATGGGTGGTTCATTAAAAATGTGGCGTATACATGGGCAGGGCAAAGGGGGTGGATTTAGGGGTGGAGCCGGGGGGGGCAGCAAAATGAGGTTTTGCCTAGGGTGTCAAAAATCCTTGCACCAGCCCTGGTGACAGAAGCATTCCTTGAGGCAGAGACCAGGTTTTTTTGGGGGGGTATACAAAAAAGGTCGTGATGATCTCTTCCTGAAAATTTTAGGAAGGATCCACTTCTTCCTGATGCTTTGTATAGTACAAAAGCGCTGCCACTTTCTTGTACCAGCGTCTGGCTTTTACGGGAAACTAAGTAGGGCCCCATCGTCTGGTCATTGAAGTCCACCCTTCCCATGTGAAGGTTGGAGTCGTGGACGGAGAGGGGGCTTCTCAACCACACCAGTTGCCGTTGCAGTTTGGACTGTCGTATCTGCGTGAATGGAGGACGGGACGGAAACATTCCATTGTCCATCCACTTCACTGCAAGCAATTTATTGCTCCTCAAGCCGACTCTCTCCCCCCGTCTAAGTGGGGCGTTTACAAGCCGTTGTGGAAAGCCCCCAGCAAATAAGTCGCACGGTGCCACATGAGCCAATTCCAAGATTAAAAAAATCTTTAAAAAAAGTGGCATGCTTGCATAATAACTGTCCACGTACAAGTGGTACCCCTTTTGGAATAAAGGTGACACCAAGTCCCATGCTATCTTGCCAACGCTCCCCAAGTAGTCTGGGCATCCGGTGGGCTCCATCTTTTTTCTCGTAAATCCAAAAAAATGACCTGTATAGCCTGTTGCCCTCTGACAGAGCTTGTGCATTTTGACCCCATATCTGGAACGCTTGCTGGGGAGAAACTGTTTCAAGACAAGATGGCCAGAAAAATGAATGAGGGACTCCTCTACGCAGACATTTTGTTAGGGCATATACAAATTTTTACTATGAAGGGTCGAATTTTGTGGGGCCGATCATATTCAGGGTCACCCCGAGGACGATAGAGTTCATGCATAGTTAAAATGAATCTCCTGCACTTACTACCCGCCGCCATACACTCCACACTCCTCACCTGCACATATTACCCGCCACCATACACTCCTCTCCTGCACATACTACCCACCGCCATACACTCTGCACTCCTCTCCTGTACATACTACCTGCCGCCATACACTCCTCACTCCTTTCCCTGCACATACTACCCGCTGCCATACACTCCTCTCCTGCACTTACTACCCGCCGCCATACACTCTGCACTCCTCTCCTACATAGACTACCCGCCACCATACACTCCGCACTCCTCTCCTGCACATACTACCCACTGCCATACATACCGCACTCCTCTCCTGCACATACTACCCACCGCCATATACTCCACACTCCTCTCCTGCACATACTACCCACCGCCATACACTCTGAACTCCTCTCCTGCACATACTACCCGCCGCCATACACTCTGCACTCCGCTCCTGCACATACTACCCACCGCCATACATACCGCACTCCTCTCCTGCACATACTACCCACCGCCATATACTCCGCACTCCTCTCCTGCACATACTACCCACCGCCATACACTCTGCACTCCTCTCCTGCACATACTACCCACCACCATACACTCCGCACTCCTCTCCTGCACATAATACCCACCGCCATACACTCTTCATCCCTCTCCTGCACATACTACCCACCACCATACACTCCTCACTCCTCTCCTGCACATACTACCCACCGCCATACATTCCGCACTCCTCTCCTGCACATACTACCCACCGCCATACACTCTGCACTCCTCTCCTGTACATACTACCTGCCGCCATACACTCCTCACTCCTTTCCCTGCACATACTACCCGCTGCCATACACTCCTCTCCTGCACTTACTACCCGCCGCCATACACTCTGCACTCCTCTCTTACATAGACTACCCGCCACCATACACTCCGCACTCCTCTCCTGCACATACTACCCACTGCCATACATACCGCACTCCTCTCCTGCACATACTACCCACCGCCATATACTCCACACTCCTCTCCTGCACATACTACCCACCGCCATACACTCTGCACTCCTCTCCTGCACATACTACCCGCCGCCATACACTCTGCACTCCGCTCCTGCACATACTACCCACCGCCATACATACCGCACTCCTCTCCTGCACATACTACCCGCTGCCATACACTCCTCTCCTGCACGTACTACCCGCCGCCATACACTCTGCACTCCTCTCTTACATAGACTACCCGCCACCATACACTCTGCACTCCTCTCCTGCACATACTACCCACTGCCATACATACCGCACTCCTCTCCTGCACATACTACCCACCGCCATATACTCCACACTCCTCTCCTGCACATACTACCCACCGCCATACACTCTGCACTCCTCTCCTGCACATACTACCCGCCGCCATACACTCTGCACTCCGCTCCTGCACATACTACCCACCGCCATACATACCGCACTCCTCTCCTGCACATACTACCCACCGCCATATACTCCGCACTCCTCTCCTGCACATACTACCCACCGCCATACACTCTGCACTCCTCTCCTGCACATACTACCCACCACCATACACTCCGCACTCCTCTCCTGCACATACTACCCACCGCCATACACTCTACATCCCTCTCCTGCACATACTACCCACCACCATACACTCCTCACTCCTCTCCTGCACATACTACCCACCGCCATACATTCCGCACTCCTCTCCTGCACATACTACCCACCGCCATACATTCCGCACTCTTCTCCTGCACATACTACCCACCGTTATACATTCCACACTCCTCTCCTGCAGATAGTACCCACCGCCATACATTCCGCTCCTGCACATAGTACCCACCGTCATACATTCCGCACTCCTCTCCTGCACATACTACCCACCGCCATACACTCCGCACTCCTCTCCTGCACATAGTACCCACCGCCATACACTCTTCACTCCTCTCCTGCACATACTACCCACCACCATACGCTCCCCACTCCTCTCCTGCATAGACTACCCACTGCCATACACTCCGCACTGCTCTCTTGCACATTCTGGCCACCATTGCATACTAAACGCTCCTCTTCTATACATACTACCTGCTGTCATACACTTGGTACTCCTTTCCTACACATACAGGGCTGCTGTGATCTCTACCCGGAAGGGTTACACTGACACAATACTTAACAGGCATACAATGAACATGAAAAATATTAGGCCCACTTTTAAATGGCATCTGCAGCAAACAAATCAGCAAACAGCAAAATCCAGACCTGAACCTTCTGTCAGCATCGGACAAAGTGTTCTTCCAGGACGAGGTAAAAAAAAAAATTGCTATCGCACATTGTCTCCTGTAAAGCGATCAGTCTCCTTTCTCCCTGTTTGTTCGGTTGGCATGGCCCCCAAGAGGCTAAGACTTCTCTAAAACTTCTGACGTCTTAATTTTTCCTACCATACGGTAGTTAACAGCGCAGAATCTGTTTAGTCAGCATCGCGCCGTTAACGGTCTTGATGAAGCCGTGGCATACATCTTCCCCTTTCAAGAATGTTCTCTCCATGCCGGAGCACCTAGTATAATTAAGATCTATGTCCCCGAGTATTATTGCACTACAAGAAAGAAATCTTTGCTAAGTAACTCCCTCAGGATAAACCCCCAAAACTTTCCTCCACCTCTGCTAGTCTTGCAAATTGCTGTTGGTTTTGGCAAAGGATTAATATGCCTCGCTGCCTCTTAAATAATGTCCTTTGCTTTCGCACACCTGCACACGTATACAGGTTTTGTTGCTGTAGCTCGTTGGTGGAACAAGATTTATGTGTTGGAGCCGTTAAAAATTAGCTAAAAAAAACATGCTGGAAAATTTAAGATTGTGTCAGCATGATGGAAAATTGTTCTCCAAAAAAGAGCCCATACTCATCCACTACTTTAAAAGAGAAGAACGGCCAAAGCTTTTTTTGGTCATACTTCTCCTGCGGGTACACTTACTTTTGCTCTCTTGTGACCCAGAGTCAGCTGATGGCGGGCTGTTGCACCCTATCAGCTGGTGAGGCAGAGCGAGGGTTGCCCATCCATTAAAGGCGCATGGGCGCTGCCCCCCCCCCTTCCATCCATCGCCACCACCCCTATCCATGGGTCAGGCCTCTTTCAGGACACCAGCGCATGGATTCCTATGCGGGGGGGGGGGGGCTTTTTTTTTAAGCACCAGTTTAGAGCCAGAGGCTCTAATAGGCTCTGTGTCCCCATCAGAGGATCTGATGGGGACACAGATGTGCGGAAAGGTTCTAAAGGGGACACAAATGTGGGAAAAGGCTCTGATGTGGACACAGATGTGTTTTCGGCTTTGATGGGGACACATGTGCAAAAAGGCTCTTATGGGGACACAGATGTGTTTTTGGATCTGATGGGGACACAGATGTGCAGTAAGGCTCTGATGGGGACACAAGTGTTGAAAGGCTCTGATGGGGACACGTGTGGAAAAGCACTGATGTAGACACAGATGTGTTTTCGGCTCTGATGGGGACACACGTGTGGAAAGGCACTGATGGGGACACGTGCAGAAAGGCTCTGATGGGGACACTTGCGGAAAGGCACTGATGGGGACACGTGCAGAAAGGCTCTGATGGGGACACTTGTGGAAAGGCACTGATGTAGACACAGATGTGTTTTCGGCTCTGATGGGGACACATGTGCAAAGAGGCTCTTATGGGGAAACAGATGTGGGGAAAGGATCTGATGGGGACACACGTGTGGAAAGGCTCTGATGGGATTATTTCAATTTTATTATTTCATTTATAAATTTTCAGCCTGCGAATACTTGTAAAATCTAAAATGTGGCCCTCGGGCTAAAAAGTTTGGAGATCATTCTGTGACCACCCTCCTCTGCACCTTGTCCAATCACTGAGAAGAATGCAAGGCGTTCTCTGAATGGCTCCCTTGCACCAAGCAGCAGGGAAGGGGACCCAGAAGACCACCGCAACCATCAGTGTAGCAGCATTGCCATTTTATTCTTTAAAAAAGTTTTGCCATAAAGTTTTGGCCATTACTAAGTTCTGTGCCGTACATGTTATACAACTGTGTCTGTATAAGAGTTTATCTTGCTTTGTAGAGCTCAGTTACAGTCTAGATAAAAAAAGAAAATCAATTTGTTTACAAAAGCTTAAGTAAGTTAAGTTTTTCTCATAGCTTGCCACAGTGCTTTTTAGAACAGGAGTGATAAAAGAGGACAACTTTGCTTTGTTTTGAGACCTTTTCAGATGTTTTCCATTTGAATCTGGGGTTATGTTCAAGGACCAGTTAAACAGGTTTTAAAATACGTTCATTGATTTTATATTGTACATTCATCTTAATAGCATTCTTTTGTGGATAAGGACATTTGCAAAGTATATTTTTAAAAAAGTTTGGGGTTTTGGAGTTTATACAAAGTTGTCTGCTTCTTGCAGTCTATTTGGTCCTTTTTAGCTGGGGACCATAAGGTAGCTCCTGAATAGTTAGCTGGGGACCATAAGGTAGCTCCTGAATAGTTAGCTGGGGACCATAAGGTAGCTCCAGAATAGTTAAAAATCTCATAGGTGGAGACCATGAGGTAGCTCCAGAATAGTTAAAATCTCATAGGTGGAGACCATGAGGTAGCTCCTGAGTAGTTCAAGTCTAATAGCTGGGGACCATGAGCTAGCTCCTGAGTAGTTCAAGTCTCATACCTGGGGACCATAAGGTAGCTCCAGAATAGTTCAAGTCTCATGGCTGGCATGAGGTAGCTGCAGAATAGTTAAAGTCTCACAACTGGGAACCATAGGGCATGTCTCTCTGGATACACTTTAACAGAAGGTTGGTCAGGGTCTCTACTCACAAATCCTAGAGCAGCCACCTCCTCAGACTCAATCGCGCCATTGAGAAGTTCAGAATTCAGTCCAGAAGGGCTTCAGAACCAAACAGCCCCCTGAAGCTCGCAGATCCATCCCTTAGAAAAAAAAAAGACAGTCTGTCCAGTGTTTACTGGCTATTTCCCACCTCCCTGACCACCATCTGGGTACACCTCCTCAGGGATTGGCCAGGGAATAGCAAATATTTAGGCCAGTTATTTGAATTTCCTGTTGGAAGCTTCTCCCAGAGGCAGGAGGAAACAATCAACCTTGCAGCCAGTAGAACCATGATCCGACTAAGGCAAACAATCACTGCTCCTCTGATTGCAGAGCAAGCCAAAAACTAGATTTATAATTTAGTATCAATTTAGTATTACATACTAGAAGGGTGCTACAAATGTGTGAGTGTTTTCTAAACCAATGCCGTCAAGGCAAGGTAAGGGGAAATGCTACATTTTTGTGGTGGTGGTGACCAAAATGTGAGTTGAGGGTACAGCTTCTGAAAAAGGAACACCTGTTCAATTGACAGCTCTCAAAGGTTAGATTTCTGCAAATATCAAGAGAACATTTCAGGTGATGAAACCAGCTGGACTGAATCACTTTGTGACTCTTGCAGTCATACATAATGAACCAAAATTTGTTTTCCTATATTTGCGTAGAGTCCTTTTTTTTTATTGGAATTTCATTAGACTTGATCTCTGACAACAAATAACAGGTGTAATAAATTCTTGCATAAGCATGTTCTTGGCTCCAGAGGAACTCTTTAATATGCAAACACACCTGTAAGTTTCCATATGGCTTTTCTCCTTGTTTGCGGCGCAACAAACTATAGACAAATATCAAGTTAAATTCATTTCACTTCAGCTCATTAGGCTGTTGTGTAGGCACGCTCAGATGCTACCCATTCTTATCCCCAAGGAGTGAATGGGTCAGATGGTTGCAGTGAATGGATCGGTTTAATGGAGATGGTGCCAAGCTGCTTTCTATTGTTCTACAAGGTTATTAATTACCGGTTGGCGAGACTGGAAGCTCGACGAATCCCAGCCAGGTGTGAGCCTGTTCATATCGTAACGGTGTAATTAGGAAGGATGAGTGGACAAACTGTTCTACACCAAGAACAAGGTGTGTAGGGAGCCAAGAGTTTTAGGGTAAGGAGGGGGTGTCTTCTCTTTCCTAAAAATCATACTTTTTGTATGCAACAAAGTTTTGAGAGGTGATATAAGGAAGCATAAAAATTGAGACATTTTTGTAGGTTTAGGCAATTGAGTATGCAAAACATAATTTACTAATTTACTTAAAAGGACAAAGAGCAGCGCCAATCTGAGTGTAGCAGTTAAAAAGAGCAAGGTTTAATCTAAAATATCGCACTCGCTAGACAGTGGTGATTAGCAGGCACATCAGGTTGCCTTGCGAAGGAGCATGCATGCGCCGAACGCATGCATGAATCAGTCTCTGCCCACCAGTGACCACCAAAGACCAGAGACTTCCTGCTGATGGCTTCCTCCTGCACCCTCTCCATCTAGCCTGGGACACCGGAAACCACCGGCGCCGCTGAGTGTGATGACCCCGCGCTCCACTGAAGCCACCCTGGAGACCTGGAACCCATTGGAACCCATTGGTTGCCCTCATTTGATGTGCCTGCTAATCACCACTGTCTAGTGAGTGCATTATTTTCGGTTAAACCTTGCTCTTTTTAACTGCTACACTCAGATTGGCGCTGCTCTTTGTCCTTTTATGTTTCTACATCCAGAATCACTTCTGCTCTTCAGTGTGCTGTGTGCTGCCTCTCATGTGTCAACCTCCAGATCCTCATAATTTCTTGAGGTTACCACCCAGGATACATGGACCTTGTCTTGGACTATTTTAATATTTATTCTAAAAAGTAATACCATTTCCCATCCATTCCCTGTTTTCCCTACATATCTAGAATATTGTCCATTGTCGTTTTTCTACTGACTTTATATCACAATTTATTCCACTATTGTGTATGGCTATATGTTGCCTCTCTGATAGAAGTGTCCCTGCTCATGCCTTGGAGTACCTAACGCGATTAATAGTGTTCTTCCAAAACATCATTTACTGTAGCACCTAAAATATCACAATTTTTAAAGACCAATACCATGCATGACATACAGTTTAGTGAATTGCTAAAATTATCTGTACTGTTAAAATTACAAAGCAGTTTGAAGGTCCCTTTATTCCAAAAGCACAAAGCCTCTTCATCTAAAAGTCCCCTCTATTCACACTCTCCACCCCATGCCCCTCTATCTAATTGCTGCACAGTACTTAAAAAATGAATATAAAAGCCTAAAATACTTAAATCCATGGTCACGTGACACCAGGGGCGTAACTACCACCATAGTGACCCATGCGGGCGCTATGGGGCCCGCAGCCAAGTGGGGCCCAGTGAGGATAAGAGCACCGCCGGCACAGTCTCCCAGCCAGGGGAAGAGAGAGGAAAGGAAGAGGCGAGCTGTCCGTATCAGCAGAGAGCTGAATTGCCCGATGTAAGAGCTTTCATTAGAACTTCCAGTGTTCCCGGAGGTTAACGTCACATAGCTCCACCTTTTGACCTGGTGCCTTTGATAGACAGAACACTGATCCAATGCGGGACATGTGACGTCATCAAAGGCATCGGGCCAAGAGGCGGGGCTATGTGACGATGAGCCCCGGGAACACAGGAAATTCAAATGAAAGATATTACAGCGGGCAATCCCGCTCTCTGCTGATTCGGGTGGCTTGCCTCTTCCTCTGCATAGGCGGGGCTGTATGGCGGCACAGGCAGACCAGGCTGTATTGAGCACAGGTCACGCTGTATGGGGCACAGGTCACGCTGTATTGGGCACAGGCACAGGTCACACTGCATTGGGCACAGGTCACGCTGTATGTGGCACAGGTCACGCTGCATTGACACTAGGGCAGCTGTGGGGGAGGGGGGTGTTTGCAGGGGGGCCCCATACAACATTTTGCTATGGGGCCCTGCTATTT